>PISX010001781.1:50791-182347 GCA_004024625.1 Mellivora capensis
GCAGCAATGTCTACAATAGCCAAACTATGGAAAGAGCCTAGATGTCCATCAACAGATGAATGGATAAAGAAGATGTGGTATATATACACGATGGAATACTATGCAGCCATCAAAAGGAATGAAATCTTGCCATTCGCAACGACGTGGATGGAACTAGAGGGTATCATGCTTAGTGAAATAAGTCAATCAGAGAAAGACAGCTATCATATGATATCCCTGATATGAGGAAGTGTAGATGCAACATGGGGGACTAGGGGGGGCAGAAAAAGAAGAAAAGAAACAAGATGGGCTTGGGAGGGAGACAAACCATAAGTGACTCTTAATCTCACAAAACAAACTGAGGGTTGCTGGGGGGAGGGGGTCTGGAAAGGTGGGTGGGGTAATGGACATTGGGGAGGGTATGTGCTATGGTTAGTGATGTGAAGTGTGTAAACCTGGCGATTCACAGACATGTACCCCTGGGGATAAAAATTTGTTTATAAAAAATAAAAATTAAAAAAAAATAAAATAAAATAAAATTGGGAATTGAAAAAACAAAAACAAAAAAAAACCAAAAACAAAAAAAAGAAACTACCTCCCAAATTTTTAAAGAAAGAAAAATTTATAAATATACACAAAAATAAGGGTAAACAAGATAAAAGGATGGAATATGGCTGTAAAGGTGAAAATTTAAAAATATTCTAAAAAAGGAATTGATAAGATAAAAAGTTGGTTGGAAAAAAGCAAAAAAAAAAAAAAAAACCCTCAGTTTGTTTCCCGAGATTGAGAGTCTTATGGTTTGTCTTTCATGCCCTGCAGCTGACAAGCTCATGTAACACACATGAGACAATAAGGACTCATCATCGCTTATAACATCAAGCATGCTAGCCAAAGATAGCAGAAAAAAAAAAGAGGAGAGAATGTGATCAAGCTGGAGACTAGAACAAATCCATGCACTAGATTTAGGGCATATTTTGACCTATTAGAGGAAATTGTATCCCAAAATTTTAATTTAAAAAACCCTATATATATACAAAAAATGAGGTTAAATACAATCAATGGATAAAATATGACTATAACAGTGACAATTTTAAAAGATTTTTAAAAGGTATTGACCATGTGTCCTCACATGGTCTTCACTCTGTGTATGTCTGTGTCATAATCTCTTCTTCCTATAAGGGCACAAGATAGATTGGACTAGGGCCCACTTTAACAATCCCATTTTAATTTAATCACCTCTTTTAAGACTATGTCTCTAAATACAGTCACATTCTGAGGTACTAGGTGTAAGGACCCCAACATACAAATCTTAGAGGTACATAATTTAGCCTATAACAGAATCATTGATCAAAAATATGATTCCTATGTTTCACCCCTAGTAAAAGAAGTAATTTTTCTTTCTCTTCCACTTCCTCCCACTTCCCCCACTTCTAAAAACAACACTGGCTTCAGGAGTCCCTGCTTCATGTTCCCATATCTCCCTGCTCAACTGAGGCCTTTGAGAATCCTCAGCAAGCTAGGGTCTTCCCACCCTTCTTTGATGGTGGGTGTGCACAAGGGTGATGTTTATAGCAGCAATGTTCACAATAGCCAAACTATGGAAAGAGCCTAGATGTCCATCAATAGATGAATGGATAAAAAAGATGTGGGGTGTGTGTGTGTGTGTGTGTGTGTGTGTGTGTGTATCAGCCATCAAAAAACCCTGAGATCTTGTCATTTGCAATCACATGGATGGAATTAGAGGGTATTATGCTAAGTGAAATAAATCAATCAAATAAAGACAATTATCATATGATCTCTCTGATATACAGAATTTGAGAGGTCGGGAAGGGGGTGGTGGAGGGAAATGAGGGAAAAATTATATGAGATGGGACAGGGAGGGAGACAAACCATACTACAAATAAAAACAATATTTACTGTATTGGTGCTGGGCCAGAGTGATGGGTGTATGTTTTCTGTTGCTGGAAGTATGCCTTCCTCTTTGTTTTGGATTAATTACAGCCCTCAGAACATGCAGACTGAGACAATTGCATACCTGAAGGTAGAAGCCTTTCTTCACAAGGCACTATGACATACTACAGACATCACCCTTGCTATAAACATTTGGGTGCATGTGCCCCTTTGGATAACTACGTTTGTATCTTTAGGGTAAATACCCAGTAGTGCGATTGCTGGGTCATAGGGTAGTTCTATTTTCAACTTTTTGAGGAACCTCCATACTGTTTTCCAGAGTGGCTGCACTAGCTTGCATTCCCCCAAACAATGTAAGAGTGTTCCCTTTTTCTGCATCCTCACCAACACCTGTCATTTCCTAACTGGTTAACATAGGAATTTTGGAAGGAAAAAAACTTGCAGTCCATAACACAGAGAGACCAGTTACAGAGGGAAGGGTAACAGTGGCTTTAACAAGGATGTTCTATGATAACTCTGTCACAGGCTGTGAACCTTCTCAGAGGCCACCTCGCAGACCTGCTACTACATCTCTATAGATGTAGGGAGTGAGTTACTTGCTATAACAGCCCCCACCCCCCACACACAAGCTAAAGAGGTCTATCTGCAAGAAAGAAGGTACATGAGATGGGAAGCCAAGAGGCAGAGGTCCCTCCTCCCCCAGTCACTCTAGCCTGGGCACCTGGTGTCCCTGAAGAGCCCCAGGATTTCTGCCTATTTTTACCATAAACATGCCACTTGAAAGTCACTGTACTAGAAATGCATCAACTGGGCAACTTCTTCACAAGATTCCTTCCAGGCAGAAAGGCCTAAGGCTCCCCTCATCTTGTCTCCTGATCACAGTCTGGAAGAGCCTGGCCTGACAAATTGGCAGTCAGTCCCCGCACAGGCATGACTTTTCTGTGTAAGGCACAAATATGGATGCAGTTAGAAGGTGGGTCTGCAGGGAGATTGACTGTTCTTTCCTTAAACTTTTGCCCTCTAAAGTGACTGTGAAAGCCTGGATTGTCACCATCTTCAGAGTGACCATCTGCTTATCTTGTTGCGGAGCCTTGGGTAAGTTCTCCCCTATTCTGGGGCCAAAATTCTCCTATCTGTAAAATGAAAAGTTGTTCTAAATTACCTCTGACTCAGAATGTCCCAACAATGCTACCCCATGAACTCTGAGATAGAGGGGTGCTAGACTGGGTGAATGACCAAAGTATAGCAAAAGTAGGAGATGGGAAGGAACTGGCTGGAGACACAGAGCTGGCATGCTGGCTCTTGAGGCATGGGAACAGCTTCTACCATGAAAAAGACCACAGTGAAGGGTTCTATACTTACATACCACACATACCACGGCCAGATGAGCCTTTAAGTAGGTGATGGGAATATAGCCCATGAAGCAAGACTGGCAGACAGAGACCCTAGATTTTCCCAGGCATTCTGTAGTCTCTGACTAAGAACTTATTCTGTGCCTAACCTTGAGATGGACTCTGGCTTGAGAGGCAAGAAGGGTTAAGCAGAATAGGGTTGGGGAAAAGAGATGGGAATAAGGCAGCCACTACAGAAAATGGATTTTTAGGAAAAAAGCCAGGATGTTTAAAGAGACTAATTAATATTGTTTTATGATATATAGTCTCTCCCCTGCCTTGCCCTGAAGGCTTCAGTGAAATGCCACATTAACTGTCAGTATGCATTTGCAGTTGGATTTCTCCTTTTTGAGATCTGACCAATATGCTGAGATTATCTTCTACAGGTACATAATGCCAGAGTAGTTGTGGCCCAGGGAGGCCCCACACATTTGAGTTACATGTAGAAGAGCTTTAGTAGCTTGACCTGTCCACAGGAGGAAGATCTAATGGTCTCTCAGCTATTGACCTACCTGATTCCCCATATCCCCTATCCTGGGGCCACTAGGCCACAGAAGCCCCTCTGCTCAAAAAGGTTGCGCAACCTCAATGAAGAGTCAAAGAGGAAGCAAAGCCTCAATGTTGATTTCACAGTGCAGTCACTTATAATTCAGGCCCTGAATCTCAGAGATCTCAGGAGTGAACCTGAGATGGGGCCCACAATTATGTTCAAGAGTTCAAGAAGCTCTGCAGGGGACTCTGAAACATGCCTAACACACAGGGATGCTGAAAAGTATGTATGTGAACAATAGACACTTATTTTCTCACAGATCTGGAGGCAGGAAGTCTGAGATCAAGGTGCCAGCATGATTGGGTTCTGATGAGGGCTCTCTTTTCAACACGTAGATGGCACCTTATTTTTGTGTCCTCACATAGGAGAGAGAGAGAGAAAGAGAGAGAGAAAGGACTCTTTGGTGTCTCTTCTTATAAAGATGCTAATCCCATTATAAGAGCTCCACCCTCATGAGGTCAACTGCAGTGTGATGTTTATGCCTCCTAACACCAGAGAAGATGTATCACTTTGCTCAGAACACTATAACAAAATAACACAGGCTGGATGATTTAAAAAATAGAAATGTATTGCCTTTTAGTTCTGGAGGCTAGAAGTCCACGATCAAGGTGTCAGTAGGGATGGTCCCTTCTGAGGGCCATAAGGGAAGGATCTGTTCCAGGCCTATCTTCTTGGCTTGTATATGGCTTTGTGTCCTCACATGATCTTCACTCTGTGTATGTCTGTGTCATAATATCTTCTTCCTATAAGGGCACAAGATAGATTGGACTAGGGCCCACTTTAACAATCCCATTTTAATTTAATCACCTCTTTTAAGACTATGTCTCTAAATACAGTCACATTCTGAGGTACTAGGTGTAAGGACCTCAACATACAAATCTTAGAGGTACATAATTTGGCCTATAACAGAATCATTGATCAAAAATATGATTCCTATGTTTCACCCCTAGTAAGAGAAGTAATTTCTCTTTCTCTTCCACTTCCTCCCACTTCCCCCACCTCTAAAAACAACACTGGCTTCAGGAGTCCCTGCTTCATGTTCCCATATCTCCCTGCTCAACTGAGGCCTTTGAGAATCCTCAGCAAGCTAGGGTCTTCCCACCCTTCTTTGATGGTGGGTGTGCACAAGGGTGATGTCTGTAGTATGTCATAGTGCCTTGTGAAGAAAGGCTTCTACCTTCAGGTATGCAAATTGTCTCAGTCTGCATGTTCTGAGGGCTGTAATTAATCCAAAACAAAGAGGAAGGCATACTTCCAGCAACAGAAAACATACACCCATCACTCTGGCCCAGCACCAACACAGTAAATATTGTCTTTCATGCCCTGCAGCTGACAAGCTCATGTAACACACATGAGACAATAAGGACTCATCATCGCTTATAACATCAAGCATGCTAGCCAAAGATAGCAGAAAATGTAGACAATGTCTAGAGGTGGGCAGCCCCACTTCTTCCACACAGCACATCCTTGAACCACAGCTACTGAAGGGGTGGAGTCATGTGGAACACCCCAGCTTTACCCATAAGGCCTAGCACAGAGACTGTAAAGCTCAACCTAGTGGGACCTGAGCTATTCTGAGCCATTATGGTGCTCCTACACCACATTTGGCATTAGATACACTAGAAATATTTTCCCCAGAGACATTTGCTCACACAGCCCTTTCACACTCTCTGGAAAGCCTGGGCATTTTCCAAGGGCCAGATCCAATCCTGGCTGCCCTATAAAGCTTTGGATAAAATCCAATGCCATCTCCTCTGAACTCCCAAACCCCTGGTGTAGAGATTCTTGGTTTTCCCCACTCCTTTTGATCACTCAGGGCAGAGTTCGCTCACACTAGGAAATTCCATTTTTTCTGAGAAATGGCCCCCTGGGCTGGGATGTTCCAACAACCCAGGAAATTGAGTGCAGCCACTCTCCCTCCAGTTCCACTGCCTGGTTGCCCAGAGCTGCTGCCCTGGTCATCCTACTTTCCAAATCTTCTGTACTGGAAAGCGTATATGTGTATCTCCTCCCACTCAACCACCAGGCTGCTAAAGGTCCTCATCCTTGGGGTGTGAGGAGGGAGGTGACAGGGCTATAAGGGCCACTCTGACAACAAAAAGAGAGAAGGGAGGAGAAACATGTGAATACAGCTTTGTGATAGCCACACCCATTTTGCAGATTGCTGGAGGAGGAGTGGGCACACTGGGAGAGAAGGAGATGATGGCAAGACTTAAATAAGGCAAAGGCCCACTGTGCCAGGACCCTTCACACTGTTGAAGTCCACTCAGCTTGTTTACTTGGGCTTTTTACATGAAGGCCATTCACAGAACTCCTGTCTGATCCAGACATAGGTCATCTTCACCCCTATCAATGTAGGTAGAAGGCTGGGGAGATGATGTCTCAGTCTCAGAGTGTGCGTCTCTTCTGAAAAGGGGCTAATATGTCTGTGGGACCCACCCTGGCCACACCAGGTTCATCAGGCAGTTGCTGAGCCATTTCTAGTAGCCATGAAAGTAGCTGCTATGATACTCTCCCATGCAGACAGCTCTGTTTCATAGGCAGGCTTGATGTCATCCCCGGGCATCTGGGGTGAGATTGCAAAGCTTGGCATCCTGCCTTTGTCTTATTTGTATGCACATCTGTCTCCTTCACTTAACTGAGAGCCCTCCTAGGCCAGCAATGGCCTCTGATTCATGTCTATCACATTTACCCCATAGACAACACCCTAGAACACGGCACTGAATAGATGATGGCTCAGTGTTTGCAAGGGAGCCCAGTAACTTAGGAAACATATGAATGTGAAGGGTGAAGTCACAGGTGCAGGTAAGGGTCAGGAGATCAGTAATTCTGGGACAGGCAGCCTCCCCTGTGGAACACAGCTACGGCTGTGGTTGGGGATGAGACTAATGTGAAAGCTGTATGCTCCTTTTATTTTCATTTTTTAATTTAATTTTATTTTTTCAGTGTTCCAAGATTCATTGTTTAGGCATCACCCCCAGGGCTCCATGCAATACTCACTACCAGGATCACCCATCCCCCCACTCCCCTCCCCTGCAAAACCCTCGGTTTGTTTCTCAGAGTCCACAGTCTCTCGTGCTTCATCTCCCACTCTAATTTCACAAGTAAGTGAAACTATATGATAATTGACTCTCTCTGCTTGACTTATTTCACTCAGCATAATCTCTTCCAGTCCCGTCCATGTTGATACAAAAGTTGGGTATTCATCCTTTCTGATGGAGGCATAATACTCCATAGGGTATATGGACCCCATCTTCCTTAACCATTCGTCCGTGGAAGGGCATCTTGGTTCTTTCCACAGTTTGGCGACTGTGGCCATTGTTGCTATGACCATTGGGGTACAGATGGCCCTTCTTTTCACTACATTTTTATCGTTGGGGTAAATACCCAGTAGTGCAATTGCCAGGTCATAGAGTAGCTCTATTTTTAATTTCTTAAGGAATCTCCACACTGTTTTCCCAAGTGGCTGCACCAACTTGCATTCCCAGCAACAGTGTAAGAGGGTTCCCCTTTCTCCACATCCTCTCCAACATTTGTTGTTCCCTGCCTTGTTAATTTTTGCCATTCTAACTAATGTAAGGTGGTATCTCAATGTGGTTTTGATTTGAATTTCCCTGATGGTAAGTGATGCTGAACATTTTTTACTGTGTCTGTCAGCCATTTGTATGTGTTCTTTGGAGACGTGTCCGTTCATGTCTTCTGTCCTTTTTTTAATGTGATTTTCTGTTTTGTGTGTGTCGAGTTTGAGAAGTTCTTTATAGATCTTGGATATCAGCCCTTTGTCTATAGTGTCATTTGCAAATATCTGCTACCATTCTGTGGGTTTCCTTTTTGTTTTGTTGACTATTTCCTTTGCTGTGCAGAAGCTTTTGAGCTTGATGAATTCCCAAAAGTTCATGTTCATTTTTGTTTCCTTTGCCTTTGGAGACATGTCTTGAAAGAAGTTGCTGTGGCCGATGTCAAAGAGGTTACAGCCTATGTTCTCCTCTAGGATTCTGATAGATTCCTGCCTCACACTGAGGTCTTTCATCCATTTCGAGTTTATCTCTGTGTATGGTGTAAGAGAGTTTCATTCTTCTACATATAGCTGTCCAATTTTCCCAGCACCATTTATTGAAGAGATTGTCTTTTTTCCACTGGATATATTTTCCTGCTTTGTCAAAGATTATGTGATCATAGAGTTGCGGGTCCATATCTGGACTGTGTGCTCTGTTCTACTGGCCTATTTGTTTGTTTTTGTGCCAGTACCATGTTGTCTTGGTGATCACAGTTCTGTAGCAAAGGTTGAAATCAGACAACATGATCCCCCAGCTTTGTTTTCCTTTTTCAACATTTCTTTTAAAATTCGGGGTCTTTTCTGGTTCCATGCAAATTTTAGGATTGTTTGTATGATTCTTAATCTAAAGGAGAGCTGATTTGCTTCCTTAATCCATGAGGGATGTGCAGCACTTGCTAAGAAAACCCTGGATTCTCTACAATTCTCCCACACTCATCCTGGCCTTTCTTTTCCCCCTCTTCCTCATCCCCCTCCTCCATCTTTGCATGTTTTGACTTTCTCAATTTTATCATCAATTTATGCTCATAAAAGAATATGTGAAACATTCAAAATAAGAGAAAGAAGTAGGAAATGTCATCCATATTCCATCCATCCAAACATAGCATAGCTATAGTTAAGATTTTAAAGTGTTTTCTTCCAATATTTCTTCTAATCTTTCTGAGCAGTGAAGGTTTCTGTGTGTTTGCTTTATTTCTACTGCTTAGTGACAACTGACAACCAGGTGAGGAGGAGGGAGCAAAATGAAGCAATGTAAATGTTAGGAGAGTGGCATTTGAGCCCCTGCTAAGCTACTGACATGCTCTTTAGTATTGGACATGGCTTGACCTTCTGTGGCCTTCAGTTTTCCCATTTGTAGTGGGATACTGGATTAAATGAGTTCAGAAATTTCTTCTGACTTAAAGATTCTTTGAATCCATTAAAGAATAGAGAAATCTTTGAGGAGAGATTGTTATGTGAGCTGAGATTTAAAAATGGAACTCTGTTAGTAGATTTGGAAGATGGCAGTCTAGGTGGAAGAAAAGTCAGTCACAAAAAGAGAAAGGTTGGAGGACACAAGCTGCCCTTGGGAGACAGTCCGCAGAGGCTTGAGTATGTGAGAAGTGTAGTGGGAGATGTAACTAGGGCCAGACATGAGATACCTGGAATTCCTTCAGTCAAAGGCTGGGTCCAAGATGGGTTCCAAGCACAGGGTGTCTATAAGCCCGTAGAATAGAAAATGGAAATTGGAAGATGAGCAAGGGAAAAATTCAGCTGTTGCCCATCCAGATGTAAGATCTCAGGGAAAGTCTGGCCTTTCTAGCCAAGCTGAGATAGAGGTCAGTGGAATAAAGGAGGGCTAGAGCCAGGACGTTAAGGACTCACTCCATCAAATGCAAGCATGGTACAAATTTGAGGGCAAAGGACTGAAAGAAGTCAGAATGAGAAAGCAAGCAAGCAAGCAAGCAAGAAGCCCCAACCAGAAAATAACTCAAAAACAAAAGGAAAAACCATAAAAAGAGTGAAAAGATGACCTCTACAGAGTTGAGATTATCCTGCCATCTTCACCAGCCTTATTCCCCCAAATTGCACACTAATGTAAGACAAGCTGGCAGATGGGAGTGCAGATATTGAGAGAAACAGTCAAACTTCCTAGGATAGGTATTCTGGGATAAGGGCCTGGACATTCATTCAGCTATTTAACAAGCATTTCAAGAGACTGCTCAGTGGCCAGCCCCTGAAAGAGGGTGCCAGCCAAGCTCTTGACCCTCCCTGTCAAGACTTAAATGTACTATATGTTGGCTAATTGAATTCAAATTAAATTTTAAAAGGACTTAACTGTACAACATGTGTATATCAGAAATAGCTGAGCATTGCCCAGGACTTTGTCCCAATTTAAATACACTTTGAAGAAATAGCTGCACTTAGGTTATTGCCTCATGGTCCAAACACCCTGGCTTTGCACAAATGTCATTAACTAAATATTTTAAAAAAAACAGAGCCTGTGTTTCTATATACTCATAATATTTTATTATCACAAAATATAATAGAACTTCGGGGCTGGATTGGAATTTGAAAGTCACTTAGTCCAGAAGCATTATTACTGATTTAAACAGGCAAATATAAATATTTATTAGACTTGATGTTTCTAAAAAGAGACACAGTTTCCTGAATGCAAGTGGGTGAAGAAAGCTAGGTCCCCACTCACCAATATCCCACTACTATCATCCAAGCAAATGATATAAACAGGTTTGAAGAGAATGTCCCACAAAGTTGCCTCTAGGGTAGAAGCCTTCCAGAAAATTTTCACCAACTTATATTCCCAAGCAACCAGCCAATACATGGTCTCAGTTCAGCTGCACGGACATTTGGTGGCTAGTTGGATAACTTGGCCAATAATTTGGCAGCCCCAAGAACTCTTTTCAGCTTATAGGTATTTACCATGGTTCCTTGCTCCCTTGCCTTCCCTTCTATCTAAGAAGAAGAAACACTGAAGATCATCATATAAAGGCTGTCTCCTCTCTCAGCTAGCTTCTGAAACCTTAAACATGTGTTCTATGTACAGAGAGCTCTAGTCTTCCGGAAGCAACTGTGTCTATTTCCCATGCCTACTGTGAAAGGCAGAACCTTGTTGGCCCCATGACCCACCCACTGCCCAGTTTGTTTTGCCTCAACTAACCCCAAGAAATATCAGTTACATCCTCTGAACCTTCACTGGCCATTTTCTCTTCCTTCTTCAATAGGAGATTTGGAGTCTTTTAGGAAGACCCTGCAAACCTCAGCATGAACTGGCAGATATAAGGAGCTGGTGGTGGTGGTTGTAGCAATAGCAATAGTAAAAATGAAAGGCTGGATGTGGCCCTTCTTACTAGGTTCAGTAGGGGGGATCTCTACTAGTTCAAGAAGGTACTCAGCCCTGTTCCTAGCTTGACACCCTGCCCAGACCCTTTGTCTGTTTGTTTGCTACCTGTCTTCTTTTTAAATGCTCACAGCATGCCAAAGAACTGTGGAGTACCATGAGCTTTTTATGGTAATCATAAAGGCACCTTCTTTATCACCTCCCTTCATTATCTATCTGGCCATGGTAAAGCCATCTCTGTCACTGTGGACTGCGAGTCTCCCCTTGCCTTTATCTACAGCTGTCATGTGCTTGCAGCTCTGGCTGCAGATTAAATATCTATCATGCTGATAAATGGCTTTTGAAGCAAGGGCAGAAATCCCAAGTCAACGTAGAGTAGCCAGTGGAAGGCAATACAACCAGGCAACCCTGTTCAGGAAGCCCAGAATCTAGAGCAATCAGTTTTCCATCTGTGGCATTGTGCCCAAGCTCACCTGTGGCTCATCAGTTCCACAGGTCAGCTGAGATGGAAGGATGCCAAGGAAGCTTGTTGATGCCCTGGCTAGCTAGTGGCTCTAAGAGAGCAAACACCTACAATTCCTCTTTTGTTATTCCTAGGCAAAATTGGAGGCCCTGGTCCAAAGAGACACAAGACTGGTCTTGTAGCCTGGGATTGCAAGGCAGTGTGTTATGGATTCAAAGAATGAAATAATGAGCTTTGGCTACCTCTACCTCAGACCAGTGGGAAGAAGCAGGTGGAAGGCCTGTGGGAAGGGAGACTGACAAGCAGGCTCCACATTTGTACATTCCTACAGCATTCCTGGTAACCAAATCCACCTCTTCACCAAAGTAGATGAATTTACCAGTGAAATTCTGAGGAGTGCAGAGGCTCCTGCTGTGGCTTGACAGCTCTGTCCCCAGGGGCCCACCATGACTCTCCTGCGTCATAAGGGACTCCAGGCTGTCTTCAAAATTCTTGCTGCTCTGAAAGAGAAGTGATGGATTCATAATTCTGGAACCCCTGGGGACTCATTCTTTTCCATACTAATTGGCAAGTTCATCTCCAAGGTTTTTGTGTCATTGCTATCTAGCCATTCTCACCTTTGATGAGTCACACCTCCTTGAGGGAGGGTTCCCTGGTGTCTCTGCTGCCTGTGATGCACCAAATGCCACTGAGGTTCTGGCAACAGACAAGAGGGAAATGTTGCAAACATCAGTGCCAGTGATGCTAAGGTCACGGCTCAGTCCTAGGCACAATGTTGAACATGGCTCCTATGGCTGGGCCTGCTCTCCTGCCAACATGTGACCTCCAATTCCACAGGGGACAGTATGAAGACTTCTCTGCCCCTCAGCATAGTTCTCACTGATACATGGCTCAGGGGTCTTCTTACTGTTCTAGAAGCTTTTTGTTGACAGGGTCTGTATCTTCTTTGGTTCTCATCTCAGGAAATGGTTGTTGAATAAGTGACTAATGAACAAATGAATGACCAGGAGTATAAGAAAAAGAGTTCTCAGGCTGTGAGTCTTTTGGTAGCCAACAACTTCCTCTAATTTGCAGCCTATTGGCTCATGTTAGGACTTCCTTATAGGGCTTAAAGGAGACTTCAAGAGGGTGGCTACATTCTCTCAGGAATCTGTTCTTCCCCATGCTGAGTAAACCTTCCACTTATTTCTCCCCTTTACCTATCCTGGTAGTTTTCTCTTTCAAACACCAGGTTGTCCCCAACTCTATTCAAGTATGGGGCCCAGAACTAAGCTCAAGAGTCTGGACATGGTCTGTTCAACAAGGAGTCACTATTTCTCTCTTCCTGGACAGTGCAAGCAACTATCTTGGCAGCTTGTTCTCTAGCCACAACACACTGGACCCCCGTTGAGCTTTGTTTTCAACCAAACTAGGTATTTTTCTTCTGAGGTCCTTAAGGTCCAGAGGTCTTTAATCAGGGGCACAAAATTTATTTTTTTAAACATGATGGCTTTGGGGGCACCTTGGTGGCTCAGTCAGTTAAGTGTCCAATTCTTGGTTTCAGCTTAGGTCATGATCTCAAGGTTGTGAGATTGAGCTCCACATCAGGCTCTGCTCTTGGCACAGAGTCTGCTTGAGATTCTTCTCCCTCTCCTTCTGCCCTTCTTTCTTATGCTCTCTCTCTCTCTCTCTCTCTCTCTCAAATAAATAAATTATTTTAAAAAAACATGATGGCTTTCTATCTAAAAAGTCATTTTGTTGAGTTGGGCCAGGATGCTACAACTAACAATGACCACCTTTCTCTCCCCAAGCCTTATATAAATTTGGTAAATTTGGCAAATAGGCCTTCTAGATCTTTAAATTTGGGACTGAAAGACAAAGAACAGAGTTCTAGGACATGTCGCATTTGACCTCTATTCAATGTTGAACCTCACCGCTCTATGAACACTCTTTTGGTGTAGTTGATCAGGTGGTTGTAAGTCATGCCAGTGGTATGAATTCAACTCATATTTCTGAGAAGGTCATAAGAATTCTGATTGGGTGGCTTAAAATACTGAGACTCCTAGAATGTCACAAATGGAATGTCACAAATCTTAGTGATCACTTGTCCTTTTTTTCATTGGGCAGGTAAGATAGAAGCCCAGAAAGGGGAAGAGTGTGCCCAAAGCTACCAGTGTAGCAGAACATAATGAAGCTCTGCAGTCTAGACCTTTGTCCTCTATAAATTTGCTGTAGTTTTTCTTTACAAAGGAGCAATGGACAGTAGCATTGTCTCCATCACCAGAATATTTGAAGCTTCCTTCTAATTGGCATTGAAAATAAAAGCAGAGGCATGACACACCACAATCCCTTCTCCAGTACAACAGTGGAAATTCAGAAACCATCATTCTTTTTTTCCATTTGGCACTGAATGCCACCCAGCTCTCACATACTCAATGTCAAGGCAAATCCCTAAATGCTGCAACAGTGGTTCTTCTCCCCTGCCATAAAGACATAGGCTGGCAGGACTTAACCAATGACCAGTGTTAAGTGGAATCTATAAGGAGCCCTCAGATGTCAAGCCTGGGGCTAGATCATGAGGCAGGTTGGGGACAAAACCATCAGCAGGGTGCCTAGACAACCACTAGTTATTTTGAGCTCTTGTCAGAGAGTGAGAAGTCTCTGTACCTATTTTCATGCATACTTTTCACATATTGGGATTGAAAGGAAGAAAAGCGGTGAATATAAAAATTTTGCCCATATACTTCTTAACCAATCAAGAAGTTTTTCACCTGTTGCCCTTGGTATTTGGGGGTTGTTCTTTTTTTTAAACTTAACTTCTAACTCTAGAGCTTATACACATCTCTTTCATTGGAAGAAAGAAGTCATTTATCCGAAAATGAGCAAGTCAGCTCACTAGTTATACACATTTGTGCTTCCTGCTTGGCCTCTGGCTGTTCCTCATTGGTATCATCTCTCTCTCTGACTCTTAGCTAGCCCATCATTGTTACTGATTATGTCTCTCCAGCTCTCTGTTTCTGTCTTTTCTCATTCTCTCTCCCTTTCTGGCTCATTCTCTCTCTCCCTCTCTGTCTCTTTGTTTCTCTCTCTTTCTGTCTCTTTCTCATTCTGTATCTCTTCTCTCCAGTCTTAGGTCCATCTCCCAGGCCCTAAAATCTAGAGGTTATAGTAATCCCTCTCAGAAACACCAATATTTTCCCTTCAAACTTGTAGCTGTGGACCTTGCTCCCAGTTGTCTATCTTTGAACAATGACTGTTAATAGAACAGTTAATAGGACAGATGCTATTAAGGATTTAGCACATGCTATTCTCAATGCAAAAAAAAAGTGCTCCTAGGCTTGGGAAAATGTAAGGTAAGAAAGAAGGGTAACTACTAGGACCCCCTGGGGCTTAATCTGGCTTGCAAGGATGCACCCTGGGCCTTTGGAGGTGGTTTATAGTGAGAGATGCCTGGAACCAGATGGAGGCAGAGCTTTCCTTTGGGGCTATCTTCCCCCATATTACACCTCTTCCATCGCTCCCTATTGTCCTCCAGACAAAAATGACTCTTTAGCCTGGAGCACAAGGTCTGGTATGCCATGCCCCTGCCATCATCTCCACCTTTATCTCTCAACATGTCCTACATATACCTTCTTATTTAAACATTCCAGGGCTTCCACATTTCTCTTAACCCACCTTCCATTTCCATGGCTTAATGCCTTTGCTCATGTTGTTTTCTTACCTAGAATTCCTACACCTCCCAACTGACAATCTCATGTAAATTTTAAAAAAAAAGCCTACTCATATTCCAAGCCCAAATCAAAAGTTGCTTCAATGATTCAGCCATTTAATAACTATTTATTGAACATCTACTATGTGTTAGATATTCTTCTAACTACTGGAAGCACAATTTTGAACAAGTCAGATAAAGTCTCTGCCCTTATGAAACTTTTAGTTTTAGTGAAAGTAACAGATATTAATCAGATAAACACATTCATGAAGGTATAATGATATCTGAACTAATAGCTATGACCAAGGGGTCCAGGATGCTATGAGAACATGTAATGGAGAACTTAATCTAGTATAGAAAGTTGGAGAAATTTTCTTTGTAGAGGTAGTGTATGAACTGAGGCATGAAGAGGAGGAATTAACTAAGTTTCAGCTAAAGAGATAAATCTGTGCAAGGGCTTTGAGGTAGGATGTTCATCTGTGTTTCAGTAAGAACCAAGGAATCAGAATAGCAGAAGATTAGGTCAGAAAGTTGAGCAGAGGCCAGATTAGGCAGGGCTTGCAGGACAGGGGAATGAGTTTGGATTTTATTCTTCATGAAATGGAAAGCCACTGGAAAGTTCTGAACAGTAGTTACAAGCTTTGTAAACATTTTTCCTGGCTGCTGTATGGAGAGTAGACTTTGAGTAGACAAGAACAAAGGCAGGGAGACCATTTAGGAACTAAGACAAGCATATGGTAAACTGGGTCCTCAGTTGGTGAACCAAGACCAAAAAGCCTAGTGCCAGGGAACTTCACAAGCTGGAGTAGAGGCAGGACAACCTTTGCTGACCAGGAGCAGAAGCATAGTAGCCTAGGACCTCCATGCTGGAAATGATCTCTAGAGGAATGGTCCTCTGAATGTGTGTTATGCGAAGTGTGGTCCACAGGTGAGTGCTTACTGATGAGAGGAGTATAACAATAAGAGTAGGTATTTAGGTACTGTTTTTAACCATCAGACATGGCTGCAACATGGAAGTGTATGATTTTGTATTTTACAAAAATATTGATTGTGACAAAATATTTGAAAAACTACCCTTCCCTCCCAGGTGGTGTGAAAAGCACTTCTCTACACTTCTGGTTCCCTATCTGGGGGTAAGTCAATAGGGTAGGGACTATCATCCGTGTTTTTAACCCATTCTCAAGGTGACTCCTAAGTCAGTTTGGAAACCTAATAGTGTAGAATGATCTATACTCTAAACACATACACAATGTACACTTTTCTATGGCCATGCAATCACTCCTTGCACACTTCCAGGGCCAAGGAAGGCCCCATTCTGAGGCATTGGCTCTGACCCTGAAAAAGTGTTTACTCAGATGGAGCTAGAGTGCTGACCAGCAGCTGGGTCCCTGCAGTGTTATGGTCATAAGAGTCAAGTCTTTTGCTGCTCAGGCTGGGTCCCTAGAGTCCTAGCCCTTCTTCAGGATGTCTCAGAAAACTATGCTGTATATACTATCTCTGTCTGCAGGGCCTACTGTTGGCTTCTGTACTGCAGTTACTTATTTATTTTCTCCCTTCTGCTGACCAGTGCTCCCCGTTTGTCTACTAGAGTGTAAGAGGACTTGATTTGTTAAGACACATTCAACTGCTTCAATATCCATTCTCACAATGTCTCCCTCATCTAACTCCAGAACTACTTCCACTGTCTCCCAAGCCCCCCTTTGCATTGACTGGAACCTCCCAACTATGCTTGATGACCTCCCTTGAAATGCCTATTGGTCTTCAACTTTTGCCTCTTCAAAGCAATTCTGCCCATGATACCCCTTTAACTTGTTCATCCGAGTGGAGAATGTGCTGGCAAATATTTGTGCTTTGAAACATGAGTTGTCTATTTTTTTTGAACGCTCTGTGTTAGCATAGTACAGTGACAAGAGCCGAGAACAGAGGCTCAGGAAGCATGAATTTAAGTCCCACACTCTGAATAACTCACTGTGTATCTTTGGTAATCCCTACTTTCTTGGAGCTTCAGCATCCTCACCCATAAAATGGGGCTTTCCTCACATGCTTCAAGAGTGAAAGAATAAGCCTTTGAGATAGGCAAGTAAATTTCCATAGGAGAAGAGCAAAGAGTAAGATTTCCCCTACCAGATATTAAGATGTAATACAAAGTTATAGCAACTTTAAAAATAACAATATGTACTGGTAGAGGAAACCATTAAACTGGCTAGATTCCCACCACACACCACATACAAAAATTAATTTCTGATGAATTAAAAACTTAAATATGAACAATAAAAGCATAAAGCTATTGGAAGAAAATGTAGGAGAAATCCCTTTAACCTTTGAGAAGACAAGGATCAGACCTAAAATAAAACCCTCAAGCCATATGAACAGATAAACTCAACTAATCAAAATCAAGGATTTCTGACCATGAAATGATAACAATGGGAAAAAAAGATAAATGACTTAGTGGTGAATACATTGTGATGTCTAAAACCAAACCAGAAAGAAGAGAGCCTTCAGCTAGAAGATAGGGACAACAACAATCACAACAAATAGATAAGGAATTTGAGTAGGCAATTTATATAATGGCTAATAAACAAGTGAAAAGATGACCAAGCTCACTAATAATCAAAGATATGCAAATTGAAGTAATAAGATTCCACTTGACCCCTATCAGTCTGGCAAATATTAGAAAGTTGAAAAACACCAACTGTCAGAAAGGACTAAGTGAAACTAGAGATCCCGTGCCCTCCTGGTAGAGTATAAACTGCTCTACTGTTTTGGAGAGCAAACCAGCAGGGCTTAGTAACATTATATACACCTGTACTTTATGATCCACTGAGCCCACATCTGGGTGCCTATCTGAAAGCAGGTCCCATTAGGACATGTCCAAGGATAGCTACTGTGGCCCTGCATGGAACTGGGGATGAGCCATTTTCCATCCCCAGGAGAATGGATAGTTTAAATAGAAAACTAAGCAGCAGTTTGAAGTAACTAGATGTATGTGCAACGTGGACTGATCTCAAAATTATAGCACTGATTTTATTTTAAAATAAGAAACAGAACAAGATTTATAGCACAATAACATTTATGCAAATTAAGAACACATACACAAAACAACACTATATTTTACAAGAACGCATACATATTCAGAGACTCATCTCAAATGCATTAGAGTGGGTGACCATGGAAGGGGGAAAGGATGTGGGGATCTGGAATAAATAAAGGGGAAAAAAAAAAAACAAGAAAGGAGCCTTGCATACCCTGTCAGTGATTCCCATAGCCAGCCCTGAAATGGGGGTGGATTTAATTCAACTATGCACCTGAGGTCCACAAATAAGTTTTAATTAGTCATTTAAAAGAGGGAAGAAAAGGGAGAGGGGAAATGGGAGTAACTGTTTACTGGGGATGAAGTTTCCTTCTAGGGTGATGAAAAAAGTTCTGGAATTAGAAAGGGGTAATTGTTGCACAACATAGTGAATGTACTAAATGCTATTGAATTGCATCCTTTACAGTGGTTAAAATGAATTTTATGTTATGTAATTATTTTCTTGATACAACAGAAAAGAAAAATAACAGAAGAAGGAGAGGACTGGCCATTCGGAGCTCCTTGGAATGCAGCCTGCCCTGAGGCCTTCCTCATCACAACCCTGTCTCCTGCCCACAGGCCCTTGTGGCCAGGTTCACCACTGCAGCACAAGGATGTCTTGCACCTGCGTCTGGCCTTGTGCAAAAATGGCATAGATAGCAGTGCTCTGGCCTATGCCTCCCTGGGTAGCTAATCCTGGCCCTAGCTATCTAACAGCTCCATGGTGAAGATCTAGTGGGTTGATGTATGGGAAAGAGCTCAGCGCCTGACAAAGTGCTATGCTGGTGTGAAGGATTGCTTAGGATATTTATGACCAAGCCCAAGTGCTCACAAGGCAATTTTCTCCCCCTTATTCTTTCCTGACATGGCAGCCAATTTCCATTTTAGAGACTGGGGACTTTGAGGAAGCAATATCATAATCCTTCCCCTCTTTCCCAGAGCTTGCCAAAATCTGGTCATCCCTCCTGATGTCAAATTAAAACAACCAAGAGATGTGCAGTGCAGGAAGGTGGGTTGGGGCCAGAGTTCAGAGCCCATCATTTGTCCCAGAGCCCCAGGCCTACAGCATGAATGTGTGCAGGTTCTGGTCCAGGCATCACACTGCATGCCCAGGAGCATTAATCTTCACCCTGCATGGAAGTGTCCTCAAAGTGGCCAGCTCTGGCAGCAGTGGGACACTTCCATGCTGCAAGAGAAGCTTATGGAAGACATCAGGACATTTCCTCTTTAGAGGGGCTTCTGGCAGCTCTTTCTTTGCTTGGAGGCCCATGTAGTTACCTTATTGGTACCACTGGTTCTCATGATGTGTAGGAAGGCAGCCCTCCCCAGGGTCTTGGCATTCAAGTTCAGCACTTTTGGTTAGGAAAGGTCAAGGCTGGAGCTGATAATGGTAAAATTCCAATACATGTGCCTTTTGTTATTAGAAGCCAGATCATCACAAACAGCCCACATGTACCTTCCTGTCTAAGAAAGCCCTTGACTTACACTCCTCTTTCAGTAGGGAGACTGCTCACTGCTACGCCCTCTCCATCAGTGTTGCTGCTGTCCAGCAGAGAAAAAACATTAAAACAAAGATCTGAATTTGTGTCTGCCCTGCTTTCAAACATTGCAAATATATAACTTAACAAATACAGATGCTTCCAATTGGCTTTCAAGGGTCTCCATGGTAAGGCCCCTAGCAGCCTCTCCTGCTTTATCTATTGTCTTCTCCTAGACCTAATGCTTTAGCTAAAGCATTTCGCTGTTCTGACAAACACACCAGGTCTTTTTCCTATCCTAGACTTTGCACGTTGTTTCCCTCACTAGGAATGTCCTGTCCTACTTTTCTGCCTTGAAAACTCCTACTCATCCTTTGATACCTTCTGCAATTCTCCCAGTAGTATTAGTCACTGTTTCCCCTGGGTTTTACAGCAAATATTCATTAAGCTTCTGCTGGGTGCCAAGCAGTGTCAGGACTTAGGGGGTATAAAAGGGATCAAGACATACATAGTCTTATACTCACAGACCTGGCAACCTAGTAAGTGGAAAGAGATGGAAGTGGGTGGAGAGAGGGGGGGATCAAGATTGAGATTGAACAAAGAAAGAGATAAAGAAGAGAAATATGAGTGAGCAGTTCCATCCAGAAAATAAAAAAGATGAGGTGGTATGACAAAAAGTGGCTGACTGGCCACTTTAGACCGGGTTGCCAAACATGGTGACATGTAGGCTGAGGACTGAATATCAAGGAACCAAGGAGTGTGGAGCCAAAAAACCTGACTTCCACTTACTCCTTGTTCATCTGTAGCCAATCACTTAAACTTCTTGTGCCGTCGTTATTATATGTGCAAAATAGGCAAACCCAGCTTGTCAAGTTAATGAGTCTTAAATGGAACCACATGTGCCTAGAGCAAATGGACCTTGATAGGCCAATATCACCACAGTTGAACAGCCATCTAGTCTACTTCTCTGTTTAATATAGGGACCCTGAGGCCTGATGTCACCCTAGATTTGCCTCTGGCCCCAGCTTTTAGACTGCATGAATATAGTGTTCTAGTTGGTTCTCAGTGTTTCCTGAGACAGTATTTCTGCAGCCACCGTGATCCCTGCTCCCTTGGGTACTCTCTGAGTCCCTGGGATGCCATGGCTGATGTCCTCTGGAAGGCCTTGGCGTTATGACAGAATTTCACAGTAATCTGTATGTGGTATCTCCAGGGGCTCCCCTGGGCCTGGTGGGCTGTCTCTGTGAAGGGCAGAATCCTCATTTGCCTGGGAATGTGACTGGGGAGGACTGATGGCTTTTCCTGCTCCGATGCAGAACCTCTGATCAAGTTGTTCTATTGTCTGTGTCACCTTCAGGAACACCCCTCCCTCCACACTGCCTTCTTTATGGTAAACAACCCCACTGGCTTCCCAAGGAGGTTTCCCTGGCTACTCCACAGCAGGCTGGGAGCAGAGGGACAAGGCAGCAACAGGCAGAGGCAGAGAGTAAGACAAACTGGAAATGAACAGCTAGGACATGGGCCTAAATGTGCAGATGATGGGCAAGGATGGTCAAACCTTACAGGTAGAGGCTGGGATGGTGAGCCATCCAGCCAAGGGAAGTCCAAGAAGAAGACAAAGTGTCGTTTTACAGGAGGTCTGTACAGGATCTTGCTCCCTCACAAATAGCTCATTGCTGAGGGTACCCATCAGAAGTAACTCCCACCAATGGCACACTGACCAAGAGCTCACTAAAGCCCAGGAGCCTTCCCAGACCCCCCTTCATTATTGTCCAGGCAGCCATCAGCTGTGCCATTTAGCATGCTAACTCACCGCTGGGACTCTGGCCCAGCATACCTGTCTCCCCTGGCTTGCTCTTTTTCTGATTTCTTGCTGCCTGAGGCAGGTCTTAGGCTGGCTGGAGGAGTGGGGCTGGGATTGTGGGTTGGGATCTAGGTTCTTGTAATCAGCACAAAGTCCATTGAGGCCCAATCTTCACCAGCTCCAGAGGCTGGGATGCAGAGAGGGGTGGAGGGGCAGAACAGTCTAGGGCTCAGAGAAATGGGAAGGGGGGTGGCTGAAAAGGAACGGGGAAATAGAAGGGTCTGGGGAGGCAGGTTGAAGGAGAGAGGGGGTTAAAGAGAGCTTGGTGGTAGGGAAGAGCTATGAGAAGTAAGGGTTGGATGACAGCAGAAAAAGTGCTGCCTAGAGAAGACATAGAGTGGGGAGGGCAGGGAGGGATAGGAAAGGAGAGCAGAGATGGATTGAAAGGACAGCAGATGAGGGAAATCATTCCGAGGGAGGGGAAGAGACAAGAGGTGGGGGAAAGAGGAGAAGAAGGAGACAGGTTGTGAGGAAAAATAAAGAAAGGGGGCTATTGAGGGAGAAAGAGAAAGGGAGGAAGGAAAAAGAGAACAAGGCTGTAGGGAGGGCAGGGGGGAAGCAGACAAGAAACAGTAGAAGGAAGAAGGGTGACAGAAGAGGAAAGAGCAAAGAAAGAGCCAGAGAAAGGCAACCAAAAAAAGGCTTAAAGGCAGGGGAGGACCATTTCCAATGGCACTTGTAACCTGGGAGAGAGGAAAGACCAGCCAAGCATATGAAGATCGTTTTAAAGGGGGCATGACAATGGCCTGCTGGCCAGGCTCTCAGGAGACACTGCAATATTTCTCCAACAGGGTTAAGCCAGAACACCTGCAAGACCCACTGATTTTTTTCTACTCCATGAGAGACACTTGTGACAGCCTCCCCTGGGTAAGCCCTGCTACCCTGCAGAGCTGAGGACTAAGCTCTGAATGTTGGGTGCTAGCCTAGTTTTAGCAGTAGCTAAGCTTTTCCAGCTGTCATCACTCTCTGGCCATGACATACCAGGATAGCAGCCCAAAAGTTTCCCTCCCTCCCTCCCTTCCTTCCTCCCTTCTTTCCTTCCTTCTTCCTTCCTTTATCCTTCTTTCTCCACTCAGAGCTGGCAACAGCTCTACCTCTCCTCCAACTTCTTCACTGCCCCAGTGAGGCAGGTGAAGGTCTGGACCCAGACCCAGGTCCAGGTTGAAGCCCACAGTGGAAGCCAAGCAAAACCCAGGTGCTTGTGTGGCAATGCCTCACAGTTAGCTGCTAGCCGGCAACTCCACTCCTTCATGGAGCAGGGGAAAAGCTGCCTCCACCTCAAAGTTGTGGATTTGTAGGGCCACCAGTCCAAACTACTAGGTCTCCCCAAATATAAGGTTGCATGACACAGATCTAGCAATAGTCACTGACCATGAAAAACATGCTTTTAAAATAACAGGTAAATATAAAGTAATGGATAGGATTTTCATGCCATTCACAAATGATTCAATACATAGCAAGATGTGAAAATAGACAAAAATCAAGTTCCAGCCAACTCCAACTCAAAATCCTCAAATGTCACCATTCAGCGCTTCAGTGCTTACTCCATCTGGCTTTGATGTTATCTCTCCACTTGGATAAATAATCCACCAGAAACTTGAGTTTTGGGCCCACAGTGACTCAACTGGGGGCTGCTATCACTTCAGGCAGGGCTCAGGAACAGCTTCCAGGTCAGTTCCCCACAGCAGCCAGTGCTTTGAAAGGCTCACAGCATGGGATCTTTCTGAAGCTGTCCCATAGCAGGCACAATTAGCTCTCAGCATGTTTGGACACAGTCACTGGCTCACCCTACAGTGTCTCTGGGCCAAGGAAAACTATCTTCTGTTCCACAAGATCAGAACAGAAAGAGAAGAACTTGACCATACCTGCAAAATGAGCAGCATTCCTGGGACTCTTTTCAGGCAGATTTCTTCTGTTCTAGACTCTGTTTCCCCATCTACCCCCTGGCCTACATCTGCACAGAACTGGTTTATTTCCAGAAACCACTGCTGTGCTATGGATACAATGGATATGTACTTGTTTCCTAAAGGGCTGTACTTTTATTCCATAGATATAATAGGAAACAGACAAATTCACACATGTTAAAAAATAAATACACTGACTGGTTTCCTCATCCTTTCAAGAAACACTTTTGGCATCTTCTCTGTGCCAGGCACCGAATGGGGACAAGGAAATTGAGCCACAAGAGGTAACTTGATCAAGAATCTCTGGAGACCCCCAAAGCAGGGTGGCTTTGAGGAAGGCCAATTTCAACTTGAAGCTATGGAACTGGTCCCAGCACTTGTAAAAAAGGGGCCAAGGAGGGGAAAAAACAAGGGCCATAACATCTGGGCCCCTCCTGAGGAGGCATTCCTGGGCCACTGTGGCACTTCTCCAAATTGTTTTAGTGTTTAGAGGGAGAACTCCATCCCAGCCTGTCTTTCCAAGCACATTGCATATCCAAGTGCTCAGCGATGAAATCGATCTGCAGAGGTGACTCACAGGCAGACAGCCAGTGCAGTCACGGAGCCCTGTCTGCATTCCCAATTTGCCTGCTCAGGTTGTCGCCTTGTTAATGTTATTTATCAAGCCCAGTGCCCCCAATTCCTGTCCCCAGCTTCTGCTAGAGCCCTCCAGCCATTGTCCTTATATGCCTGTCACATCTTGTCAATGCCTTCCTGAATTCAACAGGTCTGGGCAGCCTGTCTACAGACTTGCCTGCTCACTCCTAGAGTCCCAGGAGCCAAGAAAGTGGCCTAGTGGCTACAGCCCCATCACCTCTCAGAGCAGGTCCCAGCAGGAAATGTCCCATAGCTACACCTCCCCTGCCTTTCCTTGGGCAAGAAAGAGAAGGGGTTACCAACAATGGCCCTGCGAGTGGCACTGTGGCACTGGCAGACGTGGTCAAGGTCTCAGTGAGAGGGGTGCGGGGGCGGGGAGTAGGGGGTGAAAGAGTGGGAGGGGATCCTATGTGGAAGGGATGGGAAGACCTGAGGAGGCCCCTGGAGAACTTCCTCCTGCCATGCCCTGTGCCTGCAGCTGCACTTCTCACCTCGCCCAAACTCATTCTCGCCTGGGAGTCTTGGGGTGCCCCAGGGTCCTGTGGCTCAAGTCCCGCAAAAGGGGTTCTGGACGTGTAGAATGGGCAAGACCTTGGAAACCGCCTTTCTAAGGTCTACTCGCGGCGCGAGAGCGCCCCTACCATGCTCTGCGGCCAAAAGTGGAACAGCAGCTGGCTGAGCGATCTTGAACCTGAGAGAGCCTGGCCAACCAGCACCTTCCAGACCCTGGCCCAGGCTGCTGCTCATCTCCACCAGCCTCTGCTCACCCCAGCTCTCTTGGACTCCAGGACCTGGGTCCCAAAGGATTCTCCCCACTCCAGCACTGGACAGTCCTCACCTCCCTAGAGCCAGAGTTCTCCAGAAAGCCAGAACAGAAGGGTCTCCAGAGACCTTACTAATTATACAGATATGAAAACAGGCTGCAAATTCAAAGCAGACATCTGTTCATGGGCAATGATAGTAACTTCTGATTACTAACATTTTACCACTGCTTCCATCCAACACTAGCTCTGAAGCCTCTCTAACCACCTACCTTGCCCTTTTAGACTGGCAAAGAGTCAGGCTATGCCCCAGGGCCTCAGACCCTTAAGAGCCAGAGGATCAACCTACAAATTCCAGGGATACATATTCCTCCAGCAGGCCTCTGATTCTACCACTCCAGGAAGAAGTTGGAAAGCCTTTGATGTGGCACAAGCCCAGATTATGTAACTGAGTTGGCATTTAAATAACCTAACAACAAATTGCCCAATTTAATTTTCTTACTCAATCCAATAAAGGAGAAACAAGAAATTGTATCTAATTAAATACATTGATCCATAGAAACTGGCAACTCTGAAGGTCTGCCTGGAAGTTAACAGTTACAGAAACTTGGGTGAAACAAGGGTATGAGTTGAAATAAGACAAACTCATGCCCTCCCTTCCTCTGAAGGGCTTCAAAAGGTTTTTTAAAAACAGGTGGGAAATTGAGGCCAAAGGAGTTCAGCCAGTGAGGCCAAGTTAATCCCCAAGGTCTATGGAACTCAAGAGAACATCAAGTTCATGCTCTACTCCAGCCACAAACTGAGGCTCTTGGCCTTGGTCTTCTGCATCCTTTCCCAGTTGAATCTTTGGACCTGACACACCATCCTCCTTGCCAAAATAGCTCCTCTGCATCTTTCAAGGCCCTAGGCAAATATCAAGTACTTGGGGACAAAACTGTATATGGAAAGCAAAATGGCAGTTTGCCCAGACCCCCTTAGAGCAGTGCAAAGTTTGAGTCCTGCAAGTACAAGTAGGTAAAAAGTTCTGGAAAGGAACAAGGTGTCAACAAACCTGGAGGAGCCAGTTTGATTAGAAATAAGGATTTAATGCCTTCTTCCCCAATTCTCCCACTGTGCTATGCCTCATGTTTCCAAGGGTAGAAATTTCCATGTCTCTAGAAAATAGGGGTGGAATAGAACCTACCTAACATTCCTGGGATCCCAGGCCAGTACCCCTATCAGATCCTACACAGGCATGGCCCTGGTGCCAGCCACAGCACTAAGCCCCTTTGGACCTGTGCTTAGCAAGCCTTTTAGCTAGAAGTGCATCTTCATCACCCTCCCAAATGGTGCCAGCTGTAGCTGGCTTGATGTTGGGTCTTAAATCAGGGCTAAGTTATCCTTCCAGGGAAATGTCTGCCTTTTCTCCAAGAAAAAAATCACTTAGTAGATGGCAGCTCAGTCCATGCCAGGGGAAGGTGACCTGCAGCAGAACCCATAGTCAGTACAGTAAGCCATTCTTCCTGTTGGAATCAGATGGCATCCCATGCCAGTCTACTCTAGCCCTCTGCTTGGTTTGCAGAGCTCTACTTTCAGTAGGGCCCTCTAAGGACCAAGTTCTTAGCCACACTTCCAACCCCAAGGAGCTTCGGCTATGGGGAAGGCTCTGTGAATCCCACAGACAAGAGGTGGGCACTGTTTTTGATGTGGATCTCTGTGAGGGCTACTTCTGAGCCCTGAGATAAAGAACTGGTCATGGCAAGGTCTAGAGGAAGAGAGATCATGGCAGAGGAACAGTAAGTGCCAGACCACCAAGACAAGAAGAAGCTTGGCAGGAATATGGGAGGAATTAAAAGAAGAGTGGAGGGCTTGGGGCAGAGAGAAGCAGGAGGAGAGAAAGAGCAGGCAAAGTCAAAGACTTGGCCTAGGCTTATAACAGACAGTACCTGAACACCACAGTCATGAGTTTGGATTTTATTATAGGAATAACGGGAATGCATTGGGAGGTTTTAAGAAGGGAAATGGAAAGAATTTCAGGGAGACAAGGTAGAAACAAGGACACTAGTCTGAAGGTGACCGCAGGCATCTACAAGAGAACTTATGGTAGTTTGGACCAGGGTGGGACCAGTGGCAGTAAGAGAGGTACGTAGGTTCTGACTTTACTTTGAAAGTTAAGCAGAGGGGCATCTGGGTGGCTCAGTCAGTTAAGCGTCAGCCTTCAGCTCAGGTCATGATCCCAGGTTCCTAGAATCAAGCCCTGCATCAGGCTCCCTGCTCAGCAGGTAGTCTGCTTCTCCCTCAATCTCTGCTGCTCCCCCTGATTGCTTGCTCTCTCGCTCTCTCTCTATCTATAAAATAAATAAATAAAATCTTTAAAAATTAAAAAAAATTAAAATTAAGGAGAGACTATTTCCTTGCTGGTTAAATATACTTACTGGATGAAGGAAAGAGGTAAGTCCAGAATGATTTCAATGGATCTGGCCTGAGAAACTGGAATGGTGGACAAGCCATTACTGACATGAGGAGGATGGGAGGGAGCTGGTGAAGAAGAAAAACAGCAAAAGGTGAGTTATGATGGTGTTGATTTTGAAATGCCTTAGTGGTATTAGGTAGGCATTTGGGTATTCACCATCATTTGGTCACTCCCTCCATGAACCATTGGAACAATTATTCATATAATCATTTTCTTTAAATCAGTTCACTTTTTTCTTTAACTCCATACTAAGCAGTAATATTCATAACATCAAGGCTTTCATAGACTACTGGTATTTTTTCTCAATACACATTAAAATTAATAACGACAAACATAGTTCCAAGTCCCCTTGAAGTTCAACACTGACATTTTCTCCATGCCCAACCACCAACAAAGTCTGGGCATCTAGCATACACAGACTTGAATTCAGCCATTGGCTTTGGCACTCAGAAGCTTCCGAGGGCATTCGAAGGGATTGCAGTAACGCATTCGGAAAGGAAGATCTGGTCCTACAGCTCAGCGAGGCCCTGAGGGTAGCCACCTAACTGCCTCAGTAAACCCTGCTCAGCCCTCGGCTTGGTAGGGGGTTTCATAGAGCAGAGCCCACCACCTTTTTCTTAGGTCCATGCGCCCTCTGGTGGCTGGGTTCTCTGACCATGCATTGGGGGCTTCTGAGCTCATTTCCAAGCTTCGCAGAAGTGGGGGACCCTCTACCTTAGCTTCCTTTCAAGGGAAGGGGAAGGGGTCAAATTAGCTTTAGGCTCAAGGCTAAGGAACAAATAGGTGCTGCTGAGGCTGGGACTCAAGCTGGGCTGAAGTGGGGGCAGCAGTCTGCCAGCCAAATGAAGCCACCAAGGGTCAGACCAAAAAGGGAGGGAGAGTGAAAGGTAGGAGCAGGAACTTTTGCTTTCTGTAGAAGGTCACCAATGCAAAGAAAAGCACACTGATAGCCATATACAAATAGGGCAATTTACCTTAGGTAGGTATCTTCAGAGGAAAATAAAGAACATTCCAATTCAAATATTTTAAAATTAAGAGCAGGAAACATCAGACTATGCTGAATAAATATAACACGTAATGGAAAATGTACTTCAGTTCTTAAATTATAGCTAGTTATGGGAGAGAAGTGGGGGCGGTGGCCAGCAGCAGGCAGGAGAGAATCATGCTGTTGCAGAAAGCAACCAAGGAGGGGACTGGGGTGGGGGGAACACAGAAAGAGACACTGTCTGCCTAGGCTGACATCCAGATGCTCACACAGGCATCCACACCACATCTACAAAAGTGTTCACACAGGTGTGTGTGCACACACACATGTGTATGCACACACGCACACACGCACACACACACACACACACATTCACTTACTCACCACTCCAAGCTTCATGGATATTTTTTTCTGTAACTCTTTCACCTTTTTCTCAAACAAACTGTGTTTAGATGAGAAGAAACCAACTACTAGATAAACACAGTCCAGTGTTCAGGACAGTCTCACATAGAAGGTAATGGTAGGCCTCAGAGAAGAGGCCCCTGAACTGAGTCTCAGAGGAAGAAAAGGCAGAAAAGAGTGATCCAGGCAAAGGGAACAGCATGAAAAATGTCCTAGAAACATAAGAGAACATAAGAGATTCATAATGCACAAGGTGATTAGACTTGAAGATGTCTGGGGAGAGAGTGGGAGCCGAGCCCTAAATCCTGCATCTCAATCCAGTGGGCTCCCTAGACAACCCAGATGAGTCACCTACTTTGCACTGCAGAAAACTAGGTCCAAGATTCAATGTCTGCTAGATTGATGTGGGCTGAAACTCAGGTATCCACTGGGGCTGGACAAAGAGTGAACCAGGCTCCAGGGGGAAAGGCTGTAGATTTCTTGCTAAAACCAAAGGAATATTTTTCAGTGCAGTCATCCCATTCTTCTGGGCCCAGTGCCATTCTAGGCAACAAAACTAATATCTACTCTCGGTTCCAGCATTTAGAGAAACTGAGCTCCTTAATGTAGCTTTAGCTATGATCATTTGGGCAAGCAACTGGTTGGGTCCCCAAGGGCCCCGCTTCCCAGTGGCTCAGCCTCTAATGAAGTGATGCGACTTAGAGCCCTTTCTTCCAGCCCAGCACTCAAAGGGAGAGCCTACGCAGAATGTTGTTCCATCATGAATGCTGTCTCCCTACTTCTGCCACTCCCAGGGATCAGGTCTAAGCATGGGTAATGCTACATATCCCTCCAAGTGAGTCTGTCCCTGGCTATGATTTGTTACTGTGAGGTAGGGAAGAGGCCAAGAAATTACATCAAATGTAAAAGAAGTCTGGATAGAAGGATGAATTCCAATGAAGATCAGTGATGACACCTACACTCAAGCAAATTGGACTACATAAAAATTAAAAACTTCTGTGTGTCAATGGACACAATGAACAGTGAAAAAGCAACCTATGGAAAGGGGGGAGAAATTGCAAATAATATACCTGATATGGGCTAATACCCAGAATATATAAAGAACTCCTACAACTCAATACGAAAAAAACAAACAAACAACATGATTAAAAATTTTGGAAAGGACTAAATAGACATTTTTCCAAAAAAGATATAAAAATGGCCAACAAGCATATGAAGAGACGCTCTACATCACTATTTACCAGGGAAATGAATATTAAGACTACAATGAGATACCACCCACACCCATTCAGATGACTATTATAAAAAAATTTTTATAAAAAGGAAACAAGTATTGATGAGAGTGTAAAGAAGTTAGAATCCTAGTGCACCGTTAGAGGGGATGTAAAATGGTACAGTTGCTATGGGAGACAGTATGATGGGCCCTCAAAAAATTAAAAATAGAATTACTGTGACTCAGAAATTCCACTTCTGGGTATCTTCTCAAAAGAAGTGAAAGCAAGAACTTGAGCAGATATTTGTGTATTCATGTGCATAGCAGCATAATTCACAGTAACCAGAAAATGGTAACAACTCAAGTGTCCATCAATGGATGAATGGATAAAAAAATATGGTCTAAAATATGCTATAACATAGATGAACTTTAAGGACATTGTAATAAGTGAAATAAGCCTATCACAAAGGGATAAATAGTGTATCATACCAGTTACATGGGGTATTTAAAGTAGTTAAGTCATAGAAACAAATTAGAATGGTGGCTGCCAGGTGCTAGCAGGGAGGGAAAAATGGAGAGCTGTTGTTTGATGGGCACAGAGTTTCAGTTTGGGAAGACGAATATATTCTGTAAATTTGTTTCACAACAATGTGAATGTATCTAGCACTATGAAACTGTACACTTAATGTAGTTAATATGGTAAATTTGATGTGTGTTTTACCATGATTAATAGATAGAGACATAGAGAGATAGATGATAAATAGACAGATAGTTTGGTAGGTAGATAGAGGTAAGAGGTAGGCACAAGAGCATCTGAGTCTGCACCTAGAGCTTCTTGCCCACTGATTAACATTTGTTCTTTGGGTTCCTAATCATCTGGTGGTACCCACTCAAGTATCTGCTCCTCCAGAAGATCCTCTGCAAATCCCCAGATGTAGCTAGTGTTTCCGTCAAGACTCAGCTACTGGCAAATGGAAACAGGAGTCCGGTGTGTTTGTTCATTGCCCCAGTGAGTAAGCATTTTCTGAAAGCTTTCTCTGGGCCAGGAATGTCCCTGAGGCTGCAGTCAAAGCAGTGAGGGAGAGATGGTCCTGGGCCTGCCCTCAAAGAGCCCACAGTCTGGAGGGGAAACCAGTTCTGTCAAAACCAACCACACAGCATGATAAGAGTCAGGACATAGACTTGCAAGTGCTGTGGGAGTCTAGAGAGGGGGCGACTGACTGCCTAATTGGGAACCTTCTCCAAGAAGGTGGTGCCTGAGCTGAGTCCTGAAGGACCAGTGGAGCTTAGGCAGCAGAAGACAACAGAGAGTGTTTCAGGCAGGTTGAGTCCTGGATAAGAGGAAAAAAGAGGGGAGAAAGGGAAAAAATGTGAATAGCAGAGTCGAGCAATAACCACAACTAGTTCGAATGAATTTATTAACTTGCAGGTACCTCTAAAGATCTGAACTTGAAGAGTCTCCTACATACAGCCAGCCTCAGGACTTCTTCAGTAATGCTCTGTATAGAGGGGTGATGGCTAGAGCTCCCACCCACCTCCTTCTCTAGATGGCATTTTCTTGCTCCTCACTCCTTGCCCTGGAATGGACCAGGAGCCAAGAGAATTATGATGTCTCTAGCCAAAACGGCTACAGAGACCTCACTCCTGGCTGGCAACATTCAGGTGGATGAACAGAGCAGGACTTGGAGTGCCTGATGGAGAGGCAGCCCTGAGTGAACACACTCCTACCTGCCACCTTCTTTTCCCCTGTCCTGGGAGATAGAAACAACATCTATGCTAACTGTCTGCATTCGTTTTGCGAACTGCATACATGTGCAGGGAAATGGGGGTATTCAGAACACATATTAGAAAAACAAGGACCAGAACCAAGTGGGAAGCATCTATATGGAAAAGAGCCTGGAAAGAGGGCAGATCTGCAGTAAGGTGCACAGTGTCCTGCAGAAGGACTTCTTCAGAGAAGATCATTGCCCAGGCTCCCAGCCCCAAGAAAGACCCCAAGAAAGCAGCAGAGTTCAGCTGCTCCTCTCTTCTTTCCTCAGACTTGGACAGGTTAAAGCTCCTGGAAGCTGAGCCAACATGGTCTGCACTGTGCATAAGCTTGGTTAACTGGGCTTGGAGGAGGGCTCCTAGATGATTGAGCCAAAAGCCTGGTACAGAGAGGCTTCAAGGAGAATTAAAGAGGGTAATGCATACAAATATGGATACCAGCACAGCTCTTCTAGTTCCTGCAGTCAAGGCCACGGCTGGGAAGGCAGTTGAGCCCAAGCTCTTATGGCTCATCAGCAGCAGCTGACTCAGGGCTGTTCATCCCATCTGACAGGTAATCCTCTTCATTGTTCTGCTTCATCTTGGTTTCCAGAACCGTAATGCGCTGCTTGAGTTTCTGCTGGGCTCCCGTGTACTCGGCCAGCAGGCGGCCAAAGCGAGTGTACAAGGTCTCCATGTTGGTCTCCAGCTGCTCTAGCTTCTCCTGCACATCTACTTCCATGCTGGCTGCCACCTCATTCTCATCCAGAAGCCCCTCCTTCATCAGGATCTCCCGGCCCCTCTCCTCCAAGACCTTCTTGGCATCAGGGTATTCAGTCACAGCTTCCATAAGATCATCCTTGGACAAGCAAAAGAGATCTGAGTAACCAAGGCTGCGGATATTGGCTGTGCGTCGATTGCCCATTTTGCTGCCCTTAATGTTAAGGATACTGATCTCTCCAAAGCAACTCCCAGCTGAGAGCAAGGCATATTGAGTAACACCATCATCTGCCACTACTGCCAATTTGCCTTCCTTGATTATGTACATCTCCTTGCCAATATCCCCCTTGCGGCAAATGTAATCTCCAGGGCTGAAGACTTGAGGACGGAGTTTCAATACCAGCTCCACCAGCAGGCCAGCCTCACAATCCTGGAAGATGCGCACTTTTTTGAGTGTGGACAGATGGACATTGATGGCTATCTCAGCCCTCAGCTTGGCTGGCAAGTTCTTGAGAACTTCCCGCTCATCCACACTCTTCTTATTGGTCCACAGGTAGTCAAACCACTTAATGACCTTGGCTTCCATCTCCTTGCTGACTTTTCGGAACTGCATGTAATGTTTGACAGCATCAATCTTGGCCTGAAATTCAGCCCGGGTGGCATTCATGTTGGAGATCATGGAGCCCACATTTCCCACAATAGTGGCAAAGATGAGGACACCAATCAGGAAGTCAAAGATGACAAATAAGTACTCCTCATCCTTTACAGGGGGTGGTGTCTCTCCAATGGTGGTGAGTGTCAGGGTAGACCAGTAAAGGCAGTAGATGTATTCCCTAGCCAGGTAGCCATACTCAGGGTCAGTGATGTTGGGATAAACCCAGGTGTCAACCCCAAAGCCAATGGACTTGGAAATGGCATAGTAAATGCAGGCATTCCAGTGGATGATGACCAAGATGTAGAGGACCAGGTTGCTGATTCGGAAGATGTTGGGGTAGCTGGTGCGTGTCTCAGTGCGGTCAAAGAATTCAAACATGCGGGCAAAGTGTAGCAGGCGGTTAAAGCGCAGCTCAGGGCTGTGGATTCCCACAGCAAAATAGATCAGGTCTGTGGGAATGATAGAAGCCACATCCAGCTTGAACTGCAGGGTGTGGATATAGTTGTCCCGCAACTTCTTAGGATCTTTGACCAGCAGCCCCTGCTCCAGAAAACCTAGTAGAGATGCAAACCAGTATATCAGCTCTGCCCTCAGGTCTATCCCTCCCAATAGGCTAATGCTCAGCAAGGGACAAACTGTGCACTCAACCCTGCTTCCCAAGGAGAGGTATAGGAAACTCACTAGCAGAGCTGGCCTGAAGGACCTCAAAAGTTGACCCCCATGTCTGAACCTCACTAAGCACATGGTGACTGTGAGGTTCAAAGAGGAGCAGACACCAAACCAGGTCTAAGCTAGGCAGTTAAGTCCAACACTGTCAAGAAGGCTTCTTAAAAATGTGGACTCGGGACTTTGGACCTATGGGTCATCCTATGCAACCCAGTTGCTCACATACCTGTACGCAATCGAATGAAGAGGTCGGTGATATACACTACGTCTGAGAAGTAGTCCAGCACCAGCCACACTAGATAGTAGCCTTTCTGTAGGTCACTGAAGCAGGCTCTGCAGGAAGACAGGAATGGACTTTACACTCAAAGCCAGCCAAGGCCCTCTGTAGGCCTCAAACTGAGTGCCCACTGAGCAAAGGGTTTGGGATGGCTACCAGGGACACTGACCAATCGCCATCAGTTTAATATCATGAAGAAACTTATTGAAAAGTAACGTCTACTCCAATCCTTATTATTACATAGACATCCTTAAATAGACTTCCACACTGACCATCACTTATCTCTCATCCACTGGACCATGAGTTCCAAGAAGACAGAGACCACTTCTTAGTCATTACTGCATGCCTTATGCCCTAGCCCAGAGGACCAGAATTTGACAGGTATGAGTTGAATGAAAAATGAGTCACTGAAAGTATGAAATATAATACACAGTTAAATAGTCTCCATGCCCATTTCTGCAACCTATACCTATTGAGAACCCAACAAAGACAACTGGTCAGTCCAGATGAGAGAGAAGATAGTACCTGGGGTTAACCTAGAGGCAGTGGGAAAGAATAGTTTGGAGACTTCAGGAGTTTTAGGAGGAATTGACAAGACTTGGTGATTGAGTGGATAGGGACCTAAAGAGGAATAGAATAGGAGATAGAACCCAGGATGATGACCCAATTAATGTACTAGTCAAACGGAAGAGGAGTTAATTCTGACTACTTGGTCACATTTCAGATAAAACTCCCGCCCCCTCCCCTGATGCACAAACCTACAGAATAGTCCTGTGCCTGCCTGATGTTCACTTGAAGTCCTCTGGCCACACTAGGCCATCCTGAGACAGGGTCTTAGCATTTGTTCCCCCTCCTCAGAATGTTCCTTTCACCAGCCTCAGACATCTAAATAACTGATTCCCTCTCACCATGAAGGTCTCTGCTAAGGTGTCACCTCCTCAGAGGGGTCTACACTGACTATCCTTTCTAAAGTAGCTTCCTGCCTCAAGTCCCTTGGGCATCTGTTTTGTTCATGTTTACTGTCAGTGTCTCCCACTAGCTTGAGAGTTCCAAGATAGCAGAGACCTTATGTGTCTTATTCACCACATTATCCCCAGCACTTAGCACAGAAGCTGGCATCCAATGGGTGCTCAGTCAAACCCTTGCTGAATGAATAACTGAAGTGGGAGATGGGGTGGAGTGGGAAATGATGTCAAGGAAAGCCACCTGTAGAGAGTGGCTTTGGAACTGAAACTGCAAGAAGAATATCCACAGGCTAAAAATGGGGAAAGGAAATTTTCTTTTGAGGAAACAGTATGTTATGACCAAAGAGTAGTGAATGCTGGGGCTGGGGTATGTCCAGAAGGTGGAACCAAGGAGAAGGCCAAATCCAGAGGGCCTTGAAGTTCACTCTGAGGGCTTCAACTTCATCCTGTGAGCACTTGGGGGCCATTGGAGGGTTTGTGAGGAGGAACTGATGTAAACAAATTCCAGTTTCTACCAACCACACTAGTTGCTAGTGTGAAGGATTTTTGGAGGGGGCAAGAGTGCCTACAAGAAATGGGGGCAAGGCTATTGTAGTTGTCTCAGGGAGAGAGGAGGGTGGCCTTATCCAGGACAATTTGTTGTAAATGGAGAAGTAGGAACAGATACCAGGGAAGGTAGACATGAAGCTTTGGCATATTAAGTTGGGAACTAGAGGGCATTTGGGGGTTAATAGGGCAGAGGGAGGTGTTATTGGCAAGCCCAGAATCCAGAAAGAAGGCTGGGTTGGTTGAGCTCTGTATCCACAACTGGGACTGGCATACTCTCAACCCCAAGGCCTGTCCCAGATCTCTCCCTGCTCACCTGGCCACCAGGAGGCACCAGTTGTAGAGGACCGGCATAGCAATGACAAACAGCCAGCGGTAGTACCAGTCTCCAGCTGGATCCAAGACAAATAGTTCAAATTTCTTCCTGGGGAGATAGACAGAGGCCAGGCTTGGGGACTGGGTCCTCAATGTGGCAGCACCCCAGTTCCCAGAGGCCAGGGGTCCTTTGAAAAATAATGCTTAAGAGGATGTACAGGACTGGATTGGCTCAGGGTCCCATTTTCAGGGAGGCACAACTTGGTACTAGGCATCTGAGTAGAGCCCAGATGGGCAAGGGTCACCCCTTTCCTATTTTAATCCCACATAGACCCATTGTTTCCCATGCCTTCTGGAGGCCCCTTGCCCAGAGGGCATGGCATGGCAAGGGGCAGTCTTTTCAGTGGAGTGGGCCTCAGGGCCAGAGAAGGGACTTCCACAGGATGGTAAAAAGGGCTCAGAACCCATTTCCATATCTCTCCTGGGAAGAGAGAGGCACTCCAAGAACGTAAGTGCCACATGCATTCTGCCCACTCCACCCTCCCTGTTATGTCCCTGGCCTCCATCTCCCAAACTGCTTTCCCAGATGCTACATCCTAGCTTGGCAAAAGCTCTTTTCCTCCACTGGCCAGAAGTGAGGAATGTCGGCTTGGCCAGACATCCCCAGTCACCAACTCATTCCTCAAAGAATGACCCTCCAGCTCCACCTTCTCCATCCTCCCCAATCTCTCCTGCTCAGTTGTTCCTAGGCCTTCCCTAGCCAGCCAGCCCCCAGTATGGCCTCCTCAAAGGCCCCCCTCTCTACTGACATTAGGGTTGATGTGGGCATACTCTCAGCAGCACTCCCTAAATGCACCCTCTTCTGCATTTACTGACTATAGGAACTGAGACTGGGGCTGGCACACATTCAGGTGCCCTTGTTGTTTGTTTCATGATCAGCAAGAGGACATCTGGTGAGGGGCAGCTTGTGGAAGAAAAGCTACCAGGAGTTCCCATGGTAATTGGCCGCTGGATGTTGGAAAGGCTGTGGACAGGGGCAATGGAAGTGTACTAGAGTTAAAACCATAGGATGGATGTCTCCCCTGCCAACTCCTTTCCCTGCCATGGCAAGGCTTGGTATAGACCCTAGCCTTCCTCTGTCAGTGGCATAAGAAATCCCACCAAGCCCTACAATTTCATGCTTGAGAGCCCTGCTAGTCCTACAAGCTGGACAGCTATACTTTTTGTCCTTGTCCTCGTTGTCCTTATTGCCTTTTCCATCCCCTTGCTGTGTCGTCACGGTCTGGAGCTCAGGCCCACGGAAACGCTCAAGGAATGAGTCAGGACGAGGTTCCTCCTCACGGAAATTCTTATTGGCCCACTCTCTGATGATCCCCACCAGGCGGACAATCCTAGAGATGAGAGGAAACATGAGCCAGAGAGGAGAATCATGCTGTTCAGAAAGGATGTGGACTCAAGAGCTCACTATCTTGTGAGGGAAATGGAGAAGGGACCTTGGAAACAGGCCAGTCTATGATATCCCCCATGCTGAGTTGGGATGGGGGCCAGCACTGAGGGCAGGGGGCTGGGGTTGAGGTATGACTCTAAATGCAGCCTAAGGGGCAAGCACTTGCTCTGGGAGACTTCCTGTCAGAGGTGCCATCTCAGTTGATTGTGGTGAACAGATAGTGCTCTCCAGGGCAAGATAAAGGTTGTGCTAATGGAGGACAGGCCAGGAGGAAGATTGACCCAGGCTTCCTGATTTCCATATGGAACCTATGACTCTGGGCTGCAGACCTCAGGACCCTCTATCTAGACCCCTTTTTTGGGGGAACAATTCTTCCCCCCTCTCCCAATAGAGAGAAAGACAACTCTGAAGGCAATACTCCACTGATTACTCCCAGCTTGCTCACAGGAGTCTCCTCAAGAGAAAAATCCTTCCCAGGGTTCCTAGCAGAAAGGCTCAGTGTGATTGAGAGAAGGTGAGTTATTGTAGCCACTCTGACAGGGCCCATGGGCAGAAACAGGTAGCAGGAATGCAGTACTGGAACTCACCTATGGAAGCCACCCCTCCCCCGCTGGGGGGCATCCATCTCCGCCAGCCTCTGCAGTTCTGAGGAGGTATCATCGTCAGCTGCAGACTGGGGCCTATAGAGGAAGGAGCAGAGATGACCAGGGTTTCTCTGAGCATTCTTTGTCTCCTATCAGCACTTTTCTCTCCTGGGAGGTACCTAGAAATCCCATAGTCCCTTTTTAGGGGGTATCCTTAAGCCAAAAGATGGTTTGCTCTGTGATAATGAGGCAGAGCTGGGAGAAAGTAGAAGCTTACCAGGCCATCTCTGAAATGATCCAGCCTCAGCAGACTCACCTGCTACTGGTCCTGTGGTCATCTTTGCCATTGGCCTTGATGGCCAGAGGTGCATGGTGGTTGTGGTTATTGGCTGGGGAACTCTTCACACCATTGGATTTTTCTGTCATCCTCCATGTACAACCAGTATCCTTACCTGTCAGGGAGATGGCAAAGAGGAAGTCACAGAGGATCTTGGATAGCATGTAAGGCAGAGGAGGTGCAAGTGAGCAGTTAGAACAGAACCAGGGCTCACCCGGCAAAACCCAACATTCTTGGGTACTGCTATGGCAATGTAGGACAGGGGGATTCAGCATTGCCTAAGTTCCAGGCTCTAAACACTAAGAAGGTGAAGGTGCTGTCTCCACTCTGCCAGGTGATTTAAAGGGCAAACAGCACTAAATTGCAAAAAAGTGCTTATTTCTCTTTCACTCCAGTGAATTTTTTGACATATAAACTATCAAAGCTAAAACAAAACAAAATGGATTTAAAAAAAAAAAAACTAAGTTGGTACACCTGGGTGGTACAGTTGGTTGAGCATCTGACTCTTAATTTTGCTCAGGTTGTGAACTTGGGGTCCTTATATTGAGCCCCAAGTTGGGCTCCATGCTCAGCATGGAGCTTGCTTGAGATTCTCTCTCCTTCTCCCTGCCCCTCCCACTTGTGCTCACTCTCTCTCTCTCTCTCTCTCTCTCTCTCAAATAAATAAATAAATAAATAAATCTGTAAAAAAAAAAAAAAGAAAGAAAGAAAAATATCCAAGACATCTTCTGGTACCCTGGCTTTGCAGGTATATGGCACATGCTTAGGCTGCTGAGTACCTCCAAACCAGCCACTTCCCCCAAACTCTTGCGCCATGGGAAGAAATGTATCTCCTTGGCCCAAAGCAGCTGCCACTCCGCTACTCTCCCCTGCTCTCTGATTCTCCTGACCTGAGACCACCTCGGAGCTCATGTTCCTCAGGTGAGAGTCATCTCTCATTGACTTCTTCAACCTGTGGTACTGTCTCTAGGGCTCCTTCCTTTCGTCTATACTCACATTCTCCCCAGTAGCCCCCAAGTAATGTTACACAAGCTGAAGAACAAAAAGGAGCCCATGGTTGGGACAGGGAGTGAAGGGGAGAGAAGGGAAAGCTCCCATGGGCTCCATAGGCAGTGGTACCAGTCAGAACTCTCTCCTTTGGGCTACAGGGAGCCTTGGAAGGGCTGATCAGGAACATGGCTAGAACAGAATTATATTCCAGAAAGATCCTCTGGCTGCTATATAGAGACTAGATTATATGGGGAGCAAGATTAGAGGCAAAGTGGCTGAAGAAGATGGTACCAAAGGAGCCTGAAACAAGTGGGCAGTGTGGAGAACTATTCAGGAGGGAGAAAGGACAAGACTCAAAGATGGATGGGGTGTGGGGAGCACTGCAGAACAAGTTGATGGGATTACACAGAGAGAAAATACAGACTGAGGGACCAAGTCAGAGCTCTGGAGAATTGCAAAGTTTAAGATATGAGTAGAGGAGGAGGTGTCCACAAAATAGTCTAAGTAGGAGTAGCCTGAAAGGGAAAAATTCTGAGAGGAAACAGGAGATTACATTCATTCTGCTATGTTTCTTTCCATGGGGTCAGACAGGCTGGGAAAACAGATTCAGAGTAGCTCTTCCCTGCTCAGGCTTGTCAGCATGCCCCACCAGATTTGATCATAAAGGAGAGGAGAAGGGAGTTGAGGGAAATTGGGGGGGAGATGAACCATGAGAGACTATGGACTCTGAAAAACAACCTGAGGGTTTTGAAGGGGCAGGGGGTGGGAGGTTGGGGGAGCCAGGTGGTGGGTATTATGGAGGGCACGCAATGCATGGAGCACTGGGTGTGGTGTAAAACTATGAATTCTGTTACGCTGAAAATAAATGAAATAAAAAAAATAATAAAAAATTTAAAAAAAGAAATCAGCACACCCCTCAGGATGCCTATGGCCCCTACTGCTAAAACTCTGTCCCACTCCCCATCACCTCATCCCCCCATCTACCCGTCCAGCTTCCAAAGCTGTCACCATGGTGATGGTAGGCACACCATGCTCTGTGGTGAGTGGTAATAACAAGCAACCTCAGAGCTGCTCGCTTGGTACTCTCTGTGGGACTATGGCCCTGGGATGTTAATGAGGGTACCTGAGGGATAGGACCAGCATCTCTGAATCCCTGCTTAGACCCTAGAGGTAGCAGACCATGGAGACAGAAAGTTCCAGGCAATGCAAACAAAGCTGGTACTATTCACACTGATCAGAGTTGGCCTCAGTGGAGCACTGTTCAGTGAATGAATAGCAGGGGTACAGGTGGGACAGTAAAGGGCAAGGCCTTTGCATGGATGGCAGAGACACTAGTGTGAGGAGGTTGGATCCAAAATGGAGTAGGGCAGAGGCAGCCAAGCCAACCCAGGGAGGCTGCAAATACCAGGCAGAAGATCACTGATAGAGATCCAGTGCAGGCCCTGCTTACCACCACTTGAACCTCTTCCTTCCTTACTAATCATCCCTAATAGCAGTGGCCCTTAGCCCACAATAGGGATAGCTCTGGGGGCACATAGCTACATTATGGCCCCTCTAAGGTTCTAGCATCGAGACAGATTCCTCTCCCATTATTCCTGCTCCCTTTCTGCAAGGAATAGGCCTTTCTTTCATTCTGGTCACCCTACATCTGCCCTGCCACACACAATTCTGTTCATCAGAAACTCCCCTCCCCCACAAGGCTGCTTGCCAGGGAACAAAGGCAGGCAGCTATCTCCTGGCACTGCACACACGTAGGCCAGTGGTTCTCACCTGCACTGTCTCCAAGAAATTTCATCTAGTCCTAAGGCTTCTATTACCATCATGTTCCAAATTAAGGTCCCAACCCAGGCATCTCTCCCAAGCTGTCTATCCATATCTCCAACTGCCTGGTAGACATCTCCTCTCAGGCACCTCAAATGTGACATAACTAAAACTAAACTTGACGCCCTTACTTACAAATTGGCTTCTTCAAGTTACCCATCTCATATAGGAGAGTTGCCCTCTACACAGTCATCCAAACCAGAAACTTAGATGTCAGCCATAATCCCTTATATCTTTCAATCATCACATCCAGATAGCCTCTGTCCTCAATCGGTTTTCCACCAAAAGTGTCAAAGATCTGTCTGTCCACTGCCTTGTATACCCAAGGCCCTGGCCTGGTCTCAAGTCTTGACTGTTGCTCTCCAGACATGCTGCAACAGACTCTGACTGCCCCAACTCTCACACGGCTCTTGAATGGGGGGGATACATGGACACCATCAGGGTTTGCTGGGAGTTAAAGCTCTCAGAGGGGATGAGAGCAGAGAAGGAGGCTGAGGATAATATTCTCAAGACCTGCAGGGATGGGACTGGAGGAGATTATGGTGAGTGAACTAAGTCAAGCAGAGAAAGTCAATTTTCATATGGTTTCACTTACTTGTGGAGCATAAGGAATAGCATGGAGGACATTAGGAGAAGGAAAGGAAAAGTGAATTGGAGGAAATTGGAGGTGGAGAAGAAGCATGAGAGACTGTGGACTCTGAGAAACAAACAGGATTTTGGAGGAGGGGGGGTTACATGAGCCTCGTGGTGGGTATTAAGGAGGGCATGGATTGCATGGAGCACTCTGCGTGGTACATAAACAATGAATCTTGGAACACTGAAAAAATTAAATTAAATTAAACAAAAATACCTGTAAAGGTGACATGTGGCCCAAGGAGCTGAAAGAGTGGAGGAAACTTATCAAAATCATCTTCTTATCCTTCTCCCCTCTGCAGCCATTAGTTTGTTCTCTGTATTTACAGATTTAATTCTGCTATTTGTTGGTGGGAAGATAGAAAAAATGGGTGAAAGGGGGTGGGAGATACAGGCTTTCAGTTACAGAATTAATAACTAACAAGGATTAAAAAGATACAGTGTGGGGAATATAGTCAATGGTGTTGTAATGGCTTTGCATGATGACAGATGGTAGCTACACTTGTGGTGAGTACAGCATAACATATAGAGAAGTTGGATCACTATGCTGTACACCTAAAACTAATGTAAGATTGTGTATCAACTGTACTTCAGTTTTCTATTTTAAAAAATACAGCCTCAAGGAAAGGTGGTAAAAGACATGTTTTGCAGGGTTTCATAATAAGTAGTAGTAGGTGAGGAAAAATAGATATGAATATGTCTAACTCTTTCCAGAAGCTTGACTGAGAGAGAAAGGGGAGAGATAGAGTAGAAACTGGAGAATGTGGGGTTGCAAAAGCTCTTCTGTGTTTCTCATGTTATTCTTCTACTGGAATGAGATAATAATGCAGGTTTAAAGTTTCTGAGGAGGTATTCAACAGATAATGAAAGTATCTGTGCACTTGACCAACTCCAGTTAAGGCTGGAACTCATGAAAGCTGGATAAAATGAGTGGGTCCATGTACCAGAGGAATAAAAGGGGGCTTATCAAGAACATGGGCCAGGAGAGAGAGGGCTAACAGTTTAGATGTGCATAGGGATACAGCAAAAAAGAGCTGAAGGGGCTCACTCATGTAAAACCCCAGCATTCTCAATGAAATGACAGGAAGTTTCACCTTCAGGAGACCCAGGGGTATAGACTTTGGAGACCAAACCTTTTGCAAACCAAAATGTTTGAAATAGCTGCCACAGAGATGCACAGGGGAATCTGAGCAAGTATGAGGGCAGGACTAGGCTGAGCAAAGAAGATAGCAGACCATGTAATTGGCAAAGAGAAGAGAAATGGGCTAGATCCTAGATGGAAAGTGGGATCTTCAAGGAAAGAGGCTTTCAAACAGAGTAAGGTGCAACGATTCTGTAAAAAGCCTGACATCAATCATTATATACTTGTGGACCTCTTTCCTCCTCATCCACAAATTGAAGAACAAACCCAAGACTTTTATAGAAAAACCAGTCCTGGCCCAAGGAGTCTCTTGGACCCTGGTTGAAAGCATTCTGAGGACAATTACTTCAGAGATGCTAAGACCAGGGACAAAAGGAACAAGTTAGTCATACAGCAAAGATAAGAAGCCAGAACTACTAACTTCCAATTTGTGGCTCATTCAAATGTTCACTGCTGCCTGGTACTTTTATTCACTCATCTAGCCCACACATATTCCCAGAGAACCTGTTCTGCATCAGGTCTGTACTAAATGTTGAGGTCAAAGAGATGAGTCTGGCAATTCTCTGACCTCAGTGTTGCTCTCAGAAAGGTCCTGCTACTGTAGTGGGGAATAATTTGTCCCTAGACTGAACACTGTTCTGGTCCCACTGAAAAAATCTGAAAAGCAAGTCTCAAAAGGATCAAACTCTTTCCAAATAAGTTAATTTCATCCCAGAGCAAGACCCAAAAATATTATTTTTTAAAATACTTAAAAAAAAGTATGCAACATCCAACAAGGTAAAATTCACAATGTGTAGCATCCACTCAAGAATTATCAAACATATTTAAAAATGTCTCCATAATGAAAAGGAAATGATCTATTAATTAAAACAAACCCAGAACTGATATAAATGTAGAATTACCAGACAAGGGTGTTAAAAGAGTTTATATAACAAAGAGAAAAAGGAATCAGGAAAAGAAAGAGCAAAGCATCATTGAGCTGTGGAACAACTGCAAGTGACTTAATACTGCACTGGTTCCTGGAAAGCACTCCACACATATTGATGGAAGGAAGGAAGGAAGGAAGGAAGGAAAGAAGGAAGGAAGGAAAGGAAGGAAGGAAGGAAGGAAGGAAGGAAGGAAGGAAGGAAGGAAGGAAGGAAGGAAAGAAGGAAACATAATTTGGAGTTTAGACCTTGGTGCAGTTCTGAGGAATTTCAGAAGACAGAGCTTGGAAGAGGGAAGTGCTATTAGGGAGACACTCCAGTGAATCCTTCCAGGTGACTGGGTATCCCAAATTCTTTTATAGTCTTGGTCATCCTGGCCTCAGATTCAAGTTAATATCAGCCAGATCTTTTCTACTATGATTGGGAAGGGAACTCTTCCATGACTGATAGCCTGGAGATACAGGCTTTAAGTCTCAGCCAGAAGCTAGATATTCTCCAGATATTCTCCAGATTATTCTCCAGATATTCTCCAGATATTCAATTCCAGTCATTATAGCAAAGAAAGTCCTAGGCTGTTGGCAGAGAATGGTACCAAGGGGTGAATCATGCACATTATGCAGGGCAGTAGGGGCAAGATGCAGGAAAGCAGGGATGTAGGCAGGCAAGTAGACAGTGACAAGGAAAGCCAAGAAGAAGCTAGAACCTGGGGGTGCAGGGAAAGTTTCTCATTCATTGAGCAACTACCACATACTAAATACTAAACCTAGGTTAACTCATTTAATCCTCATAACAACCTGACAAGTATGATGTTATTATTAGCTCCACTGTACAGACTCACATCCAAGCAATCTCAAGCAATCTTGTTCCAAAAGCACACTCAGCCACAGGGCAAGCTTGGCAGGAGAACAGAGCCAGGGACCTGGGTATAAGTACCAAGAGGAGAGTTAGGTCAGAACTGCACCAAGCACTGCGGGCTTTTGTGGAGCTGAAGCTTCAGTGACCCCGCTAAGTCCCAGAACTAAGGATAGTGTCGGGTACTTATTGAATGGATGAGGAAATCATCTATATGACAAATTCCAAACTCTGCATTGGGGCATGCAGATCCCTCTGGATCTCATCAGACCCATCTTTGCAGCCTCATCTTTTGTGGGACCATCTCATGTTGGAGTTTGGTGAGGTATGACTATGTCTGGTCCTAGCAGTTCTGAGGTAACCATGGCACCTAAAGGCCAACCAGGTATACACACTGTCAGCCAGCTGGGGCTCAATTCGGAGCTCATGTGCCCAGTCCAAGCACTCAGTGTCAACTTCCTCTAGGAAAGGCAGCCATCACCCTAGAGGCCCCACCTAACAAGTAGTGCTAAGGGCTCTGCTCATGCTCTGCCAATAACAGGACCGGGATAATGGCAGGAAATCTAGAGCCCGGCCACCCCAACATTAGCTGCCTCTTATGGCTACAGGGCAACATGGATGGAGCTGATACTTCCTGGTCTAGGGTAAAGCTCAGCTGAAGGACCAAAATGGAGAGCCTTCCCCTGCCCTATGCCTGGTTATGGAATCTTCCCTCAGCCAGAAGCTCCAAAAACTTCATTGGATACTTTTGCCCAAATGGCAGAGGGGCTGGGTTCCAAAGCCGGAGAGACCTGCAGTGGGCACTCTACTGCAAGGCTCTTCTGAAGACGCCAGAGTGTATTTGAAGGACTGAAAGCAAAGACTGCAATTCAGTAGGATTTCTGGGAGAAGCATTACATAACCCCTGCCCTTACCTCCATTACTTCCCATATGCAGAGAGCCATGGAGCTCCAGGTGGCATATCTGACATGTTTTGAGGCTGGGATGTCCAGAAATGCCCCGGGCCAGGCAGGCAGTGGAGGCAGGGGCAAGGGGTAAGGTTTATAGGCTTCTCCTTCCCTCCCATCAAAGCTTGCCTGGCTAGGCAGCCCCTCAGCCCCTCAGTCCCTATACTCCAAATCTTCTTCAGTCACTCTCCTAGAAGAGAACAAAGACTCAGCTGCCTTGGGCCTAGCATGGCACTCAGTGTCTTCATACTCCTAGAGCCCTCAGGATTTCATTCAGCTGCTTTGACAAGAGACAATGGTTCCCCACACAGCCACTTTCCCCCAACTGAGAAAGGCCAGTCAAATGAAAGCACATATCAAGACAGGCTCTAGGACCTGCACACTTTCATGGGCTCCAGCTCCTACCCCATGGAGGCCATCAGCCCTGGCTACAAGAAGGTGCCAGCCTTTGATCAGTGGCTGCCTCAACCCAATGCCAGCCCCTTTCCTTACCAATCAGATGGCTTCAGAGGCAGGGTGTCCCCTGACCAAAGTCAGCATCCGTTGGCCCGTCTGTGAAACCTCCAATCAGAGACAAGCCCTTGGGGACTCATCAGTGCCTGAAGCCAGAAGTGACCTCCTGGTGTTCCTGTTCCCAGGCCAGTGGGGCCCCTGAACTCTCACACAGCTGGCAGCCTCTCAGTCAGAGAGCTGTGTCACCCTGCCTGACACCAGCAGGGGAGGCTGGCAGTGGCCCAGAGGAGCTCATGCCCACGGCTGCAGCAAGCTCAAGACCCTGGCCCAGGGTGGCACCCACCCACTGGAGAAGCTGCTGGGCCTGATGGCTGGATGTGCGACCCTCTCACTATGAGCCCTCTACAGCTCAGGCTGTAAGCAGGTGAGGGCTGGATACTGGGCTGCCTGGCTGTGGAAGCTGCTTTCCTGCCCAGACCCAGGAGCCAGCCCCTCCCAAACTCCCTGAGGAATCCTCCCTTACATGCATCGCTCAGGGCTTTGTGTCTGTTTGTGTCAAAGCTGCCAGCTCACTGCCCCCATGCACCTGCCTCCCACCTTGGTCACAGTCCCAGTCAGCCTACCTGCCAGATGGCAAGCCAGGGAGAACACCTGGGAGAGAAAAGAGGTTCCTGGGGTGGAGCAAGTTTGGAAAGAAAGCCATTCCTTCTTCTCCAGGGCTACCTGGACTTGGCATCTAAGAGAGGCCATGGCTGGGGAAGTGAAAGAGGGCAAGAACCCTTGGGTGGCAAATACTTAGGTCTTTATCAAGAAGCCAGGTACAAAAAAACAAAAAACAAAAAAAAAACCTCCGTGTACCGCACATCTCTCTCTCCACATGCCCAGTTTCTTCTGCTTGGCTTCCCCTGCTGCTAGGAAGCCAACCTGAGACAGAAGAACCAGAATATTGAGTTTCAGCATCTGCATCTGCCAGGGCTGGCAAGGGTTTAGGGGCCAGCCCAGTGGGGCAGGCATGATCAGAGGCTTTCTGCTTTCCCCGCCTGTCCACACAGCTGGGAAACTGACCCATCTCTCAGTGGGTTGCATGAGGTTACTTACATGAGATCCCATGCACAAGCCCGGAATGCATATAGGTACATATATCTGCACAACACCAAGAGGTCACTGCTAGATGTGTAACATATGTGGCAGTGAGAGTTTACAGGGATGCACACCAAGCTGACCATGGGAGTTAGTTCTATAGCAGGGCTTAACATTATGGAACAAGGGACTTTGTTAGCTACACCTGTAATGTTTGCCTTTTTCAGGAGGATATCATCAAGCAGGACTTGTGTAATTATTTTTTATATGCAATGTGCTGGCGCATAGTAGATGCACCAGAGAAATTAGTGGTCAGTATTGGCTTACTTTTATGTCCACTTTTCCACAGTGGACATGCCCTAAAGACCAGGCTTGTATGACCAAGGCAAGTCCAGCCCTCAATTTAGGAGGCCAGAATTGCTCTCCAGGGACCCTGGTGAGAGGCCATCCTGCAGGCCTTTATTTCTGCTAGGTGTCAGCAATGTGGAAGGCAATGGAAGTTAGTCCCTTCGCTTTAGCAGCTCCTGATCCAGCACAGGGACAAACTATGTGCCCCTCTAGGGCCAAGCCTAGGCAGCCCATAGGAAGTTTCACAGAGGAGCAATAAACAACACAGGGCAGAAAAACCCCTTCCCCCATACCCAGATATGAATGAGTCCCTCCCCTCCCCTACCAGCCCATGGGGAAGTTCAAGGCTCCTTGGAAGATGGGTTGCACTAATGCTGGAGGGCTTGGACAAGGCCAGAGAAGCTTGGTAGGGAACTAGCATCAAGGGGTGAAATGAACTGACAGATTTTAGCCAGAAGGCTTGGTAGGAGGTGCCAGCCCTACAATAGGGCCCTTCCCAGAATTCTGCAGAGGAGCCTGCTGCCTGTCTCCCAGGTCATCATGGAGGCCAGCATGGGGCAGCTTGAGCTCCTTTTCCCTTCTGGGGTCCTCTGTAGATGAAGCAGGCAGGCAGGGCTAGCAAAAGCCAAACAGTCACACCACAGGGTAAGGTACTAGGCTAGTGCTCCACCTTAGCTCACCTGGCCCAGGAGGCATTTCTCCAGGGTGTTGCCACACTGTTTGTTTGCAACTCAACTAAATTGCTCCCAAGGGTGAAACTTTGCTTCGCAACGTATCTTTAGCCAGACTTCTTCTGAGAACATGTCCGTGTCTGCTCACACATACACGCACACCCATGTCCCAAAGGGTAGGCCTTGCCCCAACCTGCAGCAGCCTTCTCTTCCTCTGAGCCTTCTGGCATAGACAACTGGAACAGAAGAGAGTGTCAGCTTTCAGAGAACTACTCAAGGGCAGCCCTCCTGGCATCCTTAAATCCACGTCTCTCCCCTTTGCTTAGCTGGCATCCTTCCACATGCTCAAAGGCAGTGGGGACTTTGGGCTTGTGGCTGTTGCCCTTAATAAGTCCCTGCAACTTGGGCCATGGTCTTTCTTGAGGCTATGGGGAGGGAAGAAGAGGGGTGGCCTTCAACAAGTTTCCCCAGCCTTCCATTTAGTCCTCAGTTGGTTCCTGGGCACCAGGGGCCATTTGGAGGGGGCCTCTTGGCTTTCCCAGCTAGAAGCACTTGTGTCTGGATGTGGCTCTTTCCCCATTCCACAGAGGGCTTTCCTCCGGCACTCCATTACCCTCTCTACTCTGGGACCACAGAGGGAAGCTCCTAACTAATTCTTCATTAAGTGTTCTTGTCTCCACTTTCACCAGGGCCCACGCCCCCGTGGCCACAGGCATGGTACTCCCTAGGGCTGACAGGAGGCCTCTGAGAATCAAAAGTAGAAGAACCCCCTCATTGTATGGGGGTCACTGAGTACCAGAGAAGCATGGGGAAGAGGCAGAGCATGTTCACATTTCCAGGCTCTGTCTTTCCTTCCTTCTTTCCTTCTTTCCCTGTCCCAGTCTCTCTCATCCTCCCTGTCCTCCTACTGTCTCTTTCTCTATCTTTCTGCCTCTGTCTCTTCATCTCTGTCTCTGTCTCCCTCTCTCTCTCTCTCTCTCTCTCTCACACACACACACACACACACACATATACACATACAGACACAGACTTACACACACATACGATCATGTTTATTTTATATCTAATGACTAACATACTCTCCTATCTTTATAGATGGAGAAGCCTTGACAGATTTGGAAGTTCCAGTTAGCCATAAAAGCCAATGAAAACTTTCTGGGTCCTTGCCCCCCAAGGACATATTTATTCATTGGACATGGGGAAAGGGGCAACAGCTCTTTCCAAGGCCTCCTGTAGTCCAGCACATCTGTCCTGTGGTCGGGTCCCAAACAGCAACACTCCCGATCGCTCAGCCCAAGTCCCACTGCTCCACCAGCAATCTGCTCTGTTTGAGGTTAGCTTCATGGGGCTGTGGACATGGGGGAGTGGGGTTCAAAGTCCCTCCATGTGGCCTCCTGTCCAGCCTCCAGACCTGAGGATGGGCCTTGCTCTCAGTCAGTCTATATGAGACAGGCAGAACCCTAAGCCGGAACACAGGAAAATCCATTCTAGACCTAACCCTGTCCTGGTCTTGCTGGATGACCTTGGACCATGTTCTCCCTCTCCAGGACTCAATTGCCTCCTGGGCAAATGGAAAGGTTTCTGGTGCATTCCAGGTTTCCTCCGATTGAGTCCCTGCAATGCCTGGCCTGGACAAGCTGCTGAAGAACAGCTTACCCACAAGCCCTCATTTGCATGATAACAAAAGGAAGGACTTTGCCAAGCTGTTCCCCTAAAAAGGCTCTCTGCCTGGACAGGGGACAGGAGGGAAGGGAGGGAACCAGGACCCCTGGGGTGGGGCATCAGCCCAGTCCCTGCAACAATGACTTTGTTCAGAGGGGCTGTCCCTACATGAATCCTGGATATAAGAAACTCTTAACCACCAGGGTTTGCTGCTATCAGTGAACTTTTATTGAGCGCATTTTCTGTGTAGAGCCCTGTACACAAAGTGGAAGAAAAGTGGGAAAGCACAGCCAAGCCCCTTCCACAGAGGATGGAACAGAAGGGATGATGAGGCCACAGAGGCAAGGTTCAGCTCTGGGACAGTCACCACGGAGCCCTGATAGGCAAGCAGGAAGCACCTGCCCCTGGTGTTACTGTAGAGACGAGATGCCACCCACCTCACCCTCCAAAGTGGCTACATTTCAGCCCATGCAGACCTTCAGAACACCACACTTCTTTTGCCTCCCAGCAGCTAGGGCCTGCTCCAGGCAAGCGGTGTCACTAGAGTTGGAAAATGGCTCTGATGCTGCTAAGGACTGCTGGGAGATAAAAGGAAGATGAGCAAGGGTGGCCCAGGGTGAAAAGGGAAGAAGAGGAAGGAGAAGCGGGCTCAGGCAGCATGAAACATCACTGGCGCATCCACAGCCACAGGTTGGCGATGCAGGCCGACACCAGCATGGTGAAGAACAGAGCATCCCTGTGGCGCCAGGTAGCGCCCTGGTCCTCCAGGGCACGCAGCCGGCCGGTGATCACGTGCAGCTGCAGAGACCAAAGGGGCTAGTGAGAGATCCTCCTGGGGAAGCCCATGGTTTACCAATGGGGAAAGTATGAACTTACTACAGGAAGGGGATCTGCTGCCCTTCTGGAGGCCAAAGTGCCTCTGGGAGAGAAGCAGGCAGAGCAACTGAAACAGGGGACTGGGGTGGGCCAGTGGGACCAAGGGCCAGGCTGTGTATGTTTGCAGACCCAGCAGCCTTGCCCCCTTGTTGGTGTTCACCCAGTCGTCTGGAAGAAACCAGCCTGTCCCAGCTGTATGGGGGGAGAGGCAGAAGAAGACATTTAAGTCCTGGGGCAGGCTGGCATGGCAGCAGCTGCAGCACCAGGGTCAAGGCAAGACTCCAGGATAGGTGACACTCAGGGGCTGGAGAGGGCCTGCTGTGGTCTCTCCCTGAGAAGACAACCCCTCCCCAAGACCTCTTAGTGCCATTCTCTCTGCACAGATTTCTATCCTCTTCTGTTGCCTCTTCATTCTCCTTTTGACTTCCCCTTTTCCCTTCCCACACATATCAGGGAGAGAGGCAGGGCTGAGACTGCCATTAAGATGGGACACTAGAGCCCTGAATACTGGGAGGAAAGGAAGGGGAGCCTGACCTCACCTCCACTACTAAAGGCTAAGATGACTTCAAAGGGGGTGGTCTCATTGTTGCCAAGGCCCACCTACCCCAAGACACCATGATTCTGATTCTACCCTCCCAGTGGGAGATGCTTACCTGTCTTCTCATGACTTCCATCTCCAATCCATTTAGCTCTTCCAAGCCAATCTCTGCCACCATATCTGCCTCTGGGTCACTGGGAAATAAGAAAAGAAAGAGGTTTGTGAGTTGCTGGTGTTCCCAGGCCAGGTATGGCAGGGACCATAAGAAGGCCATGAGGACAAGAAGGCAAGGTCAGGAGCTTTTCTAGACAATGACTCTGTCATCCTCAGTCCTTCTCTTTCCAGGTAAGCAGGTCCTGGGGCCTGAGGACTATGAGCTACCCCAGCCCGGCCTCAGTGTGCTCAGAGGCCCCAAATGGACAAGAGGCCAGGAGGTTCAGGGGCTCTTGTGAGGAGAAAATAGAGCCCCAACATTCCAAGCATGACCAGCTGCTCACAACGCCTTCCTGGTAAGTCTGCTTGCTAGCCCATCTGGTCCACCCTGGTCCCTGCCCAAAGAGCTCCAGCTTTCCTCCTGCAAGATCCCTGGGATCCTTCTTACCGCTCATAATGGAACCTCATGTTCTGGAAGCCACCAGGATACTCCTGAGGGTGAGCATTGCCATGGCCTTGTTCTCTCAACATTCTGGGCAATGGCAGCTGGGGCCCCTAAAGAAAGGAATGGTCAGTAAAAGTAGCCTACTCAGTCTCAGCTGAACAGCTGCCCCACACTGCCCAAGACCAATGGTGTACCCTGTCAGGAGTCACGTGGTACCTGATCCTCTAGAATCAGGTGTTGGCAGCTTCAGACCACTAGAAGAGCGTGGGAATCCCACAAGTTGGTCAACTGCCACCACGCCACCCACACCATGCTCCTCAGTAGTTTCTAGCCATCCAAGCTATGGGAAAGGAAGAGCAGCGACAGGGATCCCTGTGCTCTGCCAGCACTGTCACAAGCAGACATCAGCCAAGTCAGAAAGGAGAGTGGAAAAGCTCAATTTTAAAGTCAAGGAAATTGAGGTCTGGCAAATGACTGAACTTCCCAAGGACATACAGTAAATATTGGAGCTCAGGATAGAACCCTGGCCACTGGGAGACCATAACATCCTTCTCTGGGTGAGCACAGCTATCCCAGTGGTTTTCATTTTCATCCATCTGCTAATGACTTCTTGGAGTGGATGTCTCTGCCCCACAGCACTGGGGCTAAGGTATCTCATGCCTTGAAGAGCCAATGTGGGCTAGAGGAACAGAATGTGCCAGATCCACCTGGGTTCAAATCTCAGCTCCAGGTTTCCAGGGCAAGATGAAATTTTTCACAGACTATTTGGTTTAGCACATGCCACATGCGACCCTCTAAGCCCTTACCAACATCAGGTCATTAAATCCTCTTCATGACCATTCAAAACAGCTATTACTATCATCGCATTTTGAAAGATTAGAAAACTGAGAGGGAGGTCACATTATTTGTCCAAGTCACACAGATGGTAAGTAGCAGAGCAGTCATTTAAAGCCAGGATAGTTTGCTCCAGAGGTTGTGCTTTTAACCATTATCCTAGAATGCCTCTCATATTTGACAACACTTCGCCTTCAGACCCCATTAAAATAAAAGCAAAGTCAGTAAAATGGTATACAACCTGCAAGAAAGAAGGTAACAGGAGAGGAGAGGCCACAAATGAGAGAGCTCAACAAGACTGTGGCATTGAGAGAATGCTGAGAACAAAGCCAGGGGAAGTGGGCCTTGTGGCTCAGAAGCAAATGGCAAGCAGTAGAGGAGGGAGTCCTCCTCCTGACAGTGTCCAGAGAAGACCCAGACCTGGAGGCTGCAGGGACACTGGGGTGGTCTTGAGGACCCAGTGGGTGGGGGTGGGGGACAGCAGCCTTGGCTGAAGGTCTGTACATGTACATCCAACCCTCTTACCCCACCTGGCTGGCAGCCATTTCTCCCCAAATTCAAACTTGAGCTAAATGAATGGAGAAGCAGGGGCGGTTGTACCACACAGACCAGAGCCCTCTCCACTCTGGCATTTACAGGTTCCTCCTACACAACCGACTTTGCTGAATGAGAACCTACTGTCTCACAGGCCTCACCAAGACACAGAATTCTGAGTTGTCTCTATTTGTCTCACTTTTAACAAGAAACAGACAACCAAGGCTCACCTGTCACCTGAGAAATATCTGCAACCCTCCTATGTTCTTTTTTTTTAAGATTTTATTTATTTATTTGTCAGGGAGAGAGAGAGAGAGAGAGAGAGAACAGGCAGACAGAGTGGCAGGCAGAGGCAGAGGGAGAAGCAGGCTCCCTGGCAAGCAAGGAGCCCGATGTGGGACTCGATCCCAGAACGCCGGGATCATGACCTGAGCCGAAGGCAGCTGCTTAACCAACTGAGCCACCCAGGTGTCCCAGCAACCCTCCTATGTTCTTAAGATCAATAGTAAATGCAAGGTTGAAGCATTTCTGTAAAAAGGATTTTCATAGAAACTTTACCACCATGTTCCATTTGTTGTAATAATGCAAAATTTCTTTCTTAAAAGTGCACACCGATATTGGTGTGACATTTTCTATGTAAACAGTACTTGACAGTCATGCTACTATTTTATTTTCCTCTTCATCTTCTTATGATACCTCAAAAATTGGTTGAAAAATGACAGTGTGTGTCAAGAAAACCCTAGGACTATGAAGGGGAATTTGATTGAGAGTTTCTCCTAGAACAATTTCCACACCATCCCTTTGATTTTCCTACAGATTGGGATCAGAAAGACAAAAAGTTTTTTTTGAGATATTTGAGAGAAAATAAGTATGAGTAACTGGTGGCTGGGGTTTGTTTGTTCAAAATAACATAGTTTGTTTTTATACATAAATATAACAATAATTAATGTGACAACATCTGCAAGTCGATGATAGCCTATTGAGGTTGCCCATCATAAGACAGGTCTAACTGTTCAAAACCAGTTGTCTTTTTGCTTTTTTTTTAATTTTAGAAACACTTTATTTAGAATTATATGTATTATAAAACATAAGGCTTTTATAGCAATTTGACAGAGATCAAGAAAATCTATGAACTTCAGCAAGACCTAGCTTCCCTCTACTATTTCAAACAGTGTTATTTTTATTTTCATGTACTTTTCAAGGCACACTACTTCCCCCACACCCAAATCAGCAGAACAGTATTATGAATTGGGTTTTTTTTTTGTCCTTTAATGTTGTGGTTCTCAGAGGTGGTCATGGTTCCATTTGGCGTGGGGGGAGGGAGCTCAAAAGTAAATAATAAATAGAACTGATAAATTTCTTAATTTAAATGTCTGGTTTCTAAATTCATTATAATGACTGTTTCTTTTTAAAGTAGTCCTGTGGTCCTAATAGGTAATTATAATTAATTCAGAGATTATATCTCCCCATTGCCCCCAAAGATCCCATTCTCCCTCAATCTCATGGGCACGACTGGCTTCCTGGAGCCTGAGCTGTTGGAGTAATTTGACTTGACTTCCACCTTTGGACATAAGAAGCCAATTCAGTATTTTTGGTTTATTTTCATTCCCAGGAGGTCCCTGATCTGGGAGCTCTATTTCTCTTTATTCATTAATAGTGGAATCATTTGGGTATTTATCATAACTCATTCCCTAGAACAGCCAGGCCTCCCTACTCTCCAACCCTGTTGCCTTTCCCCACTAACCTCTGCAACACTGTAGCACAAAGGTGACACTAGCTAACAGAATCCACTACAGAGCTACCAGACTCAAGTGATTCCCTAGGATAGTAAGGTCATCCTCCTCTCCAAAATGACTGCCTTTTCCCAGTACAGTTTGCAGCAATATGGCTGCCATTTTTCCCCCTAGAATATTCCCTCACCCGAGGTGAATGTAGCTTAAAGGATTATCTACAGAACAATGGGACTCAGGTGATTTCCTAGAACACTGGGTCTCCCTCCCTTATCCAACCTAGTTGCCTTTTCCCAGTAAACTTTGCAACAGTATAACAACCATTTCTCTAAAACTCCCTCATGCACAGTAAAAGTAGCTTTAAAGGATTGGCTACAGAACTTGAAACTCACATGATTTCTTCCAACTTGGTTATCTTTTCCCAGTAACTTTTGCAACAGCATAGCAACCATGTTTCTAAAACTTCCCCTCACCCACCAGTGAATATACCCTGAGGAATGACTACACAGTGAGAGAACTCACGTGATTCCCCGAACACTGAGATCTCCCTCCTCTCCAAAATGGCTGCCTTTTCCCAGTATCCTTTGTAACAGTGTACCTGCCATTTTTTTCCCTAGAATATTCCTTAACTCATATTAAGTGTAGTTTAAAAGATTGTCTATAGAATGGTTAGATTCAATTGATTAGAATCCCTAACAGTCAGGGAGCATAGGAACCTACCTTGCCTTACCTTTGTCCCAGCCCTGAGAAATACATTTTATTTATATATATTTATATTTAATCTATTAGATGAGGCCCATCCACATATCAAGGATTAAGAATGTCCTTTACTTAAAGTCCACAGAGTGTAGATGTAACAAAGCTACAAAATACCTTCATAGCAACACCTAAACTAGAATTTGATGGAATACCTGGGAACTATAGGCCACCCACGTGGACAGGTAAACTTGACCCTCACAGTGGTCTAATCACTGGGGAAGCTGAGGGAAAATTTGGACTTAGACCAGGGACTGTAGCGCGGGCTTGGGGACGGTGGGGCCAGTGGCTGTAAGCAGATCATTTCTTTCCTGCCCTTCCCTCCTGTAGTTCTCATGGTTCCTACCAAGGCTGATTATTTAATAATTAAATAATTTATATAATTATAATTTATATAGATAAATGTTTATATATAAAATATAGCTATAGACAGAACTATAGATATAGATTTATTTATTTATTTATTTATTTAGGAAAGTGTCATTTCACACACATTAGAGTTTTGTAAAGTGTATATGCAGTCCCCAAGTAATATGTGATTCAGGTGTTCTGGACTCTTAAGGTTGAACTCCCAGCCAACCAAAAGATAGCTGTGACTTCTTATTGGACACCCCTGCCTTCACTGCCTCACTGGTACACAGGAGCTTCCTTCCTTGCCCCCAAGTCAACATCTGGCTTTGTTCAACCTACCATCATCAGGCTAGAGCCCCTACAGCCTGTACTCCCAACCCCAACCCAGCTGTTGCATGTCGCGGGCTCCATACAGTACCACTTTCTTGGGCCGGGTGGCCATCATATTCCAAGCCGGTTGACGTGCACCAGAGCCAGCAGCCTTTGGATCCAACTTTTGTCGCCGCTGAGAGGTACCCAGGGACTGGGATCCACGTGCCATCATTTCTAGGGAGAAGAAGAGAGACACCAGGAACACTCATAGAGGATGTGCCAAGGCTTCCTGGGCACAGGATACACCAGAAAAAGGATAGGATACCCAAACTTCTTAGGAATCATTCAACACTCATTCACTGCTGTCCACTGGCAGATCCCAGGCCTCAGTCTGTTCATCTATTCAAATTTTTGCAGCCACACACACACTTTCTCCGTCACACATGCACAGGTATGGACACCCAAGGAAAGGGGCATTACAGGGGCTCCTCACCTGCTATCACCAGGTGCTCTTGGCTTTGCACATAGCTTTCAGGAACCAGATCTTCAGCCATGGATGTTTCCATCTCCTCCTTGATGCTAGGGGGGCCTCCTGCCATCACAGCCAATTTTTCACTTTAAAACTATAGCCAAGGATACACAAGAAGCACAGCCAGAACAGGCACTTGGAAAATCAGCTCTGCGAGGGGTAGGTGCTCAAGCAAGATATATCTGGGGATGGGGGTGGAGCTAGACTCCCTCACAGGGCTTAGGCCTTGGACCCATTACCTTGTGTTCCTGCTGTATCTTGTTGGCTGGGTCCATAGCCTTCTCCCCTGCTACTCTGTAACCAACTTAGGAGGAAAGATAAGTGTCAGAAACTTTGCCTGTGAGGACTACGCTGGCTCTCAGGTCACCTGATTTGGCCCTATTGAGGAGCAGGTGGGATCCACCCTTCCATCACTTCAAAGAGAAACAGGTACTGAAAAATAAATAAATAAAATAAAAAGAAGCAGTTACTGGCACAGGTCCCCAGAGCCAGTCAGTAGCCAAAATAAGGTTAGATCCCAAGCCTGACGTGGCTTCTGCAAGCCCAGATCTGGCAAGCAATCCCGGCCATAGCACCCCTTGGAAGGCATTCTGTGCAGAGCACATCCTGTCTCCCCCTATCTGGAGTTCCCTGGCAAGGGAAATGGCCTTTTGATGCTCTGGATCAGCCTGGGCAGGAACCATGAGAACCACAGGAGGGAAGGGCAGGAAAGAAGTGAACTGCCTACAGCCACTGGGGAGGCCCCACCATCCCCAGGCCAGCCCCACAGTCCCTGGTCTAAGTCCAAATTTTCCCTCAGCTTCCCCAGTGATTAGACCACTGTGAGGGTCAAGTTTACCTGTCCACGTGGGTGGCCTATAGATCCCAGGTATTCCATCAAATTCTAGTTTAGGCGTTGCTATGAAGGTATTTTGTAGCTTTGTTACATTTACACTCTATGGACTTTAAGTAAAGGACATTTCTAATCCTTGATATGTGGATGGGCCTCATTTAATCAGTTGAAAGTCCTGAAGAGCAAAGCCTGAGGTTTCCTAGAGAAGAAGAAATTCTGCTCAAGACTGCAGCATCAGGAAACAAAAGCAAACATACACTAGTGGTATTATATCAAAATAAAAAGCTTTGGCACAAGGGAAAATGAATGGGAAAATATATTTGCAAATGTTATAACTGAGAAGGGCCTAAAATCCGAAATATATAAAGAACTGATACAACTCAACACTAGAAAAACAAAAACTCCAATTTAAAAAGGGGCAAAGGACCTGAATGGATATTTCTCCAAAGGAGACATCCAGATGGCCCACAGATACATGAAAAGATTCTCAATATCAGTAATCACTAGGGAAATGTAAATCAAAACCATAATGAGATACCACCTCACACCTGCCAAAGTGGCTAAAATCAACAATACAAGAAATAAGTGTTTGCAAGGATGTGGAGGAAAAGGAACCCTCGTGCTTGGTAGGGGGGGGATGTAATTTGGTGCAGCCACTGTGGAACACAGATTTGAGTTTCCACTAAAATTATAAATAGAAATAATATATGAAACAATAATTCCACTACTGGGTATTTACTCAAAGAAAATGAAACAAAACAATAACAACAAAGAAAATGAAAACACTAATTTGAAAAGATATGGTTACCCCTATGTTTATTGCAGCATTATTTACAATAGCCAATATATAGAACCAGCCCGTGTCCATCCATAGGAATATTGGATATTAAATAAGCAAGATGTGGCATACACATATACAGTGGAATATTGTGCAGCCATAAAAAAGATGAAATCGTGCCATTTGCAACAATGTGGATGGACCTAGTGGGTATTATGCTACTGAAATAAGTCATAGAAAGACAAATACCATATGATTTCACTCAAAAGTGGAATCTAAAACAAACAAAAAGCAGAATCAGGCCTATAAATACAGAGAACAAACTGATGGTTTGCAGAGAGGAGGGGGGCAGGAGGATGGGTGAAATGGGAGAAGGGGAGTGGGAGATACAGACTTCCAGTTCTGGAATGAATAAGTCATAGGAATAAAAGGACAACATGAAAAATATAGTCAGTGATATTAAAATAGCATTGTATGGTAACAGATGATAGGTACACTTCTGCCGAGTATAGCATAATGTATAAACTTGTTGAATCACTATGTTGTGCACCTGAAACTAATGTAACATTGTGTGTCAATTATACTCAAATTAAAAAGAAAAATGTAAAGACTGCAGCATCTATCCCTGCTTAAGCTTCAAGTGTGCAGGCCTGCCCCACAAATTTTGGCCTTGCTAGCCCCACAGTGGCAGGAGCCAATTTCTTAAAATAAATATCTATATACATACACGTAGGCATATGCATACACATACACATACACACATGTATCGTATTGGTTTCTTTTCTCTAGATACAACCACCACAGGTGCAACCTCAGCTCTTGGGAACAACTCCAGAGTCCCTGGGGGAAGAGGAGGCTATTTACAAAAGGAGCCAAGCACAGCTGGTGGGAGGAAGAAGAGGAAGCAGGGAAGGGAGGAAGGAAAGCGTGAGAGAGAAAGGGAGGGGCTGGAACTTGCCTAGAGAGGGTGGCATGGTCTGGGCTGCCTGGCCCCCTTCCTGGCCCACCTGTCCAGCCCTGGGACTAAACACCCTGGAGCAGAGCTGACATAGGCCCTGCCTGCATTCCTGAGGGCCCTGAGGAAGCCCTTCCCAGATCCAGTGGAGCAGCTGCAATGAAATCTGAGCTTTCTGGAAGGCCACCTTAGGAGCACAGAAGTGTGCTTTTGTGGGACTCAGGAGCCTGGGAAGCAGTAACCATGGGCTTCTGCCTGGTCACGGTTGCCAGACTGAGCAAATACAAATACAGAATGCCAATTGAATTTGAATTTCAGATAAACAAGTAAGTTTTCAGTGTTAGTACACTCTGTGCAACATTTGAGACAAACTTGCACTAAAAATTTATTCATGGTTTATCTGGTATTCACCTTAGACTATGTATCCTTTATTTTATATCTGGCAACTCTATGCCCTGCCCATCCTCATCACAATCTCAAGATTTGACCTTGAGCAAGTTTTTCCTTTCTTTGGGCCTCAGTCTCCCCATTTGACAATGGAGCTAACAATCTCTTCCTTACCATGTGGCTGGAAAGCCCCCACTGTCTAGCATGCCAACCTTGGGGGCCCAAAGGCCTAGAGCATCCCTAGAGCACAGAGAACTCTGCCAGGCCTTATCGGGGCCCAGAGAATGGCTCATGGTTAGTGTAGGTATTGGGCCACAGAGACCTAGGCCCCCATGGAAGGCTCCCAGAGAAGATGGCCAGAAAGCCCAAAGCTCTTTCCACTCCAGAGATTAGACAGATGCCTCTGTAAAGGGGAAGGAGGGGCCCAAAGAACATCTGGCTGAGATGTATGTATACATATACATTTGAGATTTGTGCCCATTCTGCAGTTTACTTTTTTTTTTGCAAGTACCTGACACATAGTAGGAAAGCCCTTATTAAAAAATTTAACAGAAAAACACATTAAAATGTGTAATCATACATATACACACTTAAATGAAAGAAAGGTCAGGGGATTCTTGTCTATCACTTTTCTTTTAAGGTTTCATGGTATTTTTTCCCAGTTTTACTGAAAAATTTGCGACTTATTTTTTTAAGTGCACAGTGTGCCTTGGGGATCTCACATGTCAGAACAGATCTCCCTCCTGTCTTTTAAATGCTGCTTTCCTGCACAGCTGCGCCCCTGTTTATTGACCTGCTTGTGGACATTTTGGGTATCTAGAGCTTTTTCACTTTTATAAACAAGAAATAGTGAGCATTCCTGGACATGCCTCTTTGCACACATATGTAAATATTTTTGTAGAACAGGTGCCTGTAAGTGGGATTTGTGAAATTCTAGGGTATGTGTGTTGACAATTTTTACTAATACTGACCAATATTGTCAGTGCCCCTCCTAAGACACTGCACCAAGTGGGACCTCACCAAGGGGAAGAAAGTTCTGTTTTCTTCACGGCCCTATCAACAGAAGATATTATGGAACTTCCTAAAAGGCATCAGTATGTTGGGTAGAAAATGTTATCTATCTCATTGTCGCTTTAATTTTATTGTTTTAATTATGAATAAACCTGAGAAATTTTTCATATGTTTATTGATCTTCTGTATTTCTTTCTTGTGAACTGTCTGCTGGAGGGCTTGGATCTTCATTAAAATAAGAGCTGTTTTATTGACAGAAAGGGATGGAGATGAAATCTCTCCCTACCTTCAAGCTAAGCTTCTCCAAAGAAAACATATCATCTTTTTCCCTAAAGGTGATCATGAGCACATAGCCTCCACTGGGGGCCAAACAAATCCAGTTAATTGCATCCAAGTTTGTGTTGAAATCTAGAGGGCATCCAGCCCACCCCCCCCCCCAGAGCAGGTGTCTAACTCAGGCTGTTGCCTGCCTATCTGCCTGCCTGTCTGCCCTTGTCTTATGTCTGTCTGTCTCTCTGCCTGCCCCACCACCTGCCTCCACCAATGCCTTCCAAACACTGGCCTCTTCCAGCAGTTCAGCCAGCCATGCACTTGACTCAGATTTCCGACAAGCATGGGGAATCTGGCAGCCCTGTGTGCTGCCTGCTTCCACCTCCGTTGCAAGCAGGAGCAAAGGATGGCAGGAACCCAGGCCCAGGATCAGTACACGTGGGAGCGACATTGAGGCATCTTAGGCAAGTTGTTTCCCATGTTCTGAGCCTCTATTTCCCATCTTCACATGGAAGGTTGGGCTAAAACCCAATTTTAAACTATGTTTTATGGTTTCAGGGGTATATGTTGGGGCTACCTGGGCTTCAGGGCAAACTCCAGCCTCTCTTCACAGAGAACAGCTCGCTTTTATTACTTTCTCATATTGAGGTTCTATGGATGAGACCATTCAAAGCCAATGTGTACAATGGTGTACCACATCCCAGGTCTGCTCAGAGCCCAGTTTCAGGCAGCTACAATCCCAAGCCCAAGCGAACAACCCTGATGTGGGCTGCAAACCCAGATCCCAGACATCTGGGAGCTTCCTCCCCACTTGCTAATGAAACTTACAAACCTGTAAACAATTCTCTTTCCTGCTCCTGGAAGCAGCTGGCACTGATGTCATCCCTGGAGCCCCAGGGCCTCCCGGACCAGAAAGGAAGGAGAAGGGAAGGGGAAGGGGGAGTAGCGGAGCCTTGCAGCTGTCCCTCCATTCTTTAAAGAGCCAGGAAGGATGGAGGCATAAACTTCAGGGAGTGTAAGGTCTGGGGAATGAGGACCACCTCATAAGCAGAGAGAGGGAAATAAGTGGCAGGAGTATATGGAGGGAGAACCTCCAGGACAGCTCACGAATTCGTGAGGTGGCTTGGACTGGGTGGAAACACTTGTCGTGCCCCACCTCCCCCCCCCCAAACTCTGATCCAGTCTGGAGTGAGCAGCCCCAGCAGAAGTGAGTTGACACTGACACAGAGTCACAGTCCCGACACACAAGCTTACGTCTCAGCAGTCATGGCCCTCCTTGCAGCTCCTGGAGAAATATCCACAGGAGCAGGCTGCCTGAAAAACTCCAGGACAGCTACAGCTGAGTGTAGGGGAATTGTTGCTACCTAGGTGTCCAGAAAGGAACTCAGGACTGCCCTGTGTGCAGGTGGGACAGAGCAACACCAAGGAGCAAGACTGGGAAGCTTGCTTTCTGCCTCCTGGTGTAGCCAGCTGCTGTCTCTGTTGCTCTTCCCTTCTCCCTGTGTCTTTGCTGGCCTGAGAATCCCTTGCCCTCAAAGCTGGCAGCAGATTTGGAAACCTGGAGGGGTTTAGCTGTCTGCCTGTCAGTTACCTTTGCTCCATGTACAGGGAACTCTTGGAGCGGGTGGGAAAGGCCCTCTTTCCTGATCCCAGGTGAGGACATTAGATAAGGTAACCTTGCAGAGTCCGTGGCCTCGCCTGCAGGGTGACTCCTCAGACTGAAAGGCATCTGCTTTCAATTGTTTCCATGTCCAGTGACTGAAATGTGATGTGTATGTAAAATTCAAGAGAATCAAAAGCCAAAGGAAAATAGCCAACAATAATAAAAAAGCGGAAAAAATGGCACAAAGACTCTAATACTGACCAGCCCCAAATCACAAGCAGCAGCTGCTCCTCTGAGCCAAAGAATGAGGTGGAGGAGAGGAGAAACCCAAGGTGAGAAACAGACCTAAGAAGCCGCATGTTTGTTTGTTTGTTTGTTTGTTTTTCAGACAAGCAGATACTCTTCCCAGTAGCCTCCATTTTGGGTGGATAAGCGGAGCCCAGTTCACTTCGCAATTCAGTGGCAGGGCCTAAAAGCAAACCAGTGTCTTCAGACTGGTGATCCAGGGTCCTTGGCAAAAGAGGAGGTAGTCCAAGTGGGAACTGGCTCAAGAGAGCCTCAGCAGGCATCCTCCAGCCCTGTGCCATTTTGATCTGCCCTTCAGACAGAGCTAGCAGGCAAATCCTAACACAAGGGGCACACACCAGGGAGGATGGTGTGGATCAGAGTCCAGGCTCTGCACTCCAACTGTCCCCTCCCAACAACCACTTGGGGTTAGAGTCCCAGCTCCTCACTGGGTAGCAATGTGCCTCAGTGATTCTATCAGGGAAAAGGCAGGTCAGGAGGCATGGAATATGAAGCACTCAGCTCCTAGCAGAGCTCACGCCTGAAGCCCAGCTGCTGGGATTCTCACAGAGGCCACAAAGCCTCCTGCTTGTTCATTTTAAAAGATGAGCTGGCAGAGCTGCTAGCAAGGCTGGTGGCCTCTTGTGCTTCGGCTCATCTCCAGCCTTATCAGTGACCCACCTCTGCCTCCTCTAGAGTCTTCAGCTCCTCCTCCTTGCCAGAATGATTCTCTTTAGCCAGAAATATCATCACATCTTTCCCAGCATGGAGATATTTGTTCCATGACGGCAGAGATCTTGTCAGCTTCATTCACCACTGTCTGTCTTTCATGCACTCAGCACAAGGCCTGACTCATGGAAGGAGCTCATTAAGTAGTTGTTGAGTTAAAATGATCTGAATATTAAAAAAAGAAGAAAAAACTGTCCTCCCTTGGAGTCTTATCTCACTCATGCTACTGTCCTTTCTCAACTCCTTAAAAATGTAGCCACCACCATGCACAGTGTCTCCACTCCTTTACCTCCCAGACATTCCTCTCCTCATTCTAGTCTGCCTTTCTCATCCACAACTCAACTGAAACTGCCCCAGGCCAAAGTAACCAGCAGCCTCCTGGCAGCTCCATCCCAGGAACCCACTTCACTCTTCATCTTACTTGAATTCTTAGAAGCATTTCACATCATTGTCCTCTCTCTCCTTCTGGAAACCTACTCTTTCTCTGCTATGACCCTTCCCATTGAATGGTCCTGCCATCTATCCCACAACATGAACCCCTAAGCCTCAGAGGCATCTGGAACTTCCCCCCACCACTCCCAACAAATCAGTCACTATGCATAGTTCTGTCTCACCTATGATCATTAATTTTATGTGTCACTTTGACTGGGCCATGGGGTGCCCAGATTAAACTGTTTCTGGATGTGTCTGTTGGGGTGTTTCTGGATGAGATCAGCATTTGAGTCAGTGGGCTCAGTAAGCAGATGGCCCTCCCCAGTATGAGTGAACATCTCACAATCCATTAAAGGCTTGAGTAGAACAAAATGTAGAAGAAGGGGGAATTCACCTGCTCACTTGCCTTGTTCTCTCTCTCTCTCTCTACCTGACTACTTCATCTGGGACACTGGTCTTCTCCTGTCTTTGAACTCTCTCTAAACTCTCTTTCTCAGTGAACTCTCTCATTGGCTCTCTGGATCTCAGACCTTTGAACTCAGCTGGAACTTTACCAGTGGCTCTCCTGGGCCTCCACCTTGCAGAGGACAGAATGTGAGAACTCTTGGCCTCCATAATTACAACTGCATGAGGCAATTCCCTATAATAAATCACTCTCAGATAGATAAATAGATTTATAGATAGATATGAATATAGATACATAGATATATATCTATAGATACATAGATACATATATACAGATCGAGAGAGAGAAAAAGATAGAGATAACAGATACAGATACAAATATATAGATTTAGCTATACCCGTACACATTTCTCCTGCTATCTAAAAGTAGAGCATTCCTATGAAATCTTTCATAAACCAAAATGACAAAGCAAAGAAGCAATCACCAGTAATTTTTGAGTGTTCTCAGCTCAAAAAATAACCTCTATTAGGCCTTTCTGATGCCTTAAGACACCTTTTGCTGACAGATGCACAAAATTAATCAAGATAAACACAGATCAGCCACTGTGGAAAACAGTATGAATGTTCCTCAAAAATTTAAAAATAGAATTACCCTTTTATAGCAGCAATGTCCACAATAGCCAAACTATGGGAAAAGCCTAGATGTCCATCAATGGATGATTGTATAAAGAAGATGTGGTAAATATATACACTATGGAATATTACTCAGCCATCAAAAAGAATGACCTCTTGCCATTTGCAATGATGTGAATGGAGCTAGAGGGTATTACACTAAATGAAATAAGTCAATCAGAGAAAGACAATTATCTTATGATCTCACTGATATGAGGAATTTGAGAAACAAAACAGATGAGCAAAGGAAAAAGAGAGAGAGAGGCAAACCCAGAAGCAGACTCTTAACTCTAAAGTGATGGCTACCAGAGGGGCAAAGGATGAGGGGATGGATGAAACAGGTGATGAGGATTAAGGAGAGCACTTGTGATGAACATGGGATGATGTATGGAAATGCTGAATCACTATATCATAGGCCTGAAACTAATATTACACTATATGTTAACTAATTGGAATTTAAATAAACACTTTTAAAAACAAATAAAGTGCAGATGCTCACAGACACAGTTCAAAGCTGAGATGCCAAGTGCAGCTTGTGAGGAAGGAGCTTGGTGTTGCCGCTCCTGCCGCTCCGGATGCACACAATCTCTGGAACAGGTCACTGCAAAGCAAATGTTGAACAATGGATGGTATTGTTGCTTTGGGCCTATTTTTGTAAAAGCAAAAATCTGCTGCTGGTTTCTTTCAGTTAGCTGAAACAGGCACTAATGTAGGCCTTTCATAAAAATGAAGTGGCGTAAAGCAAACTTTTGAAAAGTGGGGGGAGGGATACTTGTATGTCCAACTCTCTACCTCTGTATCCATGTCCTACTGGTTCTGTGTCTCTGAAGAACCCTGATACAATATATAGAAGAACCCTCCTCAATATATAATTCAGTGTTTTACCAAAAATCTTCTCAGTAGTCTACTCTGTGTCTCCTCTGTCACTTCCCTAGCCAATCCCATCACTGCCTCTTGCCTGGATGACTGCATAGCCTTGTACCTTATCCCTTGGATCCTGTCATGACCCCTTTAACCCATTACCCACAGAGTAGGCAGACTGATTATTTTAAATGTAACAAGCCTGGCCATGTCACCTTGCTCCTCAAAGCACTCCTCAGTGCCTCCCCATTCTCACTAGAGAGTAAAGAATACAGCCCTGAGTGTGGCCTTGAAGCCCTACATGAGCTGCCTTCGCTTGGCCTCTCTAGTCTCATCTTGATCTAGGATTTCCCATTATGCTACCCTGGCTTCTTCTGTTTCCTTAAAAACATGATGGTCTAGCTGGACTCTAGGCCCCTTCACATGACATTCCTCTGCCTGATTTATTTGTCTTCCAGCCCTTTGTCTGACTGATTCCTACTCATCCTACAAGCTTTAAGTGGGCCTGGCTTCCTCAGGAAGCTTTCTCTGGCATCCCACAGCCCCAGCCCCCCAGACTTCCCCTACCAGAAAATTCAACATGATTCATTGCTATGGCTTGTCTAATGCCATCCCACAAATTTAGGCCCAGAGTTCCAGAAAGTCAAGACCTAGCATGTTGCTATACTCCCTTCTGGGGACCCATGGCTTGGCTTGAAGCAGGAACACAGCCAGCTTCTGGAACACCATGCTCCGTAAGTACCTACTCCTGTATGCCCTTGTCAGCCCCAGGATTCAGGAATGCTACGCTGTTGCAATTTAGTGTAACTGGTCTGATACGAAATGTTAGACAGCCTCTATTTTTGTAGCACATAAAGCCTGGTGAAACTGAATCCATCATGAAGTTTGAGTTCTTCAGAGAAATTGCCAAAAGTCACTGTTATTGGAGCTGCTAGTCTTGTGATTCCTAAAAAGAACATATTTTGTCTATAAAAAAATCTGAGGGGACACAAAGATTTTGTCTATTCTTCGAGCTTTGGGTTCTCACATCACTCTCCACAGAGAAAGGCTGGGAAAATTATTCTGAAGCCCACTTCTGTCCCAATCTCACCTGGCTTGTTGGGACCTTTGGCAGCTGGCCCAGGCCTATCCATTTGTGATAGGGAAGAAACTGCTCTGGGGGGCTTGATTTGAGACTGACGAGAAGTCTGGTGTCCACCCCCAAGCTTTTCCAGAGTGCGTAATATGCTCAGGTTGAGATAAGGAGCAATAACATCTCCCCCTGCTACAAATGGAATGTTATAGCCTGAATTGTGTTTCCTCCCCAACCTCCCTCCCCAATTCATATGTTGGAGTCCTGACCTCCAATACCTCAGAATATGATTGTATTGGGATATAGGCTCTTTAAAGAAGTAACTGAGGTTAAATGAGATCAAAAGTGTTTGCCCTTATAGCAAGAGGCAATTAGGACACCAACATATACATAAGGAAGAACATGTGAGGTCACAGACAGAAAAGGGTGGCATGTAAGCCAATGGAAAAGACCTTAGAAGAAACCAACCTGCCAATACCCAGTTCTCAGGATACCAACCTCTAGAATGTAAGAGAATACATTTCCATCATTTAAGCCATCCAGTCTGTGGTACTTTGTTATGGCTGCTAGAGCAAACTAACACACGGAAGCTTGGGTCCTAATTGGAGAATATAATCAATCAACACGTTTTATTTCACTGAATATTGACCCAGAGCCAATGTGCCAAGTTCTAAGGAATAAGTGAGGAGAAAAATGTTTTACATGTTCCCTGTTATTGTGAAATTAACAGTTGGGCAGGAGGAGGTGTGGGGACACTGGCAGGTTGGACAGTCAACAGGAAAACAAAACCAAAGTGACCTCCAAAGGAGACAAGCAGTGTCATATGAGTGGCCGGGGTGTGGGGCAATCAGAGAAGATGTGAGTTCCTGTGACAAGGGCAGAACTTCCTGTCTGCGAGCCCTTGGTCAAAGAGCCGTCCTTCCCTCAGCTATCACAGGTGTGTTGGGAGGATTGTCTCAGTTAATACATTCACAAGGCCTGGCATACCCTAAGTGTTCAGTAAATGCTGTCTATGATTATTTCCAAGCACAGCTCATGGATCCTTCCCACTATCCCTCCATCCCTTCACTAGGTGCAATCTCAGACCAGCAGCTCAAAGAGTTTGGCAATAATACAGGATGGAGGCTTGGGGAAAGAATGACAAAAGGGATCCAAACCACACCCGGAAGCAGTCTCTGCCCCCTTCCCTGCCATCATTCCTTTAAGCCCTTGCCCCTGACTTGCCCTCACGGTCTATAAGCAATCCCAGTGCCTTGGCCCCACAACCTGTGGTTTTGTGGTACAGCAGGCAAAAAAGAAAGGGAGGCCCAGTCCCTCAGATGGTGCCCCTACAAGAACTTTGGGACCCTGAGTCCTCCCTTGTGTATTAGCTTCTTCACATGGGCTAGCCTGGGACTCTAAGTCACTGCCTCGAATGCTGGTTTCTGACAAAAAGAGTCTAATGTTCAAACCCCATATCCAGAATGTGATCCCACCTGTGTCCTGGAGTCTCCTTGAAGACTATTCATTTGACTTCTTCACATCCCCAGAAGGCTGCCATCACTCAACAAGCCAGTCCCTGATAAGAATGGAACCCAAGGCCCCTGGCTGTCAGTTCTGGCATTTAGCCTCCACATTCAATCCTCAAAGGAGGCCCTAAGTTTCATTGTCATTTTCTCATCACTGCCATGGCTTTTCCTATTAAAGTGTGGATTATTTTCATTACTGGGGATTGGCCCAACTTATACTGGCAATGTCCCACAGCCATATCTCACCCCACACCAACAGCTGGGAGTGTTTGGGGCTCCGACTGCACTTCCACAAAGGGGAAGCTAGGGCATCCTTGCCCTCTGAATGGTCTCTGACTTTTGCCATCATCTGAATTTAGGAAACAGAGCCAGGGCAAAGCCTGAGTATTAAATTCTACCTCCACAGGACACAGAAAAATTTCTCCCTCCCACCCCTCCCCCAGTCTGAAACCAAGCAAGGCATCCTTTTAGCAAGAGACAACTCTGTTAGTAACCAGGGATCAGGTAACAGGGAAATTGCTAACTTGATTTGTGACAGACTTTACTAACTGCATCCCTAAGGGATGGGTCAGGAGATCATCTTACACACATGAGGACAATCTTTAGGACCCAGGACACCTCTACTTCCTGCTTCTAAACTGGTTTGGGCTGTTTCCTTACCTACAGTCAGACTTTTGGGAGAAACAAGTTTGGCCTACAACCATCCATTCCCCCGTGAAAGTTTGGGAGTCGGCAAGAATCCAAGATTGATGAGAAGAGGACACAAGTGAATGCCATGTGCTCTTTATTATTATTAACTATTTTCTGGTACAGAAAGAGATGAAACTTAACAGCTAAACGCAACAATTATAAAAAGAGAGAGAGAATCAGAAGCAAGTTTGTTGGTTGCTCCCAGGCTCCAGCGAAATTCCGACATACTACTGAATGTACAGATTTCCCAGCTGACATGGGTCAACACATGGATACAAGCACAGTTTAAAGTGGTACAAAAATGAATCCATTTCACAGTAATCATGTCTATAAGCTCAGTTGCACATATCAGGGTTTCCACTGTCACAAATTCACAATCACAGAGTGAAATAGCAGGTGTGTTCACGCCTGGGAAAGTGGCATCAGGAAGGGGAGACAGATTGGGAGGCAAAAGCAGCTGTGGGATTTGTTCCAATCTTGAATATCTGTGTTAATGCTCAGGCTGGGGGCGGGGGAAGGGCAGGCACTGTTCAACGGTCAGGTGTCTCAGGACAGTGGAACAACTGTTGAGGCAATGAGCCCGAGGGGGTGTGCTATTTGGATATCCTTGTCAGAGAAATTCTTGCTGGAGAGAGACTCACTGCCCACAGCCCGTGAAAGGAAAAGCTCCCTGCATTTAATATTTGGGGGCAAATGATGGGAGTGGCCAGTGTGATAGCAAAACATCTGCCTTACAGAATATTTAGCAAGATACACAGTTACGTTACTTTAAATTACAGGCTAGGAGAATGACAAGTGGCAGCACCCACCCTTCTCACAATGGAGAGAGACCAAGAAATCATCATACACAGAAAGAGCCTTACACACGAGAATTGCTGAACCCCAAAGCTGAAGGCACGGTGAAGGGATCCCTGATATCGTGAGCCTTTTATTTGAAAAAGGTGCTCATTTTAACTAGATCCCTCTTACACATAGGACTTTGAAAATTGACTAAAGCAAAGACTATTTCAAATTTTTCTACAGAGCAAGAATGGCAGATACCATGAATTATCTTAAGTTGTGATTTTTCTATAAGTTCTGAATCAGTGGGCTTCAAATTAATAGGCTTTTACCATAGTTGCAGGCAGTCTGATTACAGTACTTCGAAATTAGCTAATTATACTGATTAGTATGAGCAGAGTTCAGTGGGGAGGATGTGCTTGTTTCTGAATCGGCACAATCCTGAAATGGAGCTTCATTACTTGTCAGGCTGGAAAGCTTTGCTGCCCAGCTCTCCATCTCGGCCTTGAACAGGAGAGCACATGCAAGACATAGCACACAGGCACACTCCTAGAAGCACAGAGTGTAGGTGAATAGGAGCCCCGCCCCCCCCACGTTCCCCCCACCCACCCCAGACAAAAGAACAATCCAGAGGCAGTGTTGTTTTTTCCTTCTTCTCATGGGATACCATTTGGTTGTCAAAAGATCAATCCTCAGCCAGAGAGGAACCATCTGGCTCCAACTCCTTAACAAAAAGACTTTCCTGTCCCAAATTCCTCATATTCAGGCCACCAGAAAGGCCACATCCAACCCACCGGGCAGATTCCTGTTTTCCCAAGCACCCTAAGGAATTCACACTAATGGCAGTGGGATTCGCAAGCTGAAGAGGAGGCACCTGCGTGCCTCACCCTTTCTCTTGTGCTTTCTTCTTGAAAACCCCAGGCAATGGGGAGTGGCGTGTAAGGACAGGTTTTCGATTCTTGTTTTTAAAAGTCTTAATAAAAAGTTTTTTAAAGCATTTTCTCTTTTTTCTTAATGAAAAATATCTGAATAACTAGCCCCACCAGTCCCAAAGTCAATAGTCACACATTTTTCCACCAAAAAATAAAAAGTAAAAAGGCCCAGGAGTGCTCAGATCTCCTTCAGCTGTTGTTACCCACAGAACAGGAGGAGAGGTGGGGGACACCATGCCAAAAGGGCCTGTGAGTGGGGGGTCCCACAGAGTGGAGGCCCGCAGGGTGGAGCTGCTTAGTCTTCTCCCAAAACTTTTTTTGAAGTTGGGGCAGAAGGCGGTGACTTTGGGGACTTGGACGGTTAATCTCAGCTTTCCTCCCTCAGGGCCCCGTGAAAAGGCTGTCCAGCCCCAGGAGGTGACATTCCTCCCTTCAGACCAGAATCCTCCTGGTACAAATATAGTCACACACTGGCTACAGTTTCAGATAAGCATATGAGAAAAGGCAACGTGCACACGTGTACAGGCACACATGCACACAAGCACGCACATGTGCACACACACACACACACACACAAGTCCAAAAACAACAAAAAGTGGCTACTACAGATTTAGCATCGTATCAAACCAACGACCATACAAAGACAGAGGTTGAAAAGATATATACAGAGCATTCATAAAAACCAAATGTGCACCGCGAGCAGTTATGACCCTTGTGTACTGTACAGTCTTTGTTTCAACAATATACTGCAAAGACATCCCAGAGACCACAGTGGCAAGCCCACCTGGGAGAATCCTGCAAAGCAACTTAACAGAACATGGGCTCCTAGGAGCTGCCCATGCGCTCTCCCTGCAGGCCCTTGCTCAGCGCCTGAAGGACGGAACACGTGCTTCCCACCACCTCCCATCCCCACCCAGCTTGGCAGGGAAGGGCTTTGGCATCTGCTGAGCATACTCCCTTTGGCTCTGATCACCGGGGCCCATGCCTGGCTCTCTTCTCCCATGCTCCCAGGTCACACACAGGCACCTGCCTGAGGAAATGCTGGGAGGGCAGGGCTGGCCCTAGAGTTTTGGGCTGCCCCAGATCCTCCAACATGGCCAAACAGGAGTGACTGCAGCCTCTGTCGTGGAAAAAGCAAGGCCTTTCTAGGCCAAAAATAACTTTGTGGGGAAGGGCAGGAGTGTAGTGTTAGAGGCCCAGAGAGAAAGGGGAAGGAAGGAAAGGTGGAACGTACCTGGGCAGCACCTCTAGCATCAGGGAGCTCTCGGGGAATGAGGAGGGGGCAGAAAGTGTCAACTGACAGGAGACTGGTTCCCCGAGTTGAGACTCACCATCAGAGTCACATGAGGGCCTCCAATAAGACTGGTCTCCTATAAGCTACACATTTCTAGAAGAATCTTCCTAAGGACAAAGTGCACTAGCTCCCTGGTGCTTCAAGAACTGCGCAGGCCTGGGAGGTAGGGAGTAGGATGGAAACCCCCAACTGCCAGGTCAAGTTGTCAAAGCTGGTGGCCTCGTTGGGATAAGAACACAAGTTTCCTAAACTTGAAACATGTCCCAAGCAAGTCCTCAGGATGGGAGAGGCCTCCAGAAGTCATATGGGGCCTTGAGGCAGGGCTGCAGTCCAAGAATGAGGCCCGATGCCTGTCTTGGAGAGCTGTTTGGACAGAAAGAAGCTTGTCTTCTCAGTGGATTTTAAACTGTTGCGGTTGCCGATAGACCCTGGCTGTGCACTCTTTTGGACCCCACAAAAATTTGCTACATTTTTAAAAGCACCACAGAGGAAAAGTAATTTGGCACTGAGGCCGGGAGGATGGACATGTAGGGGTGAGGGGATGCGGTGTCGAGAGTCTTTTTCATGGTCATGGTCAGTTAAAGGGCAGGTCACTTCTGCCCCACTGCTGTCCAAAGCCTCACTGAAATGCGGAGGTGGACAGCTTCTGGGCCACAGAAATGGGTTACTAAAGATGGACCAGCACCTGGCAATAACACAGCAAACCCTAAATGGGCCTTCGACCCCACATCACAGGCTTCCCCACCTCCCCTGCCAGGAAATCTTTAAAAAGGTACATTTTAGGATCTTTTCCCCAGGTGGCCACCATCATTAAGGAGAAATCACGCATCTGAACTTCAAGTTCAACTCAATGCACCTGCTCATGAAAAGGGCAGTACCCTAAAAGTTCAAAGCCAGAAAGCACAGTGCTAAGGAGGCCAAGTTCATGAGTTTAAGTCATTCTATTGGCCAATCAGTCTCAGTAGGAGAAAACTTCAGCTCTCGGCTGCAGGGCAATGACTGGGCTCAGGCCAGTGGGTAGCAGTTTTAGCACAGCCAGTACACATGTCTGGAAAGGCAAGGTCTTCAGAAGGCCAAGCACACTAGAATCAGAGTTAGCCTCCGGGATGGCCAAGTTCACACAGGCCTCTCACTCAGTCTGGCAGCTAGGCCCTTGTCCCTCATCCTTCACGGTACCCTGTCTTCCTTCCTGCTTGCTCTAAATATTCCTATTAGCCTGGTCAGGAGTGTGGGGATGGATGTTGGGGCAGGGTAGCATCACAGGTCTGATTTCCCTCAGTCCCCTATGAATGGCCCAGGTTACATTATTTTGTTTTATCGGGTTGGTCATTTATTTATTTGTTATTACTCTTTTTTGTTGTTTTTGTTCAGTCTTTGTCCCTGTCCTCAAAATGTAAGTAAGGACAGAAAGCACAGGGCAGTTGAGAAAAAGGGGTTGCTGAAGGGCTAGCTTCTCTCTCTCATCTCTGTGGCCTAGGCTTCCAGACAGAGACAGGTCTCCAGCCAGCCACGTGGCACTGGGGCCTGAGCCTACGGACATTCTGGCCACAATCAGCTCAGTGGGGTAATACCTTTGGCATAAGAGAAGCCAGTTCCTGATGGGAGGACAGGATGGTGGGAGCATGGGGTATTCTGGAAGAGCTGGGCTCTCTAGCCTGTGGCTCTCCCCAAGGGCTTTGACGCATGTGTGTTCCCTACCCACCCTCCACCTGTCTCTGACAACCGACTTCCTACAAATCCAGGGTTAGGAAATTATTTGGCAACAGGAGGCTAAGGCTGTTTTGTGTTGGCACAGTCTTTAAAAAGTTAAAAAAAAAAAAAATAGGAGACCCCTGAAGGAGGCTTTCAATCCTACTACTTGTCTGAGCCAGGGTTGGTGGCCACTATCTCCTCATACTTTGGGGGTGGGTCACTATAAGAGACACTCGCCTCCTCACTGCTGCTCTCCTGGGGTGCGGTCACCTCCTCATAGGATGGGGGAGGAGTGGCACTGGACAACCTGGAGAGAGAGAGCTCAGGGAGGTAGAGGGTGCTCTCAAGTCGGACCGTCGTTCTGCCCCCTCGACTGGGCCCCAGCACCACCTGCGGATTGCTCCCTGTCTCACGGTGCCCAGAGGACTCCCCCTGGCTATGCACAGTGCCCCGGTACACCATGACCCGGGGGAGGCTGTGCCCGGCGCGACTGGCTAGGTACCGGTTCTGAGCATACGAGGGGTGATGCCGAGTGGCTTTCTGCAGCTGGCATCTCCAGATGATGAACAAGGCAATGACAATCAGCAATGCCACCCCTAGAAGGGGCACCACCACGTACATGGCATCTGAACTCTGTGCAGGGTCGCGGACTGAGTAGACTGCATTCGGGTACCCCTTCCAGAACTCCATCTACAAAAGAAGAAGGGCTGCTTACACTTGCATGCAAGACCTCATGTCCCAGCTGAACCTCAGAGACTTGCGGCTTGTCTGGCATGTTAGGCAGGGCCTGTGGCCACTCTCCACCCTGCCCCACCTGACTGGCCTCTCGGAGCCGTCCAAGAGTCTATGGGGAAATGCTCCCAAGTGAAGACGCCCCCAGAATCATGCAGCTGGGACTCTAAGGACATGTTGTCTGTCCTCCTATGGCCTGAGACTGGGCTGCCTTCCTTTTGTTGCTTCTGACTGGCCTGAGATACCAGGGCCTGCTCTTGTCATTCCTGAGGCTCCCCCTGCTCCCAGAAGCCAGCCCTGGGGCAGCACATGCCGTTTTCTCTTTGTCCTCGAACACCTCCTTGACTTCTTCGTAGCTGCAGACTTCCTCCATGCACTCGCGCTCGATGGTGCCCTGGCGCAGCTCCTCCAGGAATTCATTGGCACGAGGGAATCGCTTCAGGACCGAATGGGCATTCTTGGCCTCCAGAAACACTGAGGAGAGAGCCACTCTGAAGCCTGGAAGGGGCAGGTGCCCAGGGGCTCCTTCAAACCAGACTCAGCCCAGAAACAGGAGCACAATGAGGAGGGGGAGCAAGACAAAGCCGGCAGGCAGGCAGGATATGGCGAGGGTGTCCCAGATATGTCGAGGCCTTCGTACAAGGGACTAAAGGGCTGCCTTTCTCTGATGACACAACATACCTGCTTAGACTACCACAGACCTGACGAGACTCGGGCCTCGGGTGTTTGGGAGGAAGATGGGATCTGACTGGGAGGGATGGGCATGTTGCTGCGACCAAGACCAAGAAAGTCAGTCGAATGGGGTGATTTGGTCTTGGTCGCAGCAAACTGCTCTACCGGGTGGCATCCCTCCACCTGCATGGCCTCCTGTGTCGTCATCACTAGCCCAGCCCCAGGCCATCTAGTACTCGACAGAGCCACAGAGCCGTTGGGTACATTCAAATCTGAGAGTGCCTCTGGGAAGGGGGTAGCAGGATCCACTCAAAGAACTTAAGCTTCTGTAGACTGGACACAGATGCTTCCTGAGTGCCGGCCATATCGATTTATTCCGAAGGGAGAACCCAGCTGCGGTCGAGCCGCCCGGCATGGTACCAGCTGTATGTGTCTGCAACCCTGAGCTAGTTTTCCTGTCAACAGCCCCTTGTCGGGCCCAGGCAGGCAGGGCTCCACCAAAAAGCAGGAGCCCTTTCCCACAGCCTGTCATATTAGTTCCTCTCATAGTGCCTAGTGCCCCGGCAGGCGTACATCTCCAGGGACCACCTGGGGACAGGCAAGCTGGAAAGGACTTGAAAAGCGAGCATGCACCTTTTCTGTGAGCCGGTGGGCCTGGCCCCTCACCCCTTGGCCTGGGGCCTGGCAAACTCACCTGCCATTGCTGCTCCCTCAGGTCCAGCGTCTCACTTGCCTGGCAAAGGAGAGAAGCAGAGTCACAATGAAATAACACCCCAAAGCCTACAGGGCACCCTCTTGGCCCTGGGATGTGACTCCCACCCCCACTGGTCAAAGGTCAATGAGGCACATGTCACCCCCTGTGCCACTCACAGCTTCCCATCGTTGCCCGAGCTCTCTTCCCAGAGCTCCCTGAGGCCCAGCAGAGCCCAAAGCTAACCTGCCATCTCTTTGCCCCATGAACAGATTCAGAGAGTATAGGAGACCTAAGGGTTGACTTTATTCTTTGAAAAAAAAAAAAAAAACAACCCTCCTACAGGCCAAGGTTTCTCATTCCTCACTTCCCTCAAAAACTCTTTGCGCTGTTGAGTCAGAAAGGAACTCAGAGAGACGGAGAATTACGTGAGATCAAGCACATCAGCCGTCACAGAGACAGGAGCCAATTTTTGGAACTCATCTTTCTCACAATGGCAAGTCCCAGATACCTCTAATGACAAGGATGTTCCCTGAAAATGGGCAGCACGTGTTGGAGAAGCAGGTCCTGGCAAAGCTTAACGTGGCAACGGCAGGTGACCCGCCATGTCTGTCTGCACCAGACAGGGTACCAAGGCTCTCCGGAAACCGAAATGCTAACTCAATGCAAGTGTCGCCTCTAATGTGAGCTATGGTCCAAAACCCTTACTCCTGCTCAGGAATCATCCTGCCACTATGGAAGCTGTGGCCACAGCGCAGTGCTCTCCTCACCACACGCGCCCACTCACACATGTGTTCCAGTGCACTGCACAAGCTGTCCACATCTGAGTGCAGTTACCTTGCTGCTCTCCTCCCCACGAAAAAGCTCTGGTTTTGTGACTAACTGGATGCAAACACATGAATGGCATTGTGCCGCCCTTTTTGCCTAGGCTGCCAGAAAGTTCAGTGTTGACATTGACCATCAAGCTCATATGCTTTTCCCTCACAGCGTGGCACACGCTTTTCTATTTCTGTGTTCAGAGCCTCATGTATGCTTCAAATATACCTTCTGATCCTTCCGGCAAACAGGTAGGCTACACATCATACATAAAATTAAAGCTAAAGGAAAAACAGCCAATCTCACATCCGTCTGTGGAAACACTGTGTCAAGGGGGATTTTCTCTTTTGAACCCCACAATGATCCCACCCAAAACTATCTGAGTGAATCTGTCACTGTCTACAATGGTAGACAGATGGGTCTACCATTGTAAGAAAAGTTGGCCCTCGATGTTTTAAGAGTGAAGATGGACTATTTAATCTCAAAATTCTGCTTCATTACAGATCTCTGGGGCTGTGGAGAGGAGAGGCAACACCAGTCACGGGGTGTTTCAGGGTTTGAAAAGGATGAGTAAAAGCTGTACTAATTAGCTGTACTAATAAATGAAGATAGAAAAACGCATGCTTCATTGCCTATCACAGAGAACTGCCGTGATGTTTTTGTTCGTTTTTATGTAGAGAAATTAGCAACTTACATATAGCCCCCTCTTGTCCCCAACACACCTGACTTTGGTGCATACACATCCACACAGATCAGAGCCATGAATGCTCTCCTGACACCTGCCAAAGTTTACAGCTCACAGGGCACGGCCTACTCCATTAATAATTCTGTAGCTGCTGCTGCTGCTATGAGGCCGCCTCCCCCACCTTCCCCAAAATTTAGCGCCTGCTTCTTTCCCTATAAATACACCATCAATAGGGCGTTGCTATGGCAACAGTGAGGAAGCGTGAGGGCTCCAGGACAGAGAATGCTGCTGCAGTCACGCATGTACGTGTCCCTCCTACCCCTGGTGGATACTGTAAGGCTGACTGTAGGCCAAGGAATTTTTAACCCACTCCCCCCAGGAACACAGCTGAATCCTGAAGGCCTGGAAAGGAAGGAAGGCAAGGACAGGCCACCACAAAGACCTTCCTTAACCCCACCCTAGGCTGAAGCTTCCAAATCACAGCCCTCTGAAACATTGTTCCCAAAGCCCCTCGCATGGGCACAGGAGGCCATCAGAGCACCGGGTGTCCCAAGACCTGGCCTCCAAACCACTGCTCCAAATCCTAGCCCTTTCCATTCCCCTCACTCAGAACTGGTCGCCAGGAAAGGCTTCTGTGATCGCCAAAGCTCATGACTCATCAACCTACCCAGTGACATGGAACTCCCAAATTATGCCCCAGCTCAAACTCTGGGCCCTCCTTGTCCCCTTCCACTCATGCCAGCCCTTAAAGTGCCCGTCCTTGCCCACCGTTGCCCGCCAGCTGCGCCCTGCCCAGGAACTCCAGCTTCTGGCCCAGCCACACTCTTCTCCTGGGACTGCTCAAGACCCCCAACGCATTGGCCCGGCCGGGCCTAACCCCAATAGTGCCCCACGCCCAGCTCAGTGGCCCTGGACACCGAACCATGCCCTCGGGGCTGGGGCGCCCAACCCAAACGGTCTCACCGTTCTCTGGGCCCAGGAGGCGGCCGCCCTGTTTGCGCACTCAGCCCGCCACCTCGCTGCGGCGCTTCTTCCAGCAGGGCCCCTGTCCCCGCCCACCTGCTCCCCTTCTGCCAAGCCCCCGGCCCAGCCCAGCCCTCTCCTCCCTCCCTCGCTCCCAGCCCGCGGCCCTCCCGCCGCCCCAGGGCCCCCGTAGCCGGCCCGCCCAAGGCCAGGGCTGAGGTGCGCCTGGAGCTCCCGCCCCTCGCAGCCGGGCGCCCGGGCCCTGCCCGTTACCTCTGCACCCCCCTGCCCCTGCTCTCCTCTGGGGACTCCGCCGCTGCCTGCCCCCCACTCCCCGCTGTGCCCGGTCTGGCCTCGCGCCCCGCGCCTTGCGCGCCACCCTCGAGCGCCACGACCACCGTGCCCCGATCGCCAGGCCGCGATCGTCGCGCCGCACCGCGCGCCGGGCCGCCGGGCAGAGGGCAGGAGAGGGCTGGGGGCGAGAAGTGCGGGCCAAGGGGGAGGGAGGGCAGGCCGGCAAGCTGGGCCGGAGGGGCGGCGGCGCGCACCGAGCACAGCGCGCCCGCGCCCCACTCCGCCGGCGCCGCCCCTGCCCCCGCCCGTGCTGCCAGGGGGCGGGGCCTGGCCAGCGGGCCAGGGGCGCACCAAGGACCCCCGGCCAAAGGCACGGGCACCGTCGTGCCTCTGGGCACCAGCCCTCGGAAGCCTGGGCGCCAGGGCGGGCTGGGGCGGCTGCGCCCAAGGCCCATGCGCCAGGGGCCCCGCGCAGCGCACCCCGATCCCCCACCCCCGACTGTCCCCGACCCAGGCTCACCTGTCATTGTGGCCAGCCCGCCCCCGAGTGCCAGCCGAGAAAAGAAGGGGCTCGGCCCAGCAGCCTGAGCCCACCTAGCCAGGCTCCAGCGGGCCCGCAGAAGGGCTGGGTTGAGGCTGCGTTCCGCCAATGACTGGGTGACCTTGGCTTCTTCACTTACCTCCCCCCAACCCTGCCCCAGGACGGCAGGCTTCTCTCCTGTCAAATCTGGCAAATGGGGAGAATCCCGCCTCCTTCGCGGGGCTGCAGCGAAATAACGGAGGAAATGGGCTTGGGAAACTCTTAAGGCTCAGAAAGGGGAGAGGAAGGGGAGCGCGGGGGTGGGGGTGTGTGGCGGGGAGGGGTTCTGGAGGCCGCGCTGTGGGAAGTTCGGCATGACAGAACCAGATGCTGGTAGATGACACTAATCCAAGCAGAATCACGCGACGAGGTAGACTGCTAAGGGAAGGCAGGACCATTCTGGGGGAGCTCAGGATCTGGGTCTGCCAAATGTTCCGAAGAGGAGTCGAGTGCATCCTACTGGGTTTTCGGGGTTCTTTTTGTTCCCTGAACCTCTGGAGCCCACCTTGCAACTGAAGTGGTTGCCTTTCCCACCCCTTTTCCCATTTTGATGTTTGGGGCAGGATGATCCTGAGAAGGCATACCCGGAACTACCCCCACCCCCATTCCGGGCAAAGAAATACCGACCGCCTTGCCGCCAGGGTCGTGGAAAATAAGGAGGAAGGCCTCCATCACCTTGGGCCTCTTCCAGTCCAGTTCCCAGAGCTTAGCAGCCCCTCTGGCCCTCCTTGTCCCTGCCCTCTTTTCTCCCCCACCCACCCCCCGCCCCCGGGGCTTTGCCCTCTACCCCTGCCGCCTGTTCTCAGTCTTCTCTGAGGCTTTCACAGAAAGAAATCAAGATCCCCGGAGATAAGAATGGGGGTCCTTTGGGGCCCAAAGGGCTGTGTATGCTTTAGAGCCCCTCTCAGTTCAGGGGAGAGAGGGTGGGCCCTGGTTGGTAGTTTGGGTCTCTTCAGAAACTTACTTCCTGGGTCTCCTAGTCCACCACCAAGTTCCCATCCGGATCTTAACCGTGTCCACAGGCAACTTTACACAACTTGCAGTGTGTGAGGCCCGGGTCTGTGGCTTTCCCACTCCTGGCAGCACCCCCACCTATGCTTCTAGTTCCTTCCCTGCCCCGAATGCCTTTCCTCCCACTATCAGCCTCTGTGTACTCGCATTCATTCTTCCCACATAGCTCAGATGACATCTGTCCTCAGGTCTTGCAGGATTCCCCGCCCCAGCCCACGCTGACTTCTCCGTTCTCAGCACTCTGCCTGCAGATGCCAAGGGTGGGAAGGGTGAAAGAGCAGCCCCTCTGCAGCGTGCTGCCTACTTCAGCTCCTGACAAGACCACTCAGCAGTTGGGATCCTGAGCAAGTGACTTAACCTCTCTGTATTTCATCTCAATTTCCTCATCTGTCCAAGGAGAAAGATGAGCATAATAGTTCCCTCAAAGGCGGTTGTTCACTTGAGCTGCACACTCACCTCCTCTATCTTGGGGCCAAGGACCTTGTCTCTTTATGTGTCCCTTGCATCCAACAGAGTCTCATCCATGGCACACCCACCTCATGCTCACAGAGCTGAGGTAAGGAGCTGGAGTAAAGGTCTGTCTTCAACTTACCACCAGGGTGTTGTCCCCAATACACCAGAAGCTCTAGACACTGTTTCCTCCCCATGGGGATCCCAAGTCTAGGCTTCCTCCAGACCTTGGCTTCCTCAGAAGTTTTTCTAAGTCCCCTCAGGAGGGTTCTCACACTTCCAGGGACCAGCTTTGGGGGACTGAAGGCCTCCCTTTCCCAAACAACTGCTTTGAGATCTTGATCTGAACAACCCCTGGTCTGTGCCAGGATGGGAAAGGCTTGGCCACTGGCTTTTCCACCTTGGTGAGGCACCTGGCAGGTTGGTGCTCTCAAGAACTTTATTTTCCAACCAAATTACACCTCCCCCACTAATGGTGCAGTCCAGACCCTCATTATCTAAATCCTAGAGAGATGCTCTGGTCTCCCTGTGAGACTTCACTCTTCTCCATCTCCATCACACCCAACGTGCACCCTTCTCTTCCTTGCTACCAAGAGGTGTTTGCCATCTCAACAAACACACCTGGCCAACATCAAAATCACGTATGTAGGACACTAAGGATTGTGGGAGGACCCACCTCCAAAAGAGTGTACAGTACAGTTGTTAATAACAATAAAGATGGCAAAAGGCAGACCATATTTTAATAAAAATTCCCCATCCATTGCAAGAGAAAAGACCTTTTTTTACCCAATCTTGTCCTAACTTCTAACCTATCTCCGTTCCTGATCTATATCCCATCAGGCAAGACCAGCTTTATGAGTGTGTTCCCCACACTTGGTTTAAGGCTACGCTATGTCCATCTTGAAATTATTAATTCTTAATACTTTTTGAACAAGAGACCTGTATTTTCATTTTGCACCAAGACCCACAAAGTATGCAGGCAATCTCACCTATTCTCAACATTCTCAATCCTATTCCAGTGTCTCAACCACCCCACTGCTCTTCTGATTTCCTCCCCTCCCCTCTGCAAGCCTTGGCCAATTCTTCCTTTCCTCACCTCTCAACTGCACTGATTCCATCATCTTCTGACACATGGCCCCTCCCCAACCGCATCCTCATGTCTCATCCATTGGCTGAGACAAGTACTCTCTTCCAGGGTCATTCACTCTTGGCACCTCATTACCTACCCAACCCTCATCCATCCCAGAATTGAACCCTTCTATGAACTCTACTGCCCCCATCCCTTTATATCCTCACCAAGCCTTGCCTCTCCCTGAGCCTAAACACTGATCCTTACCCCATAGGAGACTCAGAGCATCTTTGCAGATGGAATAACCAATCAAGCAAGTACAGGGGCTGAATTGTGCCTCCCCGATTCACATGCTGAAGTCCTAACTCCCTTACTTCAGAATGTAACTGTATTTGGAGGCAGGGTCTTTACAAAGGTCATTAAGTTAAAATGGGGTTATTAAGGTGGGCCCCACTCCAATCTGTCTGATGCCCATATGAGAAGAGGAGAATAGGGCACAGGCGAACAGGAAAAGGCACATGAAGCACGTGAAGACACAGGTAGAAGGCAGCCATCTACAAGCCAAGGAGAGGGGCCTTTGGATAAACCAGTTCTGATGACACTTTGATCCCAGACTTCTGGCCTCCAGAATTGTGTGAAAATAAATTGCTATTGCTTAAGCCAGTCTGTGGTACTTTGTCAGGGCAGGATGAGCAAAAGAAGACATCAAGAATTTACTCAGTGCTATTATGTGCCAGGGAGTATTCTAGGACTTGGGATTACAGGAGCCAATAAAATAAACAAAAGCTCCTACCATCGTGAAGTTTAGACAAAAAAAAAAAAAAAGAAGTCAAAGATACAAGATGTTGGGTAATGACTAGTGTTATGGAGAAGAATGAAACAGAGAAGGGTCCTTGAGGTGCAGAATATTACTGTTTCATTCAGGAGGCTGGTGTGCTGAAGTGGAGGGACTGAGAGAGGAGGACAGTGGGGATGAGGTCAGGAAGGCCACAACAGAAGGTGGTGAGAGATCATGCAGGGCCTTGCATCCCATTGCGAGGACTTTGGCTGATAAAGTGATGTGGAGACACATTGAGGGGTACCATGATCTGATGTCTATTCTTATACAAGTGATCAATGGAGTGCCTTCCTGAGAACAGTTTAAAGAGAGAAAAGAGTGGAAGCAGGGAGACTATTTTGGGACTCTTGAAATAATCCAGGTGAGAGATAATGGTCTTTTACACCAGGTGATGCAGTGAAGCATTGAGACACAGGCAGATTCTGGGTAGGTTTTTATGACAGATTGGCATCGGGCTACGGCAAAAAGACAGGAGTCAAGGACAGCTCTCAGGGTTTTAGCCAGAGGAATGGGAAGGATGGAAGTACGTTAACAGAATTGAGGAAGACAGTGATGGAGTCAGTTGGATAGAGGAGAGTGGAGTTCAGGGAAAGTATCAGGACTGGAGATATAACTGGGAATGAGTAGCAGTATTAAAAGTCATGAGACTGGATGAGGTCAGCTATGGAGTGAGTATAGAAAAAGCAAAGCAACCCATGAACAGAGCCATGGGTAGCCCAACATTTAGAGGTAGGACAGATGAAAAGGAACCAGCAAATGAGACTGGGAAAGAATGAGCAACAAGGTGTAGGGAAACAGTGAAGAAAGTGGATCAAGAAGGAGCAATTGACCAATTCTTCAAATCCTACCAAGTGAACTAGTAAAAGGACAAAGAATTGACCACTGGGTTTAACAATGTGGAGGTCACTGGTGGCCTTCCAGAGCAATTTCCATGGAGATGTGGGGGGGGCTACATGTGGATCAGAGTCAGGAAAGAAAAATTGGAAATAGTGAGTGCTGACTAAGGACTCTTTCGAAATGTTCAGCTGTAAAGGAGAGCGGAGACAGGAGAATGGTGGTTATAGGAATATGAGGGAACAAGATAGAAGTATTGTTTTAATGTGGGAGCAATTACAGCAGGTAACATGTTTGTGTGCCAGTTAAGAATGAAAAAAGTGATGATGCAGGGAGGTGGGAAAGGAGGTGTTAGAGCTTGGAGCAGGTTCCTTCTAGTGGATTCTCTTTTCTCAGCAAAACAGGAGGTCAGGCCATAGATGGAGGGAGGGTAGGAGAGTAGTATTGGTCGTTTAAGGAGAAAAGGCTTAAAACAGTGTTCTGGGAGACGGGAAGGCTGGGTGCTCTATGGAAATGTAGCATGATTGCTAGGCTGCATTAAGGGCCCACTTGAGGTTTAATGGCCGTTAATTTAAAGTGAAATTACTCAGCGTGTCTCGCTGGTTTTCACCAGACACGTTCAATCTTGGGGGTGCAGACCCAGAGTAGGTAGAAAGTTGGATTTTATCAGCGCTGAATTTTCCTACATGAGTAGAAAGAAATGACAGAGAGACAAAGGAGTTTTGCGTGGTTCTAGGGAGAAATGAGGATGATTGGTCATGGATTAATGGGTAAGGAGAGAAGTAAGGATAGAGTCGGTGCTTGGTGAAGCACAGTGAGAAAAACAGCAGAATTGTTTGTTGAAGGGTCCCTGTGGCAGTCAAAGGATTGCTGGAGTTCTTGTAGTTCTAAAAGGAAGAAGCTGGTTTTCAAATTTGGGGATATAATGGAGATTGTGGAGATGTGGTGGTGAAAGATAATGGCAAGATTTTAGGATATGACCACAGGAGTAAGGGGGAGGGAAAGAGTATCAGGGAAGAGCAGGTCAAGAGACTGAGAGACCAGTGGTTTAAACCATTTCTGTGGATACTGACATCACCAAGAACATACATATTTTACCACCTCTTATACCAGATTCCTTGAAGCCTCATCTCCTTCCCAATCCCTTATTCCATTATTTGGCTTTAGCATCAACCTGAGGGGCACCCCATTCCTGAGACTCACCAGTTCCCAGAAAACTCCCTCCTCTCTCAACTTCACTTGCTCTGAAGGTCACCCTACCACTGAGCTTACACCCTAGCAAGTGCCACACCCCATGTCTCAATCCACCACAAGTTCCCTGAATCTTGCCCCTGAACATTTAATTGGGCACCTACTATATGCCAGGTGCTATGCCTGGTGCTGGTGACAGAAAGGTGAATCAAACAGACCAATGTCTTCTCTGCTTCTATTCTGGTCAGTGAAAAGAGACAATAAACTAAAAAACATGGAGGTTACCTAAGAAAGTAGTTGGCAGAAGTACAATGGAGGACACCAAAGCTGGGAAGGGGGATAGGGGACATCAGGTCATCCTGATTCTAACCCGTTTCTGGAGCCTCCTAGTGTGTGGGCTGCTCACTCCAGGCCAGCTCATGGTGACAATTTGTAGCTTCATTTATGCCCCCAGAGTCTCGCCACTTCAACCCAAGCACTGACCCTAACCTCACAGATCAGCCCCCAATGATATCTGTTCCTCAGCCATTAACTGAGCTTCATCATCAAGCTTCCCCTATCTGCTCCCTCAGCTTCATGTTGCCCAGAGGCTTACTTCCTCCACAAAGCTCCCCCAGCCCTGACCATCTCTCCTACACAAAAACTCTGTGTGTCTGTCCCTCAGCCCCACCCCCTCTTGGACCCAGACCCCTTCTGGTTCTAGGTCTATTCCTGAGCATCAATACCTCCTCCCTTACTCCTATTCCAGCTCCTACTCTGGCTATGAATATGTGAGAGCAGCTTCTGTCTTCCTGGCTGGCATTGGACTGCCTCTCAGCAGTCAGCTTACGTGCTTGGAATCCCCCTTCATGTGACCCAGCATGTTCTTTGGGGAGACAGGGCCTGAGGCTGCAGAGGCCTGGCAGTTTGAGGACAGCTGAGGAAATGCCCAAGATTGGAGGCTAGACTTTACCTAAAGAGGAAGAGAAAGTTCCTTCAGCATCCCTGGCCCCTCTGCCCTGGCAGTGGAATTCTCTCCCTTTCCCTGGGAAGTCATCGTCCCTTTGGCCACCTGCCCTGATAGGAGGGTGGAGGAACCTCTAGACCAGTATTTCTCAAAGATTTTGCTGTATAGGACTGGGGAACCAAAGACAGGTGTGGGTGGCCATCATCTAGCTCATCACAACCACACATCCCTACTGTCCCAACATACACACACATGAACATACCCTCCTCTGGAAAAAGATGCTTAAGCAGACAAGCAACCTCAGTCCTGTTTTGTTTTCCCTACTGCCACCTCCTCAACACAGTGGACACTGTAGCCACCACCAGGACCCCCCACAGGTCCATTCCTTTCCTGTGCCAGTCTTGTCTGGAACCCATTATCACAGGAGTTCCATGAACCATGCTGGAGGTCTCCCAACTGCAGTCCAAATACATCCCTTATCCCTGGCTCTTCTGTTTGGGGGGTGGGGAGCCAGAATCATGTCGGTGCTCAAAAGGGGACTGAGCTTCCCAGAGCCATTACTGACTGGAAGGCTCACCGAGCAGTAGAGGTACCAGCCACCAGCCTTGGTCTTTGAGGGCAGACACTTAAGGGAGAGGATGCTAATGAAAGGTATGAGGGGCCCGATGACAAGTGTGGTGGTCAGAAGGCACAGAGCTCTAGCTACAGGCCTCATTGCTATTCCAGGAACATCATGAACTCATCCCCACCTCAGGATGTTTGCACTTGTTCATTGAACACTCACTATGCACAGGTATGTTCTAGAAGCTGGGGGCCACAGCCTCCAAGTCAACTGAAGGCCTTGTCTGCAGGGACAGTGCGGTAGGGATGATAGATGACACATTAACAAATAAGCGCAATGTAGATGTTTCATCAAATCTGAGATGGCATCAGTTGCATGACCTAACATGTAAGCCATTTTCTGCCCAAGCATCATCCTCTGTGCCATCAGGAGTGTTGGGGAAGAGGTCTTTCTTTAAAGAATGTATTTTTTAAGCCTGCAGGGCCTGAATCAGGCTTTGGAATTCCCAGAGGCTTGCTCACTCCAGACTCCTGAGTAGGGCACGTAGCTGATCACATTTGGTCTACCACCTTGGTACCACTCTCCACCCTGCACCCATAGCCATTGGTTCCTAGAAGTTAATTAACTCCCTATTGTCTTGGGAATTTCTTCTCAAACACTGACACTCACCCTGTGAGTTTTGATGTTGGCACTTTTGATTGGTGCTTGCCTGGCAGCGTTGTAAATGAGAGTCATCTTGACTTCCGAGGCTGAAATGGGAACAAAATAGAAAAAAAAGATGTTCCTCTTAGCATGTCAGAATGTGATAAGGCCTATGGAGAAAAATGAATCAGAAAAGAAGGGTGGGAAATGCTAGGAATGAGGGATTGCTATTTTCAGCTAGCTGGTTAAGGAAGAGCTCACTGAGAAGTAATATTGGAGTAGTATTTAAAGCAGGTAATAGAGATAGCTGTACAGGTAGGAGAGTATTCTGGAAACCAGGAATAGTAAATGCAAAGATCCTGAGGCAGGAGTGTGTTTGGCAAGTCTGAGAAACAGGGAGTGCCAGGGAAAGGCTCTGCCATGGTACTCTGGTGACCTTGCACATCTCCACACAGGCCAGGCATGCAAGGCTCGACTGCAGCCTGACTCAAGTTTCGGTGGGATACCCCAATGGGATGCCCAGTGATCCTCCCAGGAAAGATGGGCCGTCTTGTGAGGAGCCAGCACAAGACCCTTCCTCATCTGCCTTTCTATCTGGTGGGAGGCTGCCAGGAGGCAGTTTCTCATCCACTTGCCTGGTTCCAGTGAGTGCTGGGACTTTCCCCTGTGGCCCTCTCCACTTTTCGGGGACAGTGCCAACTATGCCAGTGCCTTGCTGAAGTATGGAATTGGCTCCTCAGTGCCAGAGCGCCTGCCTTATGTGTTGCCTGTCACCAGATCCTTGTGGAACGTGAGGCGGGGGGAGCTCCCTGTGGAGGAGACCACTCCCCTCTGCTCCCTGCTTCTAGTGACTTCCCAGCCCTGGGGTGCTTTCCTTCAGAGCAGCTGCCACTCCCTGCCATTTTTCTGATTCATCTGTGTTTCCTTGCAGCGGGTCTGCCTCCCAGACCTGATTGTAATCCGGACTCCTTCCCCCTTTTCTAATCTTGTTTCCCACCACACAGCCCAGGAATTGTATTTTTTTTTCAATTCGGATCATAAAAAAGTAATATGCTCCCATTGTGGCAATTTTAGAAATCCCACCAGCCAGTAAAGCCATTATTAAAATTTGTGTATATTGCCTTCCTGTTTTTCATTCCACAAATCTGATTTTACATCATTTAGTTCACAGGATGTAAAGACTTTTTTATTTCCTTTGTTTTTATCAAATTATGAAAGTCATAGCATGCACATTATTAAAATATTAAGACAAAACATCATACATAAACCAAAAGGTTGAAATCACCCCTAATCACACCACCTGGTGAGAATCACGTTAGTAATTAGTAATTGGGGTCTATCCTTCTGATATTTTCTTCTACATACGTATTTTCTCTCACATGCACACAAAGGAATTGTGAGTTTTTTCCCCCTCAGCAAGGTCTTGCGATCTCATGGGCGTCTCTCCCTGGCCCGGCAACACCGACTTCTCTCCTGCTTCCTATTCCTAGTTTCCATTGTAAAGAATGTTGTCGCTGGTACACACATCTGAGGCATTTGACCATTTTCTTCATTTGCTATCTCACGCTTCAAAAGGCCTTCTCCGCCCCCAACATTTAAAACATTTATTGTTTTCATTGTACATATTTATGTTTTCATTAGTTAACATAAGTGTTTTTAAAGATTTGATTTCTTTATTTGAGAGAGGGAGCGTGCCACGTGACACAGTGGGGGTAAGAGTGGAGCTAGAGGGAGAAGCAGGCTCCCTGCTGAGCCAGGAGCCCGATGCGGGGCTCCATCCCAGGACCCTGAGATCATGACCTGAGCTGAAGGCAGAGGCTTAACCCACTGAGCCACCCAGGCGTCCCAACATGTAAAACTTTAATCTGTTCAGAATTGAATTTGGTTTAAGATGTAAACTAGGGTTTAGCTGTATTTTTCTGTTTAATATTTGTGGAACACCATCATTTCTCCAGCAGCACTGGAGAGAAGACAAGGCTTATGGGGCTAGGGCCTCTGCCATATCCACTAACTGTCCCTTGCCCTGCATTTCTTTCATATGAACTATTTCCTGAGGCTTCATGAGTCCTCCCCGGACAGTCCTTCCTGACCCCGCCAAAGACTCACCTGTAAACAGCTCTGAAGTCTCAGCTATGACACAGGGAAGCACCAGTCCTTCTGTATTGTTGGCTCTGTTTCTGGTCTAGTCCATTCATATTCTTATTCCAGTCACACACAGTGAAGACCGGGGTGACTGGGATAGTTCTACGGTGCAGGCAATATGCAGTGGGTCAAGTACCCTCTCACTCATTGCCCCCAGTCAATTCTATTTCTTTCCCCCCAAATTTCATTATTGCTTATTCATCTAAACTCAGGAATAGTTTCATCAAGTTACGAAAGAAAAATAACGCCATTGCTATCTTGCTTACATTCGTGGATTAAATTTAGGGAAAACTGATACCTTTACAATGCAGTTTTTTTCAGTCAAGCTCTTGGTATTTCTCAGGTTCCCTGGCTGGCTCAGCCAGTGAGCATGTGACTCACGATCTCAGGATCAGGAGTTCAAGCCCAAGGTTGGGGGTATAGATTACTGAAAAACAAACAAACAGAAAAAAACAAGGTCTTAGTATTTCTCTTTATTTTCCTAAATCTTGTGTGATGTCCCTCAGTCTAGCTTTTTTCTTATTTCTTCTTATAGGTTCTGCATATTTTTAAACATTTTATGTATAATATATATAATCTATATATATTATATATAAACTGTATATTATAAACACATTTATATATGTGTATGATTTATAATTTATTATATGCATTATATATGCATTTAAAATATGCATATATGTTATACATTATGTATTATAAGTATTCTATTATACATGGCATACATTATATATTAATATATATTCTATAACATACATATACTTCTTGCAATTGCAAGTTGGATCTTTTTTTCTGTCTGCTTATTGTTGGCTTATAAGAAAGGTGCTGAGTTTTGTAAAAGTTATCCTGTATTCATCTGCCTTGTTAAAAACATTTCTTAGTTTTATAAGTAGACAATCATAGAATTTGCAAATAATGATAAATGCATCTTTCCCTTTCTAATATGCATGCCATTTGTTTCTTGTTCTGTTCCTACTGCAATGTCCTGTCCTTGGCTTTGATGGCAATGTCTCAGACTCAGGATGCATAACAACATTTCATCTACGGTTGGTTCAGATACATTTAAAGTATCATGTTGATGAAGAACTCCTTTATTCCGAGTTCACTACTTGTTATTTTAATCAGGAATAGAATTGAATGTGATTAAATAACTTTTGTTTATTTGCAGTATTTTTTTACAACAGTATTTTTAAACATTTTAAAATGTTCCTAACAATTCATCAGGTAACTGGAGGCTTAGGTTTCTGTTTCTCACTATTGTAAATGATGCTGTGTATGGAAAAAGAAAATTTAAATAAATATGCTGTTATTGCTCTCCTCCTCCTCCTCTTCTTCCTTCTCTCTCCCCTTCCCCTTCCCCTCCACCTCCTCCACCACCTCCTCCTCCTTCTCCTTCTCTTTCTTCTCCTTCTCCTTCTCCTCCTTCTTTACATAAACAGGAAGCCGAGTGACTGACCAAGATTACCAAACAGCACTTATGTGTATGGGACAGGGCTGGGGTTTCAAGTGTGCTGGCCTTTCTGGTTCACCTGTACCTGAATTAGTTGGGGGGCATCTCCAGCAGCTATGTTTGAGTGAAGTTTAGAGTGAGTAGAAGGTAGCTAATACAGAGTAGTCTAGTCCTTTCAGAGTTCTATTCATTTTTCAGCTTAATCCAACTCAATAAATAACCACTGAATTCTTGTAAATCAAGGGTGATATGGATTACAGAGAGTCTACCCAGCTCTGCATTCACCATGTCCTCATGTGAGTGAGAACTTCTTAAAAGTAGAACGGTGGTTCCCTAGCAATAAAAGTCCTTGTTAAGGAATATGAACCTTGAAAGGGTCTGACCCTGGAGAGCTGAGTTGTTATATAAGACTGTAACAAATCCCAGCGCAGAAAGGTGTTTTCAGCTCACCCTTTCCAGCAAGAAACTGTAACTCAATTTTTTGGTAAAAATTATTCAAATATTTCATTGTTTTGGATTATATTTTTATCATGTTCATTTTTTCACACATTCACTATATCCCTTTTCTGTGAATTGTTTATGCTCTTATTCTCTGCTGCAATTTCAGTGTTTTTCTTACTGGTTCACATATGCTCTGTGCACATTAGGTACACGTATTTACGCTCTTGCTTGCCTTTTACTATTGCTTATCTTTTTGGCATACAAACATTTATTATTCAAATGAAGATAAATCTATTGTTTTGTTTCTCCTTTGCAATTCTTTCCACCTTTTTTTAAACATAAAAAGCCCCATTCACACATGGATCAGAAAGATATTTCATACTTTTTTTTATCGCTTTGCAATTAAAGCAAAACATAAATCCAGAAGCTTAGAAGAGGTTGAAGCTCTTGGAGTGAGGTGGAGTTATAATGCTTTCATAGCTCCCAGGCCTTTATTGTGTCTATTTCCTCTTCGTATAATGTTCACCCCATCCACCCCCAGCCTTCTGTAACTGGTGACATCCATTTAGAGCTAAGACCAGTAGAAGCCTGTGATGACATTCCCCCACAAACCACTGCTTGCTTTCATTAAACATCTCTATTTCTTTCTTCTTTTCAACATACACCTAACGATTGGCCACCCTATGCCCTGGACTTAGAGAGAGTGGGTAATCAATCTCCACCCCACTTTGCAATATAGTTCAGGGGTGAGGGCAGAAGCTACATTGTTATTTATTCAATATGGGTAAGTCTGTTTACTCACTTATTCAACAAAATCACATATGAGTAGAAGTGGAGATGATTTGTTGTTATGAGAGTTTCTAACAAGGGAGGCGATTTTAGTTAAAACAGTGTACTAAGATTAGGACAAGAAACAAGAGGCATACATATTGGAAAAGACACGTTGCAGAAATGTATCATTTGCAAGTTCTATAACTGCCTGCTTAGAAAGCTAAAGTGTTATGTAGTGTGGGAAATGATGGTGGGAACTTCCCGGGGCGGAGAGCAGTAGAACAGAATTCTGGATCAATTTTGGAGGGAGAGCCAACAAGATATGCATGTTGGGTGGATGCAAAGGGTTTGGGAGAAAGAAGTAGTTCAGAGTGACCCTGAGTGCATTGGTTGTTTAGAGTGCCACCAACTGGGTACAGAATGGGGCAGGCTTCAACGAAAGACATCTATTTTCTCACAGTTCTCAAAGCTACCAATCCCAGATCAAGGTGTTTCAAATGCGGTTCTTGGTGAGGGCCCCCTTCCTGACTTGCAGATGGCTGCCTTTTCACTGTGTCCTCACATAGCCATTCCTCTGTGTGTGCCCAGTGAGAGAGGAATCTCTGATGTTCCTCTTCTTATAAAGATACCAGTCCTATTGGACTAGGTCCCAGCTTCTGACTCCATTTAACCTTAATTACTTCACTAAAAGCCCTCTCTGGAAATAGTCACATTGGGGTTTAAGATTTCAACATATGAATTTTGAGGGGACATAATTAAGTCCACAACAGTGGTTTAAACAAGAGAAATGTATTGTCTCACAGTTCTAGAAGCTAGAAGTAAAAGATCAAGGTGTTGGCAAGATTGTTCTCTTCTGAGGCTGTGAGAGACAATGTTTTCCCCCAGGTTCTTGTGGTTTGCTGAGGTATAAAAGCATCCCCTTAACCTCGCATGTTCAAGTTGCCCCTTTCTGAAAAGATACAAATTTTACTGGGTCAGGGGCCTTCCCTACTCCAGTATGACCTCATCTTGACTAATAAGATTTGCAATGACCTTATTTCCAAGTAAGTTCACATTCTGAAGTATTAGAAAGTTAGGGTTTCACCATATGAATGTTTGGGGGATACAATTCAAAGCATACCCCTGATATGTAGCTTAAGGAGTAAGATGAATGAGGGTCTGATTTACTGAAAGAGAAAAAACTATGAGGCAGGCTTTTGGGGTCTCAAAGGTTTTGTTTGGGAAATATTAAAATTTAAATGCCAATAAGGTATTTAAGTTTTGAAGTATAAAGTGGGTGGTTGTTTATGAGTCTAGTTCAGTAAAGGAAGGGGTGTGTGAGTGAGTGTGTGTGTGTGTGTGTGTGTGTGTGTGTGTGTGTGTGTGACTTAAAACTATGGGACTGAAGGTAAAGAAAAGCCCAAGATTCAAGTTCCGTGCTTTCCAGGGTTTAAAAAGTGAGGAGGAAGAACCAGTATAGGATAGTGAGAAGGAGCAGCCAGTGAGGTAGGAGATGGGGGCAACAGAAGGGACTGTCCAGTGTATCAATACTGCAAACAGCAAGAGTAACAACACTTGGGCAGAGAAGTGCAGAGTGAACTTGACAACATGGAGTTCATCAGCAACCGTGGTAAGAGCTATTTCAGCGGTAGGAACTGAGGCTGGATCTGAGCTGTTGATGACAACACTGGGAAGAGACAGGAAGTAGAGACAGTACTTGCAGACAGGCACTTGGAAAGGAAACAGAAAAATGTGTTTGCTGAGGAGGAATGTTGGAGTCGAGGAAGGAGTTTTGTTCAAGACAGGAAATATTACAGCATGTCTGCATGGTGATGAAACTGGTCAGGTAGAGAGGAGGAATCAGGTGATGTGAGAGAGAGAAGGGTCTGTGGGAGGGGATGGCATTTAGAACGCAGAGAAGGCATTGGCCTAGAAAGAAGAAAGGATATTTCTTCCATTTTAGCTTCAGGAAAGGAGTACAGAGGAAGATAGGCTGAGAGGCTTGGTGATGGGAAATTTCCATTCCACATCCTCCTATTTCTACATGAAACACAGACGAGGCAAGCATGAGGGAAATGGAAAGACATAAAGACTTTGAAAGAGCAAGTGGGACTGAGAATGGGACTGGCAAACACAAAACATGGAAGGCCTTCTGAGCACAAAGGTGTGTCTGGATGAGGCTGGAGATCATAAATCTATAGTAGTTCTCCCTAGCAGCACAGAGACACTTAAGTGCAGGCACACAGAGGACAAATAGTTGGGTTCATGCAAAGTTGGGGATTTGCCAGCGATTTTGACAAAGCAAAGAAGGAACAGGAGTGACTACATAATGGACAGTGACTCTAAAAGCACTTGGAGAGTAGAAAAGTTGGGGATACCAGGGAGCTGACCAAGGGCTGGACCAAAGTCTTAAGAATAGAATTTTGCCAGCATAGGGTCTGGGCCAGAGTAGGTGCTCAGGAAATGTTAGTTGGTTTGGTCACAAGGGAGGCCACAGGAGGGCTGCAATACTGCAACCGTACGCCAGGGGGCAAGAGACGACAAGAAATGAGTATGACCAAGCCCCGCCTAAAGTTTGGGGGCCTGTGGCCAGAGCTCCAATGACCCTTCTGACTGCTCTAAGCTTCCCTAAGGCATGGGCGTGAGTGGTGCTGCCTACCAGCTGGCGCCTACTGTTGGTACCACCAGATGGCTAGTGGTGGGGTGTGTAAGGCAGGAAGAGAAGAAACCATGAGCCCCAAGACACAGATAAGGGAAACATCTTCACTGGTATCAGTCCTGTGCTCCTGGCCCATGTATGGGCTCTGTCCAATGCCCCAGCCTTGAGAAACCATAGGAAGAGACTCTGAGTATTCTCTTGAGCACCCTGAGTTCTGGGAAGCTGGCACCAAGAAGCTCAGCCTATGTCCTAGCTTATCAAACCTACTTCTTGAGGCTGTTACCATAGTATATAGCCTCACAGGCTAGCCCCGACATCAAGGGCCTTTAGAGCCAAGTGTCCAGAGCTTGAAGGTGTGTTTGTGCACAAGCAAGGGCCTGGAAAGACTCTGGTGTAGAGGAGAGAGTCCATTGCCCAACAGATCTTCCCTAATATTCACATGCCCAGACTGTGCTGGGCTCAAGAGACTGTATAAACCATCTAGCCCTCTGTTTATTCATTCACTCCCATATTCATTCACAGTTTCCCTGCTCCAACTGTGTGTCAGTTGAGGAAACAGACATGCCTAAGAGGATAGTCTGGGGAAAGGCAGGAGTCAAGGACAATGTCTGACTACTAGCTTGGGTGATTGAGAGGATGCAGGTGTTAGTTCTTGAGAGGGGAGCTGAGGAAGAGCTTATTTTTGGCTGTGTTGACTTGAGGTGCCTGGGGGACACCCACAGGGAGATGTCCAGTGTGCAGTGGGATCTTTTTTTCTTTTTTTTTAAATTATGTTTTATTAGCCAGCATATAATACATCATTACTTTTTGATGTTGTGTTCAACGATTCATCAGTGGCATATAACATCCAGTGCTCATCACATCAGGCGCCCTCTTAATACCCATCACCAGGTGTGCAGTTGGATCTACAGGACTGGAGGCCAGCAGGGAGAGCAGGGGTGGGCTATTGAGGTTTGGGAGTCAGGTATCATTTCCCAGGTGTGGGTCAGAGAGCTGGGGTGGGGGGAGTTCAACCATTAAAGGAGGAAGTGGGTCTGAAAGGGTGCTTGGACGGAACATTATCCTGAGAATGCTTGTAAGTTGAGCAGAAAGGACCAGAAAAGGGGACCTGAATGGACAAAGAGTGGGGTTGTGAAGGCAGCAAGTATCTGCAGTAGGTCAATCCTCTCAGGGACCAGACACCCCTCTGTGTCTTCATTAGCACTGAGGAGGAGTCAGACGGGCATGGGCCAGACTGACATTTGTTTGCTCATTCATTCATTTGTTCCTTCACCCAGGAAAGCTCTTGGCTCTAGCCCTGGCTCTGGAGCAGGTTTCTTATCTTTGCCCTTATGTTTCAGAGAGTCACCGCTGGCACAGGAAGGTTGAGTGATCTGCCCAAAGTTTCACAGCAAGAGGATAGATAGCAGGTAGAAATCTTCCATAAAAGTTCAATGTCTTGCTTTCCTCAGTACCACATTCCGGATGGAAACTGCTGGCCTTTGCCCCCAGGCAATTGAGGGGAAAGAATACAGGAGCAGCACTAAAGTGGGTGGCCCCAGCTCCTTTCTGGGTCTCTTGGTATCACAGACACCCCTCCATGTGTGCAGTCTGCCTTTCCTAGCAGATCATGTGCTCCAAGGTTGTGAATGTAAGTCCTCCCCTTTGCCAGGTTCTCAGCTGAAGTCACACCCCACCTCAGCTGAACTTTCAGCCCCTCTCCCACCTACCTTCCCCACAAGCTGGTGGGCTACAACTCTAAATAGATTACACAAACACTTGAATGCACGATTCTAAATACTGCAATTTGTCTGTCCTGTCTGTTGACCTTTGCCTCTGTGCCTTTGACATGTTTTGATTCTGCAGGGTTGTGGGTTTTGTTTCATCAACGAGGTGACCATGTGGTTAATTACCCTTTAACCCTCAGGGCCAAGGCCTCCATCTGGGCAGGAAACATCCATGGCTCTGGAAGTTTCAGGTCTCTTGGCATTTAGTTGTCACTGTCAATTCCCCCTGCTCTCCTCCCCCTGCCCCCATCTCCCTGCAGGGTTCCAAGTCTCTCCCTGAGGAAGAAGCCTGAGGAAGGGCTACAGGTTTACTGGTTAACATTGAGAAGCTTATGGGCATATACACCTGAGCTAAATATTAGGTGAACAGAGGAGAAAGGCTTTGGTGGGGCCCAGGGCTGGGGCAGGGGGGTACTTTTTGGCCCCAGGGACTTCATGGCCCCTCCCAGCTGCTGGGAAGTTGCCCAAGAAGAGGGCTTCACCACCTTGACTTCCCACTCGATGATCCTGCCTCAAGTAGCTGGGTTTTCCTTAAGAAGTTTTCCAGGTCACTGCTAAGGACTCCATTACAAAGATGTTCATTGGAACATTTGTAGACAAAAGGCTCAATCTGTAAGGCATGGTATTCTGGGGGCCTCTAAGACCTGCCCTGATCTCTGCCCACTGTAGCTCAGTCTGGAAGGGGCCATGTGTGTAGTAGGAGGTGAACAGAGACACAAATATTCTGAGTGAGGCACAAGCAGGGGTGGAGGGGGACATGGAACAGACCAGGGCTTCCCGTCTGAGCTCTGCATCATGGACAAAGGTTGGAAATGCAAGGATGGGAGGGAAGGACATGCCAGGTATACAGAATAGGGACAAATCCACGAGGGCGGAAAGACCAGGGTTTGTGTCAAACCCAGTGTTTCAGAGAAGCTGGAGGCAGAGTCTGTGAAGGGAGGAAGGATAAGAAGCTGGTAAGGAAGAGTGAGACCAGACCACACAAGGCTGAGAACTTGTATTTTATTTAATAAGTAGTGAAGAACCATTCAACATTGTCTTGCTTACCCATGAAAACAACACATCTCAATTATTTAATATCCCCTACGAAAAAGGTAATTGGGTCCTAGCTATAAAGCAGAGGGTTTTCATTACAATTGTGGTAGCCCATTTTGAGAGCTGGGGATAGGATTTGGTGTGCTCTCTCCTGAGGCTGGAGACAAGTTCTGGTCTCACCCTGGTGAGAGAAGCTGCTGTTCTAAGCTCCCATGCCTGCCTGCCCTCTTGCCCTCTGCACAGTCTTTCTCCCTCACCCTTTCCTTCCCAGTGATTTTGGCCAAACAATGTTCACACCCAGAATGTCCCTTCACTCTCATTCACTACCTTTGCTCTCATTATCTTCAAAATGCTTGGAACACTAGAGATGCTGCAGAGGGCATCAGCCAGTGATGCACTGTCCATGGACATGGTCTTCTTTATTCATCAAAGGCATTCAGGAACAGGGACATTTACAAATTTCTGATGCCACATAAAACACATGAATATTAAGTTGTTAAGGCTTTGTGTGGAGTACTCTATTCTGTCCAGACTTAGTCTTGCTCACTGAGGAAGCTGTGCGGTCCACTCAGGGATGAGTTGATGTGGAGGTCATGGGAGTGGTGTCTGGGAGTTCTGACACAAATGGTAGCTGGGGCACTTCAGACACGTCCTTCCAGCCTCCCTGACCCCCACCAACCCAGAGAGAAAAGCGACTCCTGCGCTTTCCCAGACAGGGGAAGCCAATGTGGCTGGATGCTGGAGAGGTAAACAAATGCACACTGAGCCATCATCGAGTCTTGTGGGGTCATGGTAAGGTGACAATGGTCTCAGCCAGGGGCCACCTTCTTTACAGCATTGCTGGGCGCCACCCTCTTTGAATGTTGGGACTGCTGGTGGCCGTGTTGTATGAAGGACAGCCAGGGTCCGGGGCTCCTGGATCTCCTGTGTAAGCAGCTGGGGTGAGGGAGAAGGCCACAGCTGTCCCAGCAGAGGTGCATGACAAAGCTGGGAAATTTAGGGAACAGGCAACCCTTGTATCCCAGCCAGTGAGCAGAGTGTGGTCCATGGTGCTCAAGGACCAAGACAGAATGCTGCTGCCTCTTGGAGGCCACCGAGGCAGGAGAGCCAGGCAGCTGAGCCTGGGGTGCTGGGCTGGGTATCCTAAGAGCAAAACCTGCTTTGCCTTTGGAGTCCCCCTTCCAACCCATTCACTGGGATCTGCCTGCCCATGGGCTGCTGGTGAAATAGCTCTTCTTCCCCGGTTCACTCTCCCACACCCAAGAAGAGCTTGAGAGAGAAGACAAGGTGGCCCAGGTATATCATGCACCATGTGTACAGCGTGTAGGGCCGGGAGGGAGGGTGATAAAGCAGTTCCAGGTGTGGCATCTAAGATTTCTCTGATGAAACTTGGTATTGTGGGCTGCGAAGTCCCCAGGGCCTCCTGGAGCAGTTTAGTTTAGCACAGACCTCGAGAATAGCCAAACTCTTTCCAGTTTGAGCCATAGCCTTAGAAGCTTCTGTGACCACTCTTCTTGACTCAAGTCTTGCCCAAACTTCTGTCCTGCCCTGGGCAAGGCTGGTCCAGGCTTCACTGCTTAGTTCATGTCTGTTTCTGATTCCGTTGTTGCTAAAAGAACACCAGTCACCCTTCACCCTAGTGCTGCCCTGCCCTCCTCCACCCCGGTCAGCTCTGCCCTCTACAAAGCCTGAGAACACGCAGCATCCTCCCTGGCTACAATCATCAGGAGACCCTCTGGAGCTGGGGGAATCAGTTCTCATGCCCGGGAAAATGAACCAAAAGGTAAGTGCCAGCCAACCCCAGTTAAAGCCCAGTCCAAGATCTGGGGCAGAAAAAGCAGGAATGCCTTGGAACAGGGAGTGGGTCTGGAAATGCCAGAGAGGCAGCAGAGAAATCTCTGCCTGGTTCTCACCATGGTTTGCCTTCAGTAATACACAGAACAAACTCACAACTGGCCCATCCTGCATGTGGGCACTGGTTCTGGGACCTGGGGCCCTTGTGTCACCCTAAAATGGGGTGTCCTTCCAGCTATTCCTGTGGGGGATCTCTGAGAAAGAGCAGACCAAAGCCTCTTTCCCCTCTGACCCTCTGACAACCTCATCCCAGCGCTGAGTCAGGAGCTTAGCCGTTGACTGAGGCACAGCCAAGGTGACCAGAGACCGTCCCAGTTCAGGGTCCTTGTCTGAGATCCAGAGAGTGGTGATGCCTGAATCAACTGGGCCTATTCAGACATGTCCTGGCCCAGCAAGGCACACTCTAGACATTGCATTCAAACAATAATCATGACCAAATGCCTCCAGCCTCATCTGCTTATATGGTGCATTTCCCAAAACCTCTTCCAGCTCTACCATTCCATTTATCCTTACCTGCTCTGAGAGCTGGGCAGGAAAAGCATCATCTCATTCTCCCTCCTTTTTTTGGATGGAGAAACTGAGGCTCAGAGAGCTTAAGTGGCTTGTCCAAGGCAGAATAGGGCCTCAGCTGCATCCTGATGGGAGTGTGTCATTCTTAGGGCCTGCTTGACCATATAAAGGGAGAAAGGAGGCAGGAACAAATAATTTTCATATTGCGAACAGCAGGCCCAGCTATGGGAACCACTGCTACTCCATAATAAGCCTCTGAGTCTCCCCCATGGTCAGAGTGGTCAGAACATTACCAGCTGACTATGTAGACTGAAGGAGCCTGCCGAGCCACATGCTACCCCCTACCCGCACATGGGCCACAAGGCAGCTTCAGGACCTCTGAGCCTGGGCTTCTGTGCACACCCTCTCCTCACTCTGACAAGTGCAGCATGGTTTGTATACATGCAGTCCTCCCTGTACAGTCCGGCAGGAGGGGAAGGTTATCCCCCGACCAAGAAAGGCAGCAACCAGTGCAGGAGGCCACAGAGTCCCTGCCAACACCCCCAGAATGCCTGTCACTTCAAACTCTGCTCATCCACAGTCAAGGTGGGTATCAAGGATGTCCCCGACTTCTCCGTTGCCATCTCTATAGGGCAGCTCAAGAGAACTAGTTCTTGGAAATTTTCTACCTCTGCCGAACACAATGGGCCAAGGAGTGACTGCGGCAGGTGAGCCTTCAGCTGCTCCTTCCCAATGGCTACAAAGGGACATGCCAAGAAGCAAATAGCCCCTGTGTTTTGGTCAGCCCAGACTGCCATAACAAAATACCGTAGATGGAGGGCTTCAACAACAGACCTTTATTTTTCACAGTTCTGGAGGATGGAAGTCCAAAATGAAGGTTCCAGAGAGGTAGGTTCTATTCTGATACCTCTTCTCTCGGCTTGTAAGTAGCCACCATCTTGTTCTGGGCTGACATGGCCGCCTCTTTGTGCACACAAGGTGAGAGAGGGAGCAGGCTCTTTGTGTCTCTTCTTATAGGGGCATTAATTCCACTGTGGGAGGCCCACCCTTATGACCTCATCTGAAGCTGAGCATTTGCCAAGGGCCCTACCTTCAAATATGATCACATTGTTGGGTAGGATTTCCATACATGAATTGGAGAGGGACACATTCAGTCCATACCACCCTGGTAGAGATCAGATTTCCTGAGGAATGCCAAAATCTTCCTGTGGGTGTGAGGACTCATGTGCCCCCTTTAACTTGTCCCTAGAGACTGGGGGCTTCCTTTCACTTATTCAAAATAAGTAAGTAATAAGTAATTAATAAGATAATGACTCATTATCTTAAGATGGACATTAAAGGCTCGGGATGACTTCTGATAAGGTTGTTCACGTGCTTCCCACTCCCCTCCTTTTGGCCCCTGTGCAGACAGTTGGGAAGATGCTCTACTTGATGTCTAGCCAGAGAATAAATCACTTTCCCTCCAGGGAGCACCCCTTAGAGGAAAAGCTACAGGCAAGAGAGAAGGAACATGCATGCAAAGCATCCAAGCTCACCTCAGGGGTGATACATGAGGCAGAGCATGGTCTCCACAGAGTGGGTAGCCTAGTCTAGGCCCACTGGTTTGGCCCCAGTAAGCCTGTGGCTGCCCTCAGCATCAGTGAAAGAGCCAGCAGGCTTCAGCCACACAGAGGGCCTGGGCACACAGCTACTCAGGGTGGCAGAAGCCATCGGTCTCTGCAAATGTGGCAGGGAGCAGAGGTGCCCATGAGGGGCTCAAGTTCAGGAAATGAGCCCTTTACTCAGGACCCCAGTACCAGTCAACTAGGTCAGTACAATTTCTAGGTTCCAAAAGACCAATCATAAGTTCACAGAGAGTTGCAATGAAAGATATTTATTAAGCACTGGAGCTGTGATTATTTTAGTGCAAAGCACCTATGTTCATCTGATTTCAGCTTCCCACCATTGGAATGCTGTTACCTGTGATTTCCCCAACATGACTGTGGCTTAAGACAAAACAGCTTCTTACTAGATTGCAAACCATGCTGGAAAATGTTTCTTGGCAGAAAAAAAAACAAAAACAAAAACGGTATTCGAACTTGAGTAGATTCTGCAGCCTGCCCGCCCATGGTAGAACAGGTGTGTGCAAGGCCAGGCAGGAAGGTGAGGGACAGCAGTCTCCTGCTGGGGCCTGGCTGCTGTCACACATCAGCACACTGGAGATCACAGGCTGCCTCTGCAATATACTTTCCAAGAAATGGGTTGTGCTCAACAATCCCAAACAGAACTTATCAAGAAAGAAAAGAAAATATCCACCCCCCTCCCCAACCCCTACTCTAGGGGACTCTGTGAGCCTTGGAGGTCCCCTGGCCATGCAGGCCTCATTGGCTTGTCTGCCCCGCTTTTCTCAAGGTTCGGTATGAAAGTACTGCTGGTGCTGGTTCTCATCCAAGCTAGACTGTTCGGCAGGCGTAAAATAGCTTATATGGCCTGGTGAGTATTCTTCAGGGTCCTGGAAAGCCTCGGGACTTGCCTGAGGAGCTGACACCTGCCAAGAAAAAGGCGGACGAGGTGAAATGTTCCCTCTAGTCCAAGTCAGCAAGCTGCTGAGAAGTATGTCTTTGGAACACAGACGTACAAGGCGCTGGCAGAAGGTGCAGATGGGGACAATGGGGTTCCTCTCCACTTTTGTCTTCCAACAATATCTTGCCTTAAAGACCAGCAAGAGTTGCCCTGGTCTCCCCCGAAGTTTTCTTCATGCCTATGACTACGAGGTTCTGTGTCTGGCCCTCCCTAGCTCAGCTTCTCTGCCAGCCATGGCTAGCCGAAGGCTTAGAAGCTCTCTCCCTGGCCCTATCCTTGGACCCTGCTATTACTCTGCTCAACCTAAGTAACTTCCATGCTGAGCCTGATTGCCAACTAAGGTTGCTGGGAGAATGCAGTAATACCAGCGTGGGTTGTTGTTACCTTTCCCATCACATTGCATTCTCCCAACAACCTTCCAGGCATTCTCCCTTTTCCACTTCCTTGGGATAGCTGCTCTGCTCCTAAGGGCCCGTCCAGATGGTAGTGCCCTGAGAGCAGACATGATGAAGAGTTTCACCAGAGTCTGCCTTGGGAACTGAACCACAGGGTCCACTGAGCATCTATGTGCTCCTTTCATGTGAGCAGTCCCTCCTTTGGGTCAACTTTCTGGAGGATTGGCAGCCCAGCTGGTCAAGGTGTATATGTGAAAATAACCACACCTTTAGCCATTTAAAATTCCAAACTCAATCATTCTGCCTTAACTTACTGGGTTCTTTTTGCCTTGTTGTTGTCATTAGTTTTAAAAAGATCAGAGGTTAGGCTCCGTTAAGATTTCTAAAGCCAGAATCAAAACACCCTTTATAAGTACTGTTAGTCAGATTGAGCGTGTTTGGTCCCAAGGGGCCTGCTGAGAGTCTCTCTGGGACCAAAACCCAGTAAATGACTTCCATCTGGATCAGCTGCCAACACTGCCCTGGAAATATGACCGTAGCAGATGGTCCCTGAGGTGGGGGTCTTTCCTGGCAAGTATGGAGCTCCCTGTGGATAAACACAAAGCACATTGCACAGAAGGACCCTTGGTTTATTTTTTAGTACAATGAAACACACCCACACTAGGCCCGGGACTTTGCAGCAGAATGAATGATCCACAAGTTCAGAAAGGGGTCTGGGCTTGGGCAACAAGCTCAGGATATGGCATGACTCACTTTATCCAGCTAACATGCTTGAGAAGTTTTTACCTCTGATCACATTTAACATCCATGAGGACAGCTCACTTTTTCATGCAAACTTGAAGGGAATCAATTTACTCAGCAGTGTGTGCTGCCGTCATGCGAGTAACCGCTCTCGAATTTACTGAGCTTTGAAGTCTGGATTTCACACCCAGAGCATACTGCTGTGGTGTGTGCTTTTTGGGGAAGGGGCCCAGCCTCCATGCCGAACGCCCTGACCTAGGCTGGGAAGCACAGGGGAAAGGAAAGGTTTATACCTGGGGCCAGGTAGCTTGGTCCTGCAGGCTGTTCTGCTCACTGGAAGGCCAAACATTCACTTGGAGGTAAAGGTGATGCTGTGAATCTGGTGGCTGTTGCCAAAGCTGGATATAATCCTGCGGGGTCTCCAGGGTGACTAAGCTGGAGTCAGAATGTATGGGAGACTGAGGAAAGCTGGTAGAAGCGACTGTGTCAGAGCCCGGGCTGTACACCATGGACGCCCTCTGCTGCTCCTCAGGAACAAAACTTAAAAAAAAAAAAAATGTTATAGTGACATGGGTCTGGGACCCATAACCCAGGAGCCATCGCCTTGCTCTTTGGTAGGTGCTTATGGCACAACTGGTTTTGGTGGCTAAATCAGGATTCACTGGTTTGTATCCGCACCTTGCCCAAAGAAGATTCCATTTGCCGAAGTCAGGTGATGTAAAGACTGAGGTAAATTAGTCTTTTGGCTCCAGTGGTTTTATTTGTATTACTTGGACAGTCCAGAATCTCCCACAATGGTGATCTCTGTGGCCTTGGGCCTGTCACTTTACCCATCCAAAGTCAGGGACATGCCCTCTGTTGCTGTTTGGGGCTGCTGGGCTAGTTCCTCCCTGCAAATCAAGTGCTGTCTCTACAAGAGCCCCATTTATCTTGGGTAAATAGGGACTTCTGAATATGTACTTCCTATAGCCTTCTCAAGTGGATTCTGATGATCAGGCCTGTGGGAAACACGGCACTAACCCACCCACCAGACATATCAGGGTCACTGATTCTACAGGGGAGGCCCAGAAGGAAATCTGGAGAGCTCTGGGAAGTCCGCTCAGAGAGCTGGCATTCTTTCAAAAATATTTACTAGGCACCAAGTATGTGCTCTACAACCCCTTCACTGCTGAGCAGAGCCTTCTCTTTCTGGCATTTGAAACCACAGACTTACTACTGAGCAGAAAATGTGTTCATGTCCTCATACTGCCTCCGAGAACTTAGTTCTTCTGGGAGCTTAGCTCCTTGGTATCCAACGGACATCTAGCAACTGTTTCACACCCACTGCCCTCACATAGATTGTCAATTCTGTGGAGACCCCTTCTTTTGGTCTGCTGTGATCACCAGATTACAGTGGAGTGGGAGAAGAAAGCTGGGAGCCCTGGAGTCACTCAGCTATGGGCACATAAGACTTTGCTCTAGTCGCCCGGTGCCGTAAGACTGGGCTTGGGTGGGTGGTGCCAAGCGATTTCAAGATCAGTCAGTTCCCTAGCTTGGGAGTTTCCTTATCTAGGCCTCCTATTTTCACAGTCTCCTCCGTTCCACCAGCACATGCTTGGCCATGCACTGTGCATGCAGAAGCGGGGGTCTGGAAGCCACAGAGCAAGGTGAGTGGGAGCACACTGCTTTTGATGAGAGGGGTTGGGTGCCCTGTGGGTAAGTCACTCATGGTCTCAGGCACAGTATCTGGCCATGAGGGGAAAGCAGGGACTTCTGCACTTATCAATGTTCCATGCACTTCTTACCTAGGGCTGTCATCTTCTTCGTCCCCCAGGGAATCACCTTGATAGTAGCCAGAGGGCTGTTGTCCAGCTGCTAACTGGACAGGAACGATGGTCTGGGTCTGCATGAACGTCATGGGGTCCTCACAGAGGGGCACAGCTACGCCGGCCTGGCCTGGCAGGTATATCTGTAGCTTCTGCCTTCCCACCACGGTGCTTGGCGGCTGGAGCTGCTCCTGCATCTGCTGCTCTGACAGAAGCTGGTCCTGTGCCTGCTGCAACGGCTGCTGCAGGAACGGGTCCTGTCCCTGCAGCAGTGGCTTCAGAAGGAGAGATGAAAGGACCTCAGTGCCCGCAAGAGTCCCCCAGAAGCCGACTGAACAGCCCTGCTCCATTCTCCTAGAGCAGATGACAGCAGCCCTGAGCCTGCAGGTGTGGTCAGGGTGATGTCTATGTGTTTATCCGGGCACAACGCGCTGCCATCCGGGACACACATACGTGTGCCTGGGAACGAGTGTCTGGGTCTAGCTCACCAAGAATTTTTATCTCAGGCAAGTGAACCACAGCCAACTGAATAGGCACCAACCCTTCAGGAGAACCAGGTGAGCCGCGGTGTTTATGACAATAAAATCTCCTTTCAGCTCCCCAGTTGAAACAGGCTTTCATTACCTGGTTGGAGTCATCATAAGTCTCCTCCAGCTCCTCAGAGAATTTGAAAGAGCGGGGGGGTGAACATGAACCACAGGAAAGGCTGATCTCCTTGAGGTCTGGGAGGGACTCCTTCATTTGCTCAGTGCGTTTTTTCTTGGGCACTGGCTCCAAAGACTGGAACTTAGGATGGTCAAGGTGGTGTGAGATGGTTGGCTGCATCTGGAAGGACACAGTATCATGGAGGTCTTATTCAGAGGCCGCACCTTTCCTCAGGGAACAGGACATTCCCGGGACAGAGTGGGACAGGCCCCCCAGGAAGTCTTGGCTATATAGGAGCTGTGTCTGCCACCGCCAGAGCCTGGCTGGGCCGATCTCAGCCACTACAGCCAAGAGACAAAGAGCACAGACAAAAGTCCCTGCTGAAGTCCACTCCAAATGCCCCATGCCACCCTGCAGCAGCTGCTCTCCCTCCTAGCAGGTCCCAGTGACTGACTGCTTGACAACTGTCAAGTTCTCTTTTTTCCTCTCCCTTCTGCCACTTACTTGGAACTGGCCTCTGACCTGAAAGGTGGAATCCTGTATTCTCTGAAGCTGTTCCTTCATCATTTCCAGTGCATCCCGCTGGCTTCGGATGTCAGCCTGCAGCATCCGTGTCTGCTCTTCCAGCTGCTCCCTGAACTTTTTCATCAGCTCCAGCTCCCGCTTGTTGATGTATGACAGAATTGATGGAGGTGGTTGTATTGACTGTGGGGAGGAATTGCTCGTGGTTCACAGACAGGGACACCGGGGTCTCCAAATCCTACCAGACTGTTTTATTGCCAAGTCTGCAAAAACTGATAATGAGAATGATTCCTACACTCCCAATTTCCTTCATGACTAGAAAGTCCGAAGAAATGGCTAGAGAATCCAAGAATTCAAGATCAGAAATGGATCATGGGAATCATGCAGTCTGATTTTTTCCCTCAAAATATAAAACCATGGAATTGGCCCCAAAGTGTGAAACAGTGACCCGCCCAATATCCTTAGTGGGAGAGTCAGAGCTCAGTGGGTCATCATATCACAGACAAGGCACGTGGGAAACATCTATCAGATACCCCTATTAGCAATGGGATGAGAAGAAGAAGTTCAAATGGCACTTCCTTTGTTCCAGGCACTCCTCTAAGCACTTGCAAAGAAATTCATGGATCTGACCTTCATAACGTCCTAGAAAGTACATACCTTCCATACACAGTTACAAATTAACAGGGATAACAGGGATAACAGGGGCCTGACACAGAACAGAGGCAAGAGACATAGAAAGGAAGGGACACATTTGAAAGAAATTAAGTGGACACAGCTTCTTAAGTGACTGGCTGAGGGTAGAAGGAAGAGGCAGGGTTCTTGGGAAAGAACTACCTGTGGAAGCTATTATTTGCCTTGATCTGCATTGGCACTGTGTGCATAAACAAGATGAGAGAGCCACAGTCCCGATGTGAATGATGAGAAGGCACATATACATGCAACCGTTAGAGAACAAAAACAAGAGTCTATTCTATCATATACTGTGGCTAATGGAAGAGCACAACTGAGTTATTTAAAAAGAGACAGAGCAAAAAACACGCAAGCTGTTTTTCTCGCTTGGAATAAAAAATTCTGTGAATTTTTAAGCCAGTGAAAATTGCCCAATTGTTCTTCTTTTGTTGTAAACTATGTAGCTATTAAGCAAATAAATAAATAAATGAATAAATAAAATACTCTAGACTAGGGACTGGCAGCCACAGACCTTACAGGTTATCACATTCAAATCCCCATTCTCCAAGCAGAAATCTCTCTGCTGTCCCTGGCAGATGAGCTACCAAGCTTGTCTCACACCTCTCCGTTGAAGGGGAGGAAGCACACCTTCCCCACCTGGGGAAGGGACCTAATGCATCTGAGAATGGCTTTCTTGAGGGGAGTGGAAAGCTACCTGCCCTGAGCTGGTAGGTCTCCATCCTAGTTTAATGCACTGGAGACTTGCTTCCACTTCAGGAACACGACGGCTGTGTAGCTACTTGGAGCAGGCTGTCCTGTCCCTTGCCAATCTCCCTTCTCCAATGCCTTCCATGGTGACTAACTTCCACTACTGACAACATGACATTTTCCAGCCTCTCTCCATCCTGGGCTCTAGCTTCTGGATACACTCCAGTCTGTCAATCCATGGCACCCCACATAAGTCCAATACACTACCACATGCAGGGCTATACTACCCACACTCATTGCTGCTTATTCTGACTATTGTAAACAAAAGTTACATTTAAAGTTTAGTTATGACTTTATTCAAAGCAGAAGAGAAACTTGTCAACGGGAAAGGGGAACCACAGCTTTTTGGCAAATAAAGACATAAATAAAGACAGCACCGATTGCTACAGAAATGTTTTTTAAATTGTTCAAAAAATTTTCACAGCAGTCCAGAAATCCCCGCAAGGCAAGCAGACCATTTCGAGGTCGAGAAACTGAGGCTCAGGGATGTGGCAAGGTCAAGGCTGGGGCCAAATTCAAACAACTGTCTTCTAGCCCTCAGTTCTTTTGATTATAAAAGAGGGAGGGACTCATCTTTGGCTTTGTAATTAATGTACACATAACAGACCATAAACTCATTATCTTGCCTGACAATCCTGATTTTAATAATCCTGCTATTATAAAAGATGATTGTCCAAATCTGTGATTATGTACACAAATTTGCGGATAGAAGAGCAACAGAGTAGTAAATCCAACTGCACTGATTTGGCCTCGAACCATACATTGGTGCCGACATTTGAAGGTTGCATACAATTAGCATTCTGAAAGGCATGTTTCTAAACTAAAACAAACAAACAAACAAACAAACAAAAAAACTCCATTGGAGAAACCTAGCTCATGGTGGTGGTGGGGGAATGTTGGTATGGTAGCCAGGAAAGTCATCTTCCCCTGAGATGGTTAGCATCCCCTCCCAGGTGATAAGGAACACAGCTCTTAAAAATACTGCCTTTTCTTAGTAGATAAGCTGCCTATTTGGCCCAAACTTTCTCTCAAACCCAAAGTGTCTTCACATATTTCACATTAAGAGGAGAACAGAGATTTTTGTCTTTCTTAACCTCCCCCTTCCCTGTTTGCTAGGGTCCACTGGACTCCCAGCTGCATCTGAAAATCCAGTATGACAGAAAAAGTGATAAAAAGCAAACTTGAACAAAAGAGTGGAAATTCAGGGCTTTGCAGGGTTAGTGGTCTAGACAAATATGCAGAGCAAGCCTCCCAGAGGTACCTTATCACTGATGCCAGCAGCCGCGCTGGAGGGTGAGCTGGCCTCCTGCTCAGCCTGGTATGCCTGGTCCTCCTGCTCCACTTGGTCCAGTTGTTTGTCCTCCTCCACCTGGTCCAGCTGCCCCTCCTGCTCCACCTCTTCCTCTTCATCTACTTGTCCCACCTCATCCACCTCATCCATCTGCTCCATCTGGTCCACCTCTTCCATATCGTCCACCGGTTGTACCTCACCCATATTAGACACCTGTTCCACCGCCGGCTGGAATTCAAAGCTCTGCGAAGATGATGCAGCTGAAGAAGCAAGCCCAGTGGAACGCATGACCAAGAAAGCAAAAGTACCAACATTATCAACGAGATTTACAGATTTCTCTTTATTGCCTTTATAAGTCATAAAAACAGGAGAGTCCAGCGTTGTTCCATGTGAAGGATTAGATGTGCCGGGTCCCAAGAGTAATTCAGAACATTCCTTAAAAATGTGTTCATATTTGAAAATAAAGAAAAAGGAAGGAGTGTCTGACTTTACCTCCACCCACCCAAGCATAAATGGGTAGGTACCCAAACCATTCGTGTTGAGTGTCTTTTCATCATAAAATTCTTCTGGCCATGCTTCTGGAAATTTGGTACCTTCCAACTGATAATACCAAATCAAACATAATCATAAATCACTTCCCAAAATGTAGGTTCCCCAGAATGTGGGGATCTCTGGAGTGCTCTTGAAGTGCTGGTGGAGGTGTTGAGAAATGACTCTCCTTCAAAAAAGCAAGCTGGACAACATTTTTTGAAGAATACAAAAGGGAAGAGTCATTTTGGAAAATAGTTTGGCAGTTTCTTTCACACACGCTTCCCATATGACCCAGTTGTCCAGCTCCCAGGAATTTAACCAAGTCAATTAAACATTTGTATCCACACCAAAAAACCTCTATACAAATGGTTATAGTAGCTTTATATATAGTCACTGAAAAACATAGAAACAACCCAGATGTCCTTCCACAGGTGACTGGATTTTTAAACAAATAACTGTGGTACATGCACAAGGTGCACTACTACTAAGCAGGGAAAGAGGAATGAACCACTGATTCACGCAACATGGATGACTCTTGAACGCATTTCATTAACAAAGCCAGACCAAAAAGGTGAGAGACTGCATGATTCTGTCATTTACATGACATTCTGGAAAAAGGAAACCAGAGACCAAATACAGACCAATGGTTGCCAGAGAATGAGGGACGGAGCTGGAGTTCAAAGACAACACAAAGGAATCTGGGGATGGCAGAACCGTTTTGTCTGGTACTGTGGTGGCAGATAACAGGACTCCTTGCCTTTGTCAAACCCACAGAAGCATACATCCCAAGGAGTGAACTTTACTGTGTGCAAATTCAAAACTAAATTTTTTCTTACACGTTTCAGAAATCACAATCATGGGTTCACAGACTGCCCCCCCAAATCAGTTGTTATAAAAAGATTTTTTAAACAAAATTGGAGATTGGCAGCCATAATGTAAGAGTTGTTAGCTAGCTATTAAAAAATAGAGCTATTAGTTAGCTATCAGTTTAGTTAGATATTAGGTTAGTTATTAGTTAGTTATTAGTTAGTTAGCTATTAGGTTAGCTAGCTATTTAAAAATAGAGGTATTAGTTCTATATATGAAGATTCCACAATGCAAACACTCCATGCTAGGGTCGGCAAATTAGAGGACAGGATCTGCATTAAGGATCGGGCACCACTTGTATGTTTATACAATTATATTTATGAAATGTCTTTAATATTGAAACTTACATAATAAGTATCACTGTTTCTAAGAGACTATCCTTTTTGTCCTATACTAAAAATTCTTCTTATAGTACTTTTTTTTTAAACAAGGGGTTTCTTTGTACTGCAACCACTGTGGCATAGCAGTGAAGATTGAGTAAGGACAAAGAGATGAGATGCTACTCCTCCAAGGGCTGAGCATTAGCACCAATCTTTAGAAGATTAAATGTTAATGGGACAGAATAATAGCACTCCCAAGCACTTGAACCATTGATGAGATATTCACTTTCATCACTCTCAAATCATCTCAAAAAAACTTACAGAAGATGAAATAAGTTCAGTCTTGTGATTTTTACATCATTATGAACAGAAGAACATTCTCATCCTCTGAAAAAACAAGAACTACCCTGTGGGCCAGTTTTTCTTCCGATAATCCCTATCCACACATCCAAATGTACCTACCTGGTGATGCCAGTATGCTTTCCAGGGACGATGTGCTGGAATCATAAGATGTATCAGACTCTATCCTAATTACATGATCAAACTCTTGGGAGCCATACTGCTCAACTGTTCCAATATCAACTTGATCCTGGGAATTTCCAAATGAGGAGAAAATGACATTTCAATTTGGAGACAGATACATAAACAACAGGAAACACAGGCAGAACACAAACCATCATGAAACATGTCCTTGAAAAATATTGCTGGAAGGGAATAAGCAGTGATTATAGGTGCCACATGCTATACTCTGACAAAACTGAGAAAATAAACTCAGTACAGATGCGCTAAAAGCACAAGCCTAAGAAAACTGTGTGTCACTCAAAGGCTGTGGAAGAAAAGAAAAGAAAAAAAAGGAAAAGAAAAGAAAAGAAGAAGAGAAAAGCAAAAAAAAAAAGCCCCGCCTTTCCCAGGTGTTGGTAGGATGCTAACCCGGCCATGGGAGAAGGGCACTGCCACCAGAGGGCCTGCCAGATGGAGGCTGCTGGACAGCTGCTTCACGTCTTCAAATGTAGGTTGAAGTCAGAAGTATTATTACCAAAAAACACCTTTACTATAGTTGCACAGAGATGGAAATGGCTCTGGAGAATCATTTCTAGTGCAACCTCCCCCTTTGATAGTGTCAAAGAGGACAAGGTCACACACAGCAGGGCAGCAGCACAGAGACAGAGAGAGTCCAAGGACTTCAAACCCAGTGCTCTCTTCCCTAACCCTGGTGCCTCAATTGAAGCCATTTGCTGCTTTAAATTGTAGACATCATATTCTGAGTTTAGTGATCCCCTTCCACTTCCTTAACGACTAGATCCTTTTTGAACAGTCTGCAGCTCACTGTTCATATGAAATACAAGTACCTGGTTTACCACAGGAATCTTTTACATTTCTGCTGAAAATTTTAGTGCTTCAGCTGTGTTTTGTTTTATTTTGCTTTTTCCAGCCTGGATTAAGACATAGACCCATGCCAATTTTTCTGCAAGGAACCTGTTTGTTGAAACATACTGGCCCAGATCAAATCCCAGCATTTGAACTTCAGGACACTGCACAACCTCCCCGTTCAAGCGCACTGTGTTTTGTACTCCTTAAAAGAAGCGATATGTTGCTGGGGATGTAACAATCTTTTCATTATTGAGACAGAAATTCTGGTGAGATGGTATTCAGTAAGATGGGATATGACCTTTTTTCCCAATCCTTTTCCTTCTGCTTTTTATCATAGTCATATATCAATTTAATCTTTAGTTCCTTGCTTCTTGGATGTTTCAATAGAAATGTGTATACTCGGGTATTGATTAAGATGTCCATTTTTTGTGTATTCATATGTTTTATTTAGCCTATCAACATAAATTCACTAACCTTAAACAAACTTAAAATGACAGAATCATGTGTACCAGTGGTAATTGGCCTGGAGGGGGTGGAACAAAGCAAATAAACTATTTCAGAAAAAAAAAATACCAGTGAAGGGGAGCAGATTTGCCACCTGGAAACTTGGTGTGGCAACTGCAGGGCTCATCTGATTGTTTCCCATCTCTTAGGAGTCCCTGTCCTTTGTTGCCTAATGACTGACCATTTTCTTGAAAACTATTATTTCATACATTTTTGTCATGGGGGCAGGAAAGTTAAATCTGGTCCTTAGTCACGCCATCTTGATTAGAAGCAGAAGTTTCTCAATTCCGTGAAATATCATACAGTTACTGAAATGATTAAAATTGGCAGACTGAGACTGAATGGGAATAAGCAAAAATAAATAGCAATTGTGCCATAGTGGTGGGATTATGGGTTTCTTTTAAAAAATTCAATTACATGTTATAATTACTTAGGTTTTATAAGTTTATGAAGTGAGAATTTTTAAGGCCAACTTTCCCCAAGACACACTAAATTGAAGGATTCTGGGTGTTTACACATTACACACTGCAGATCCTAGGTGAGTATTTATGGACTGATGAAGTCAGGCTGTCAGCAGCATAGACACTAGAATGATGGCCAGAGTTCTATGGATGTCTTGGCCTCTTTTCCTAGAATAACAGCAATTAGTTTGTGTGTAAACAGAGCACAGCTCTGTTTAAATTAGCTTTTTTCTACCTAATTTCAGCCATTTCATTCTTTCTTGAACAGAGTATTAGCAGATGTGCTGTCTTCAGAAAGTTTCATCTACATACAAGTAGCTTATTACCCTTGAAGTTTCTACTGACTGGTCTAAGAATTAAATTAACATTAGACAGATTAATAGGAGATAATCAAACATGGATACCCCCTGTATCATGGGAGAGATCCAGGAAAACTGACTGACTCCCTAAGGTGGCCAAAGCCATCACCTTAAATACCATCTCCAGCTAAAGACAAAAGATGTTGAGACTGCAGAAGTCATTTATGGGAGGTGACCAGGAGAAGCAGAATAGTAAAGGTAAGATTGTTATGGAGATCTAAATCATTATCTTCTCCAATGATGAGTTCCCAGATACCCAGAGCAAGAGACACCCCCAACAAAGGGAGATTTCCCTTATAAATGTAAATGTCTCTTACAAAAGGTTAACTTCTACTCAGTCTTTGGAGCTTTTCCTGTGTTTGCACTTTCTTAAAAGTATGCAGCTTAAAATAATCTTTATCCCAGAGACATATTTTGGGGTGGTAAATTCTGGTCCCCTACAATGAATAATAGTTGGAAAATGCAATATAAAATCAGCACTTTGTATTTAAAAACATAAGTGTGTCTCCTATGTTAGAGAAGAGCTTAAACAGTAAAAATACCTGCTGTCTGCACAGTACCAGAAACACACAAAGCTTTTCAGACAAAACCACATGCAGGCCTGAAAACCAAAGTGAAAATCCACCCACCCAGCCTATCTATACTGCTCTTAGGATCCCTTTACGTTACTATATATGCTATAAAACTATATATGCTATAAAAATGACACAGTGCTGTGACATACAATACTCATCAGTGCATCTAATATGCATGAACGCCTACTATGTGTGGCAAACCTTGTTCAAGATATTTCAGGATAGGCTGATGAACAGGATAACCCCTGTTCTCACAGAAGCTTCGTTCTATTGCAGGAATACAGAACATACACTGATAAATGAGGTTACATCCAGATGAGAGAGCCTGGCACATGACCACTCCCCTTTTCCTGACAGGAAACAGAGGCTCTCCACTGGCAAATGACTTTCCCCAGGTCACAACACTGGTAAATGACCAAATTAGGAATTGACCCTTATATTTTGAAGTCTGAGGCCATCTTTCTCTCTGAAGCAGCTATGTAACAGGCACCCAGGGCTTGGCAGGTAAGGTGGAGCACCATCCCCGGGGACAGTTTTCTGGGAGGCTTTTTCTGTTCTGTGCCTTTTTTTCTTGCAGTTTGATCCTTCCTCCCAGACTAGAGTTTCAGATCACTGAACGCAGATCCAGGTTTCATATTTCTATTAATGTGCATCCCTCTAAGATTTTCTCTAGTGACATCCAGTAAATGGATAAATGGATGAAACATTCAGTGGCTTAGGAAAACAATGGGGGCAATCTAGACCATTTGGGGCCTGGGCTCTGCCCCATGAAGGGATGATGCCAGTTCATGAGTCTACCCCACATGAGCCTACTGTAGCAGGCACGTCAGTAAACTTCTTCCTTTCTGAAATGTATTCGCAGGTCAAAAAGACCTTGAACAATGGCATAGAGCTTAGCTTAATTTTTTAAAAAATACTACAGGGACCATACCAAGTGTTGGGGGCCAAGAACAGGTGTCCCCAAGGTGGGTCACTTTGGCATGAAGTTTATTTTGAGTTAAAAAAGCAATCAAAACTCAGAAGATTCAGGAAAAACTCTTTACCTGCCAGACAACTGCCTAAAATAATTTAGGTAGAGGCCCTGCTCCATGAAGAGAGCTATCACCATGTACCATTATACCATGAACTAGGAATGGTGGACAAGGAGGAACCTAGCAGTGCCTGTCTGATCAAAGTCCTCTCTGTGTCCCATTGTTTCTGAGGGGCCCATCAACCATTTGTTTACCAGACATTTAGTCTTTCTCATTCTTCCTGAGGACTGCATTCCTTCCCTTTGAAATCCCAGACCCCCTACCCCCTTTTCCTTTGTTCAGAATGATATATATACACCTCATGCTGCTTGACTTCTTTGAAATGTCCATGCCTGTATATGTTCCCTCCATGTACGCTATTATATTTTATTTTCTCCCATTAATGTAGCTCTATTTTCAACTATTTGAGGAACCTCCACACTGTTTTTCCAAAGTGGCTGCACCAACTCGCATTCCCACCAACGGTGTTAGAGGATTGTCTCATGTCGATTTGATCCTTAGTCTGGTTAGAGGGGCTTGAAGGGGACAGGATATTCTTGCTCCCCAATGCGAGCATGGTAGTTGCCGGCTCCCAATAAGAAATGGCTACGAAGGGGCACCTGGGTGGCTCAGTGGGTTAAGCGTCTGTCTTTAGCTCAGGTCACAATCCCAGGATCCTGGAATCGAGGCCCGTGTCAGGCTGCCTGCTTGGTGGGAAACCTGCTTCTCCCTTTCCCACTTCCCTTGCTTGCGTTCCCTCCCCTCCCTGTCTCTCTGCCTGTCAAATCAATGAATAAAATCGTAAAAAAAAATGGCTACAAGATGGCAGCTGTGGAACACCGCTCAAGTGCTATGCCCACATGGGATACTTCTCAAAATGAAAACTTTTTTCTATTGGGAACACACAGTAACTAAGGAGTCAATACTACAGGGAAAAGGATCCATCCATTTACCCTATGACTCTCTTATGTACATACCTCTGAGGCAGCAGCAGCAGCAGATTCAGCACAAAGCAATTCCATTCTAGAACTTCTCTTTTGGCCCTGGCTTCTGTAAAGAGATGAACAGAGAAATGGTAAGCCCATCTCACTTGCCATTTAAATCTAAATTTTCTATTGTACGGTAAAAATAAGGTTCAAATAAGAACAAATATCTGATGGATGCCTGGGTAGCCCAGTTGGTTAAGAGTCTGCTCAGGTCATGATCCAGGGTCCTGGGATTGAGCGCCACATCGTCGGGCTCTGCTTCTCCCTCTACTCCCCGATTATGCTCTCTGTTGCCATATCTCTCTCTCCCAAATAAATAAATAAAATCTTTTAAAAAAACCAAATATGTATTTTTCTTAATACATCATATCACTCTTTGACGTGCTACTATTCCTACAAGGAAAGTTGTTCTGCAGCATATCTATAAAATAAATCATCTGGACCCTCATTAGAATGAAGTTTGCTACAGGTCTCAATGCCGTTGGTTAACAGTGCTGAGCAAAGCAAGCTTTATAAAAAAAGGCAAGGCATATGAGTGAATCTTCTTAATCTTTAAACCAACTGCAATTACCAAAAAATGCCTTCAGGCCAAATTTAATTTTGTTTCCTGTAATTAGAGAAACTCTCTATTCTTTGGCTCACTAACAATTCATTTCTATCAAAATTAGAATTTCGATGCCCAAGGTGAAAATGCAGCTTCCTGGCACTGGAGTCTAAGTACTAGCTTATTTTTCACCAAATGAGTGGAAGGTAAGAGAGAACTAGGGGAAAGTTGGGGAGTGTGAGAGAATATGAATGAATGAGAATCTTGGTTTTAATACTGAAACTAATTTTTAAGACTTAAAAATTTCCCAAAGATCTGTTATGGAAATGTATTTTGTTTCCAAGAGTCACTCACCCAGTTACTCAAGACTAAAACCGCAGAGTCATCTTTGACTCTTTACTCTTTCTCTACTCTCTTCTGTATGAGTTTGGTACTAACTTCCTGTCCAACTTTTCTACTTGGTGAATTTCTTGAAGGCAGTGCACATGCGCTGAACCTCTTGTATCCCCAGCACCTAGCACAATGGAGCACATACTAGGTGTTTCATGAATATTTGCTGAGTGAATAAAGGAATAAACAATCTGACCAGCCAGCTCAATGGGAATATTTGCACATTCTTCCCTCACCCCAGGTCTGCTTGGCTTGACACAATTATTTTCAAGAACAAACTGAGGCTTCTATCTGTTCCTTAAAAGCAATTAAATGTCACTATATTGGCTTCTAAACAGCAAATATATTTATACCTGAGATAACAGCATGTGAACGAATGTATTACTGCACTGTCCAATATGGCAGCCATTCACCACATGTGGCTAAATTAAAACCAAAATTAAAGAAAATTTAAAATTTATTTCTTCTGTCACGGCACCCACATTTCAAGTGTGCAGTAGCTACATGTGCCTAGCAGCTATGGTATTAGAGCATATTAAAGAGCATTACTGTTGGGACATCTGGTTGGCTCAGTTGGTTAATCACCTGCCTTCATCTCAGGTTATGATCCCAGGGTCCTGGGATCGAGCCCCACGTCAAACCGCGCATTGGACTCCTGGCTCAGCCAAGAGCCCTTCTCCCTCTCCTTCTGCTCCTTCCACTTGCTCATGCTCTCTCACACACTCTCTCTCTCTCAAATAAATAATGTATCTTAAAAAAAATAAAGAACACCATTGTCATCACAAAACGTTCTATTGGACAGTGCTGTATCAAAGGATGCAGTGAGTTTTATTGGACAAGACACTGACTTTGACAACAAAACACCATGAGGTAATGATCATTTGCTTTAAATCCACTGCTTGGATATCAAGAATGCAATTGTTTTCCAGATTCTTCCATGAATTTATATTTCATGCTTCTTTATACATCAATATAGATGGCATATTTGTGACTTGTAATCAGAATGTAAAATTAACAAACAAGCACATACATTGACCAAAAAAGCATTAAAGAGAATTTCATACCTAACTAGTCTGTACATGTAAATGATGAATTCAGGCTCAGGACAGGAGATGTAATGGAGGGTTTGCAACCATAAAACACTGCTGCCCTTTGGTTAGGAGCAGACAGAAACAGAACTTTCCTTTACTAAATCTCATCAGTTAATTTTCAAAAAGAAAAGAAATGACCAAAGAACACTTTGCTAGCTATATTTACATGGAAATAACACCTAATTTTACAAAGAAAAGTACCTGTCTCATTATGTAAAACCCCAAAATGTTACTCTTCAAGTGAGCCCTTAATGTTTCTTACTCTATTTTACATCTTTCCCGAGGTTTTATATTCACTGGTAAAGCACTCAATGCTACTGAATTACTTTAATGGAAGGTTATTCTTGGCTCAAAAACCACCATATACTTCTACTTGCTCTGTAGATGAAACCATGAAATATGAAAAAGATGTTCAACGAATACTGTCCTTTCATACATCAATACAGTATAAACGAAGGTGTTGTTTTAACAGTTGTGGCAGTAAATACAATCTTAAATGTCTCTCCATGTTTAACTTAACAGCTGATATGATCTCCTCTGAAGTGATGGCAGAAAGGAAAGCCAGGTTTCCCTTCTTGTTCACAGGTTGTGACCAAAGTTTAAGAAACTAATTTTCAAGATTACTCTAACCAAAGTTAGGCCATAGGCTCACAGGAGAAACCCACTACAAACTCCCTGTCTGAAATGGGAAATCTTAGATCAAGGTGCAAGCATCCACTTTTCCTCCAGGCCCAACTGCATCTCAGCCATCTTTGACAAGTGGATTAGTACTAGCATCATCTTCCAGAGCCTACCTCTCCCCAAGTCACTACTCTCTTAAGTGGCCCCCTAGTGATAATGCCTGAAACAGCCTCCTATTTTTCCCTTTTCCCCAATTTCACCATTGTGTCCAGCATTCCAGAGCTACCAAAGGAAGGTGGACAGAATTTGAGGTCACACAGACTTGGGCTCAAACATCAGCCCTGATACTACCTAGCTGTGAGCCTTAGAGCAAGTCCTTTCGTTTCCCTGAGCTCCAGATTATGAATGTTTAAACTGAAGTTCATAATATGTACCTTGCAACATTCTTGTAAAGATGAAATAATGTTTGGACAAAGTGCTTTGTAATCTGTGTAGTCCAATGTGATCACCTCAAATGCCCTCATTAGTCATTCTCCCTTTGATTGCTCCATTCCTCTAAGTTCTTCTCCACTTAAATATATAATTTGGGATGTATAAGACTGTGATTTGCTCTAAAATGGTTCTTTGTGATTTTAATTCTCTCTCCTAGAAAATGTGTTCTATACATTTTCTGCATATGCTACCATTGCTCTATTCCTTTAGAACCAACAAGCTGATTCTCCAGTGTTAAGATAAGCAGACTGTGGATCAAGAAGTGCTATTACTGTAGATCACCTAGACGGTTACTCCTTTGGGCAAGGGTTGGGGGAGGAAGAGGGGTATTGTGTAGCTACATGACTGTGTGTACAACACACACTTGTAAAGAGCCCCTGGATCAATGTACAAATTGATCCCTACTAATACAAAATAACTATCGTGTCTTTTAAATGTTCCTTCTCTTTCACTATAACACTTTTTAGTAAATAAATTACTGTAGAATGTCATCTTAATAGACTTACATTATTTGAAAATGGAATTAGTTTATTTGGGGGAAACTTACTGAAAGGCAGATAGGCAAAGTGGATAATTTTGATCAGTTCAAGAAATCAGTAATTTGGAGTGAGTACCCCATCACCACCTTCAGTTCTATGACAACTGCTAACTAACCTTAACCAATCTCACCTCTGACTGGCAGGGGAGACACTATTATTTACTGAGTTCCTACCATGTAGTAGGTATCTTATACATAGTGCTGCTTTGGATCCTAAAATAACTCAATGGCATATGTTCTATTATCATCCCCATTTTATAGATGACAAAGATAAGACTCCATAAGGTGAATAATATATAAGGTCATAATAAATGACAAAGTCTGAATAGAAACCCAGTCTGCCAACTCCTTATGCCAGTGAGGGCAATAGTTACATCATCACCATTAGAGTGGAAAGGAGCAATTTGACATCCTGAAATATGCCTCATTGTCACAAGGATTATCTTGAGTTTATTATTCTTTTTTTCTTTTTTTAAGAATGTGAACAGCACCAGCTGCATTGCAGCCTTGATTTAATTTTGAGTAGGGAAAAGAAGAGGGATAAACTGGTAAGAGGTGCATAAAGGAAATGAAAACAAAACACCCCACATGTAGTGCCTACACACACACACACACACAGAGCTGTCCTGGATTATACCAGTGGAGCTCTGAGCTCCAAGATGCACGGAATTCCAAGTTCTCAGGATCTAGAAAAACCTGGAGGCCAACAATCCTCATTACACTGCTTCTACCAGCTCAGAAGAGAAGCCCTGACTAACATCATGAAATAAACCTGACTGTTTCTACCAGATGCAACAGAGGCAAAGAAGACTTTTTCCTTGCATTCACATAAGAATTTTAGTCTTTGAGCCCTTTTGTGCATAAACACACCATCCAACTGACCAGTTGCCACAGAACGGAGCTCTGTGGCCTTTTCTCCCCAGCCCAACATCTGACTGGATTGAATACATACCACAAACGTCAGCATCTCTCCCCACTTCAGAACCACATCCGTGGAGATTCTTCCATTAAGCATTCATGTAAATCCTTTCTTCTTCTTTTTTTAAAGATTTTATTTATTTGACAGAGAGAGAGATCACATGTAGGCAGAGAAGGGGGGGAAGCAGGTACCCTGCTGAACAGAGAGGCCGATGCAGGGCTCAGTCCCAGGACCCTGAGACCATGACCTAAGCCAAAGGCAGACACTTAACAACTGAGCCACCCAGGCACCCCTAAACCCTTTCTTCTTCATAGCACACAAGAATCTCCATGCCATCTGTGTTGAGGAGGAGGATGATTGCATGGGGTTTGATACTACACTGGATCATAGAGTGTGGGTTCCTTCTTATGTGTGTTGGTAGATAAATGTCATAGACTAATCCTGAATCCACATCAACAGCATGGAATCCAGCACAGGATCCAGAGATCACTTTCAACCTCTGGCCTTCCTCAACAGTTAGATCCACTGGTAATGGCTTATGTACCAATTCTCCAAATGACTTAAAGCCCATAAATTTTTGACATAGCCTGGGTGCCCATGCATAGACCCTCACAGAATTCTGCAATTACCAGAAATTTGATTCTTTCATATTTTACAACTTTATAGTGTACACATACTTCCAAGTCCCCCATGGTTGTCCATCCCTGCTTCATCTCAACTTCTGGAACATTGTGAAGTATTTTATTTCTTAACCAAGACCGATAATAGACAACTAACTTATCCTTCTTGCCAGACATTGTCAGCAAGACATTCAAACTTCAAGGACATCCATTTGCTGAAATCATCTTCAGTTAATCAGAGGATCTATATTCCCTTGGCCACTTCTGTCGAGCAACATCAGGTCCCTCTCTGTACCCTTTAACAAATTCACTCCCCTTAAGGTGGCACACAGAATCTCAGGATTAAATCTCATTTTATATTTATGAATCTCTTTGGTGTCACTTTATGATCTAGTGTTCATGGGATTCACGTTGACCCCTGAGCCCTTCCTGGTAGGTCTTGCCCATTGGCTTCTGGTCTTTTTCCATCAGAGGAAAATCCCACCACAAAAGTCACTGTTGTCCCACTAGATGGAGAAATCTGTAGTAATCTGGGGTCTATAAAAGGTGTAAAAGAAGAGGAAGATTTGTGTTTCTGGAGAGTGTTACTAGCAGACTGAGGCTTGTGGACAATAAAAGTGCCCTCCTTAGAAGAGGTCATGGCTGGTTCACTTTCTACATCATCATGGACAATCATGATTTTCACAGAATCTGTTTCACCATTGCTCAAATTCAGAGATGCAGCTGCTCTGGTGTCCTCAGTCCCTTCTTGTTCCACATCATCATCTTCCTCATCTGTTGTCCCTGACTACTTACTGGATGAGTAGTCATCTGCCTCTTTGTGTGGGAGTCACACCTCTTCCACTGCTGGAAGCTCTACTGCCAATGTGGTCCAATCAACAGGCTTGAGAGATCTAAAAACTTTCTTATCTTCACGTTTTTTTCGCTGCATATACGAGACACTGAGGTGGAAAGTCTTCAGATTTGGATGACTATCTCACTCTGAAACACTCCCCTGAGCCATTCTGATACTCAGGGTGGGACACAGACTGGGATCCTGAGTTGCTGGACCCCAGGGAACTGCCACTGTCCTGGGCAACAGCTTCTCCACTCTCTTCCATAGCAGCCTGGGCTCAGTACTGCTTGGGAAAGATATTGATGGACTGAAAGTTGTTCAAGATCATAGTCTCTTGCTAGCAAAGGGACAGCAAATCCCACCCCCCACTTTTAAAAAAACATTTTAGCATTTGAATATGATAACACTTTTTTTATTGTGTTCAGTTAGCCAACATATAGTATGTCATAAGTTTTGTTGTAGTGTTCAATGATTTATAGTTGCATATAACACCCAATGCCCATCCCTACGCATACCCTCCTTAATACCCATCACCCTGTCACCACAACCCCACCTCAGTTTGTAACCCTTTCTGTAACCCTCAGTTTGTTTCCTGGAGTAAAGTCTCATGGTTTGTCTCCCTCTCTGATTTCTTCCCATTCAGTTTCCCCTCCCTTCCCCTGCGGTCCTCGTCCTCTGCTCTATTCCTTATGTTCCACATATGAGTGAAGCCCTATGATAATTGTCTTTCTCTGCTTGATTTATTTCACTTGGCATATTCCCCTCCAGTTCCAAACTTGTCGAATGCAAATGGTGGGTATTCGTCATTTCTGATGGCTGAGTAATACGGTTGCTTCCAAAAATGTTTTTTGGGTTAAATTATTTTTAGTCTCAAATTTTTTTCTTTCTTTTTTTAATGGGAGGGGCAAAGTATGATATTTCAGATACTCTGAATGAAATTAGTGTGCTATTTGAATATCCAGTCTTCTCTTGTAGAGTAGTTTATATTATTGACTATGCTATATTGAGGACCCTGGCAGTTTTTAAATGAACTTTCTGGCAAAAAAATAAAAAGCATATATTTTCTGACCCAATACTCTGGGGCCAAAAAGGATAGAACAGGAAATGTTTGGGGAGTGTGTGTTTGTATGTGAGTGTATGTGAGGGTTGGGAGGTAGGCAGAAAATGAAATAAGATGGCTTGGGAAATACTTGGTTTTTCTCTCAGATTCCTACTCTGAGCCCTTCACCCCTCCTTGTTCATTGGCCAAAGTGCCAAGAGAACTGGTGCTTCTAAGAGATAACTTGGGGTCTCTAAGCCAAATGTATCAATGGCATCTTCCCTAACCCTAACCCTAAGCTGCTATGTTACCAAACCTAGATCATACAAGAAGTTCAAATGTATGAGAATATGAAGATTTAAAACAAAATGTCGAGTTTCAAATGTTTAAAATACGGGGTCCCTTTTGAAATTATCTGGGAAGAGGGGCTCCTGGATGGCTCAGTCGGTGAAGCATCTGCCTTCAGCTCAGGTCATGATCCCAGGATCCTGAGATCAAGCCCCACGTTGGGGGCTTCCTCCTCAGCCAAGAGCCTGCTTCTCCCTCCCCCTCTGCATGCCATTCTGCCTACTTGTGCTCTCTCTCCATCCCTCTGTCAGATAAATAAGTAAAATCTCTAAAAACATTATCTGGGAGGTAATTACTTTTATCACATAGCTAAGAAAACTCAGTCCTTGTTTTAGTGATATGTAAACAGACTTGTTTCCAACCACTGCTGATATATAACTAAAAAGGAACAAAACTCAAATGCTCTGACCCTCATATATTTCAGTGTTTTACAAAGGAGGAAGTCTAAATGAGAAAATTTTCATCAAAGGCTTACTCTATCCATTTCATAGAAAACAGCACTCTCTAAAGGGCCAGTCTGAACTTCTGTAATGTGCTTTCTTGGTTACACCAGTTTTCCACAAACACATCAAAAGAGGAAAAATATCTAACACCACTCAGTGGTATTTCCTCACCAGAAGAGAAAAACAAGAAATGCACAATATTCATACCACTTAGAAAGTACATACAAATCATCAACATGGTAAAAGCCATGGCATGATGTCCCCTATATCTCAAAGGGCAAGAAACCTATAATAAGCAATGCCCTGCTGTCAAAGAATGAAAAGAAAGCAAACCCCATATAAACAAAAACCCTATTGCTATGAAATGTGGTCAATCATCAATAACGAAAAGAAAAAATTTCAACATTCTATCATCTTGAAAAGAACACTGCTCTTCTGACCAGCATGAAAATATTAAGCAAACAAGAAGGAACCTTTAGAATCTGATTAGTGTTCTGTGGTCTGCCCCGTTTTCAAACGTAGAAAAGGTGACATATAGTGTTGGTTAGTGAGCCCCTGGAACGTGCCTAGACCTCAGCCTTGGTGCCAGCTCCTAACACTGCTAACATTCACAGGCAGACTGAATGTCAAATCTACACAGTTCTCCATCATATATTTGTGGAAAATTCATTCCAGGAGAAATTCATAAATCAGACAGGAGACTATACTAAGACCAGCACTGTGTGGGAAGATATAAAGAGAGTTGGCTCTGTTCCCTCCAGCGAATAAACCTGTTAACACCAAGCTTTGCAGCATGGCATAGGGTTCTATAAGGATGTATCTCCTACTCCAAGAGAACAGTCTTTGAAGAACTGGAACTGATAGTTGAGATGCGTTTTTATAATTCATCTGCTACTGTATATACTTGCATACTTCATTATTTTCATGTTTAGGTATGTTATCAAATATTGCTTCCAGTTTGAAATGGTTTGAAAACTGTTTTATGAATTTAAGTTCATCATTGTTTAGTCTATGTTATTCCATTGACAAAGCACTTCAAAAAAAAAAAAAAGGAAACACACGCAGTATTTTTACATAGAAAAAAACACAGCTGGCCCAACTTCTTTTTTTTTTTTTAATCTTTGGACCAACTTCTTTTTAATACAGTCAGTGGCTTCAGAGGGCCTCACCTGGATACTTATGTTCATGGTAAGGTTTTATCAAACAGCTCCTGTTTAATTTGGCATCTCAATCTTCCTACTTCATAATCAACTGTCTTGATAATTTCTCAAAGGTGGCATTCTATTTGTTTCTTCTGTCACCTCCATAGGACTATTATTGAGCCATTTGGGAAAAAAAACCTACAGAGATCAAATTCCAGCATACTTTAAAAGAAAAACTTTTTTTATATCCAAGCGTTGGCTGTGTAGATATGAGATATAACTGTAAATTTGGCTTTTTCCGTTCTCCACATCAGCCCCATTAGTTTTTACTGGCAAGGTGGCACACGGCTACTCACATGTTTGTATCCTGGAAACCAGAAAGCGAGTTAATATAATAAGACAAACGATTCTCTGTATGGAGGGAGGCACAAGTTGAATGCAGTTTGAATACTTCCTTCTCAGAGCTTTTGATTTTCTAGCAGAAGAGCTAAAACCATCTGTGTAATCTCAAGGCAAAGTGGAGTGTGCCAACAGGAAAGCAGGGAGGGGAGAGCTCTTCCAGCTCAGGCAGCAGGAAGGACTTCTGACAGGAAATTCTGGAAGGGTGAAAAGGATCTGGACGTAAAAACTATAGAGGAGAAGGAGATTTTCATCAGTGCAGAAAACAGGACCAAAAGTACAGTGAAAGAGCTTAGACACATTGACATGGAATGGTGGCTTTATTATAGTTACTTGTTTCTTGTCCATGTGTACACTAGGCAATTAGTTTTATGAGGGCAGGCACAGTGTTGGGCACTGGGAACACAGAACTCACAGGTTTACAATTTCATGTAGAATTCAATGAACAAATAGAAGATAACTACATATTTATGAACTGTAAAAAGTGTGACAAACGAAAACGAGCAAGATGTCATGGGAGAGAACCAAAAGTGGATCTAGAGAACCATGGGACAACACAGTGGAAGAATATTCCAGGTTGAAGACATAAGCATGTGCAAAGGTTCTGTGTTGGAAAAGAGCTGTGAGAATTCACAGTGCAGATGGAGTATGACAGGAGGAAGTGTGCCACAAAATGAGGTTTGAGGAATAGGTAAGCATGACAGCATTATGACTTACAAATCAGACAAAGTGCTTTCTGATTTCATTGTAAGAACAAGGGGAAACCACTGAGAGCTTTTTAGCAGGAGAGGGGCAAGATGATTTTTTTTTAAAGATTTTATTTATTTATTTGACAGAGATCACAAGTAGGCAAGAGAGGCAGGCAGGGAGAGAGAGGAGGAAGCAGGCTCTCCGCGGAGCAGAGAGCCCGATGTGGGGCTCGATCCCAGGACCCTGGGATCATGACCCGAGCCAAAATCAGAGGCTTTAACTCACTGAGCCACCCGGGCGCCCCAAGATGATATTTTAATAAATGTTTCTGGAACAATCAGACATCCATATGCCAAAAAATAAGAACTTCAACCTAAACCTAAACCTCACACCTTATAAAAAGATTAACTCAAAATGGATCATAGCTACAAACCTTAAACACAGAACTATTAAACTTCCAGGGAGAAAAACATAGAAAATCTGTGATCTGTGGTTTGGCAATAAATTCTTAGACATGGCCCCAAAAGAAAAAAAAAGAAGAAAAAATGGTAAAACTATCTTTCTTTAAAATTAAAAATTTTTTGTTTTGCAAAAGACACTGTTAAGAGAGTGAAAAAAGAAGCTACAAACTAGAGAAAGTACTTATACATCAAACATCTGACAAAGGACTTGTATATAGACTATACAAATATTTTCAAAACTCAATAGTAAGAAAGTAAGCAACATTGCTTTAAAAATAGACAAAGCATCTGAATATTCAAATGATAAAAAGATGCTCAACATCTTTAGTTATTAGGGGAATGTGAATTAATACCATAATTTAATACCCTAGAGAAATGAAATGAAAATTTATGCCCACCAAAAACTTGTATACAAATGTTCATAGCACCTTTATTAATAATTGCCCCCCAAATGGCAACAACCCAGGTGTACTTCAACAGGTGAATGAATAAGCTGTGGTACATCCATATTCTGAAATGCAACTCAGCAATAAAGACTGCATACTGTAGGACTATATTTATAGAACATTCTCAAAAAGACAAAACTATTGGGATACAGAATAAATGAGCATCTGACAGTGGCTGAGGGTGAGGTGAAGTAGGGATTACTATAAATGGACAGCACAAGGAGGTTTTTTTGGGGTGGTGGAACTGTTCTTTATCTTGACTATGGTCATGGTTACACAAATCAATGCCTGTGTTAAAACCATAGAACTGTACACCAAGAAAAAAAAAACAAATCAATTTTGCTGTATAATTTAATAAATTGTTTAACAATTTAAAAATGTAAATGTATGTCCACAAAAGACCTATAAGACAATGTTTCCTGCAGCTTTATTTGTAGTAACCAAAAATTAGAAATAAATGTCCATCAAAGGAAAATGTCTGACAAATTGTGGCATATCCACAGACTAGAATACTCCTCGACAACAAAAAAGAATGAAAGACTGATACGTATGACAAGATGAATCTCCAAAGCATTATACTGAGTTTTAAGAGAGTAGACTAAACAGAGTATATATTATATGGCTCATTTCTATGAAGTTCTCGCAAAGGGAAAAGATATATACTGAAAAACATCAGAATAGTGGTTGCTTCTAGGTAGTGGAATAACAGAAAAAGGGTACAACAAAGCTTTCTAGTGTGTTGAAAATACTGTATGTCTTGATGGGAATATGGGTCACATGTATTTATGCATTTGTCCCATCTCATGGAATAACAGAATTAAGATCTGTGCATTTCATTACATGTAAATTTTACCTTAAAAACAAAAACAATATGAACTCAAATGAAGTTTGCTTTTCTCAATGACATGAGTTGGCAACCTGAAAACTCCTTTCTGTGTATTCTAGACTTGAGCTAATAAGTAAATATATTGAGGATAATGGGGCCAAGCTAATCTGACTGTTGGATTATAGTGTTGCAAAAATGGAAATGAGAGGCCCAGAATGAACCCTGTGGTGCTGGTTTAGAATTGGAGGCATCCATATGAATTCACGGTTTGTATTATTTTATATACACATATATACCACGGTACACACACAAAGAGACAGGTAGGCAAGGAAACAAATATAGATATAGGTCTGTATGCCTATGTGTGTGTGTGGATTTGTGTCTTAGTTCTGAAAGCACCAGAAGTAGTCACAAGTCAGTAACAAGGAGCACAACTAGCATCCAGATCTTGGCTTCTAAATACCTGCACTTAAGAAGCCAAGATTCCTTTGGCTAAGGTTTAGAAAACCAGCTGATTTCATGGCTGAGGCAGAGAAAGAACAAAACAAACCTGGAATATCATTAGTGCCAGAAAGTAAGGAATGCTTCAAGAATGGTGAGAAGTGCTCAAAAGACACAAGAACCAGATTAAAGGGGCGACCATGGGTCAACTCTGGGACAAACTGAGCACTGAAATAAATAATAATGGAAAAATATTATAATATTATAATCCAGTGAATAAACAAATGGATAAATAAATAGTGCAGCAGAAGAGACAGAGAGAGAGAATAATGATAAATAATGATAAAGCAAATGCAGAAAAATTCCAATCATTGTGAGTACAGGTAGAGGAGGACACATACATATAGTTCCTGCCGATATTCAAATAAAAGTTCAAAAATTAACAAAAAATTTTAACACAGCTGAAGCAGAAGAATATTCTGGAATACAAAAAGATAGGGCAAAAAGCATTAGGTTGAAAGAGAGCCAGAACATGTCCCACTTCCTCAGATCCTAATACCCATCCTGACATCTTCATTACAGAAAGACTAATGAACACCAGGAAGAGAGAAGATATTACATTGTTAGCTGCCTGAGCAGAATTAGCAGCTGTCAGTATATTTACCCAAAACTACTTTTCATAAAATAGGCTAATACTCGACAATTTGTTTCCAGTTTTTCCAAACTTTGATGATATTTATTAGACTCCTTTTCATTACTAAGCCCTCAGTGATTTCAGAGCTGCTTCAATGAGTTTTGAGTCTTACTTCGAGCTTTTCAAAAAATATTAACAATAAATTACCCTTATCAATTGTAAATCTAATAAGACAGTCTAATGACTGTATGCTCTGAGATGATCAAAATAATAATGTCATATAGCTAAAGATGGAATACGGATGGGCTAGGATTCATATAAACACAATGAAACACAAAACCCAGAATCCTGAGTCTGCTCTCCCTTCTTCTTTCTTCTTCCTTCTCCTTCTTCATTTTTTTAATGGCTACCCTGCTCAAGAACCAGTTCCTGTACATACTAACACAATAATTTAAATGGAAACCAAGAGGCTGGCTCCAGATCTAACAACTACAGCTGCATGGGAATGGACCCCAACTCCTTTCCTTATCTGTTAGCACGGGGAATCATCATGTGAGTGTCCCTCAGGCAGGTGTGAAAGCATGCAGTTATTAGAGTGGATATGACCTCCAAGCTGGGAATTCTGTCATGTTCAGACTTGGCCACCACTCCCCCCTCTGCTCCCCCCCACCCACAGCAAGGCGAGGTGGACACTTTGCAGAGAACAATTTGGGTGTTAATGGATATAGAACCATCTCATAAGAATTTAAAATGTGCTGGCTTTAAATAGAAAAAGAGAACAACCTTAAATTAATAGAAAAATAAGAGTATTTAAGATATCACCAGAGACAGACTTCAGATCATGACCATAAGCCCAGTTTACATGTAACCCCTTGCAATTAATAATGTCATTATAGCTCAGTTAAAGATTTAGTATAGGTTTAAATTATAATTACTCTATTTTTGGAAATACTTCTTAATTGATAATAACTTGGCTTTGTATAGTATTTTACAAAGCAGATAGATCTCATTTACTTATCAAAGCAGATAGCTCTCATTTCCTTATCTTATTGGATTATGATGCACATTCTGCAGTAATTATCTTTACTGTTTATAGATAAATAACTTGAGAGTCAAGGAGACTTCTCCAAGATCACACAACTTGTAAATGGTCAAGCTGAGAAGTAAAACCCAAATACTGTAGTTTAAAAATCCCAATCCTATGTTGTTTTAAGTACTACTATGTCACAAGACCTCCACACTATATGCCCAAGATGACGACGGCAGGCAGTGTGGAGTAGAATTAGCCAAGTAACTTGCACAGGGAGAGCAGGGAGACTTGACTGAAGGTTTAAGAGGCTGTGAAAAGGTCTCTGTGGAGAGCTGAGCTGGCCACCCTATTACATGACACCATTGGGAACTGCCAACATTGCACCATCTTTTAACTGATAAAAATGTCAACTGCATATGGCAAAACCTAAATCAAGTGTAACCTCCCCCAACAACCTTCCCTATCCCTCTTCATTGCTTAACATTTACCCTTGGACCTCCTCACCATTCTACCTACTCTGTTCTATTGATTTATGTTTTGTCTTTCTCTTCCACTAGAATGTAAGCTCTAGGCAGTTAAATATTTTTGTTCACTGCTGTGTCCTCAGAGCCTAGAACACAGCTTCTCACAGAGTAGGTGCTAAGTACGAATGAGGTTCACTGGGAATGGAATGATGAGATTGGCAAGCTAGCTCCTTAGTGGTAGAGAAACCCAATTGAACAACCTGTGATACAATGATACACAGGGTCTTTCCCTGTTCAAGATGGGGTGGACACGAGGAATCAAGTCAGTATAGAATAGTACCAAGGCTCCATACAACAAAAGTGTGCTTACTAGAATCATCATACAACTTTATAAAATTCTCTTCCCACCTTTGTACAACTAAGTCCTCACTGACACAAGCTGAAAGGGGAATTAAGCAAGAACATTCTTTTTGGTGCAGCTGCTGACAGGTGGAGTCTCCCCAGGGACCAATTCCAACATTGTAGCAGTTTCTGAAGACTGCAAGCAAATATAAGAGCTACTAGAACCCTTGGAAATGCTTGCCATTTGATTTTCTTGTGTTCTTTACTCTATCGAAGGGTGAGGAGATGCTATCTTTTTTTTTTTATTTCTTTTCAGCATAACAGAATTCATAGTTTTTGCACCTCCCCAGTGCTCCATGCAATGCGTTCCCTCCATAATACCCAACACCTGGCTCCCCCAACCTCCCACCCCTGCCCCTTCAAAACCCTCAGGTTGTTTTTCAGAGTCCATAGTCTCTCATGGTTCATCTCCCCCCCAATTTCCCTCAACTCCCTTCTCCTCTCCATCTCCCCATGTCCTCCATGTTATTTGTTATGCTCCACAAATAAGTGAAACCATATGATGATTGACTCTCTCTGCTTGACTTATTTCACTCAGCATAGTCTCTTCCAGTCCCGTCCATGTTGCTACAAAAGTTGGGTATTCATCCTTTCTGATGGAGGCATAATACTCCATAGTGTATATGGACCACATCTTCCTTATCCATTAGTCCATTGAAGGGCATCTTGGTTCTTTCCACAGTTTGGTGACCGTGGCCATTGCTGCTATAAACATTGGGGTACAGATGGCCCTTCTTTTCACCACATCTGTATCTTTGGGGTAAATACCCAGTAGTGCAATTGCAGGGTCACAGGGAAGCTCTATTTTTAACTTCTTGAGGAATCTCCACACTGTTCTCCAGAGTGGCTCCACCAACTTGCATTCCCACCAACAGTGTAAGAGGGTTCCCCTTTCTCCACATCCTCTCCAACACACGTTTTTTCCTGTCTTGCTGATTTTGGCCATTCTAACTGGTGTGAGGTGGTATCTCAATGTTTTTTTTTATTTTTAATTTCTTTTCAGCGTAACAGAATTCATAGTTTTACACCACACCCAGTGCTCCATGCAATGCGTGCCCTCCACTATACCCACCACCAGGCTCCCCCAACCTCCCACCCCCCACCCCTT
>PISX010001782.1:0-180108 GCA_004024625.1 Mellivora capensis
CACATAGACCAGTGGAACAGAGTAGAGAGCCCAGATATGGACCCTCAACTCTATGGTCAAATAATCTTCGACAAAGCAGGAAAAAATATACAGTGGAAAAAAGACAGTCTCTTCAATAAATGGTGCTGGGAAAATTGGACAGCTATATGTAGAAGAATGAAACTCGACCATTCTCTTACACCGTACACAAAGATAAACTAGAAATAGATAAAAGACCTCAATGTGAGACAGGAATCCATCAGAATCCTAGAGGAGAACATAGGCAGTAACCTCTTTGATATCAGCCACAGCAACTTCTTTCAAGATATGTCTCCAAAGGCAAAGGAAACAAAAGCAAAAATGAACTTCTGGGACTTCATCAAGATCAAAAGCTTCTGCACAGCAAAGGAAACAGTCAACAGAACAAAGAGGCAACCCACGGAATGGGAGAAGATATTTGCAAATGACAGTACAGACAAAAGTTTGATATCCAGGATCTATAAAGAACTTCTCAAACTCAACACACACAAAACAGATATCATATCAAAAAATGGGCAGAAGATATGAACAGACACTTCTCCAATGAAGACATAAAAATGGCTATCAGACACATGAAAAAATATTCATCATCACTAGCCATTAGGGAGATTCAAATTAAAACCACATTGAGATACCACCTTATACCAGTTGGAATGGCCAATATTAGCAAGACAGGAAACAACATGTGTTGGAGAGGATGTGGAGAAAGGGGAACCCTCTTACACTGTTGGTGGGAATGCAAGTTGGTGCAGCCCCTTTGGAGAACAGCATGGAGATTCCTCAAGAAATTAAAAATAGAGCTTCCCTATGACCCTGCAATTGCACTACTGGGTATATACCCCAAAGATACAGATGTAGTGAAAAGAAGGGCCATCTGTACCCCAATGTTTATAGCAGCAATGGCCATGGTCACCAAACTGTGGAAAGAACCAAGATGCCCTTCAATGGACAAATGGATAAGGAAGATGTGGTCCATATACACTATGGAGTATTATGCTTCCATCAGAAAAGATGAATACCCAACTTTTGTAGCAACATGGATGGGACTGGAAGAGATTATGCTGAGTGAAATAGAGAGAGTCAATTATCATAGGGTTTCACTTATTTGTGGAACATAACAAATAACATGGAGGAACATGGGGAGATGGAGAGGAGAAGGGAGTTGAGGGAAATTGGAAGGGGAGGTGAACCATGAGAGACTATGGACTCTGAAAAACAACCCGAGGGGTTTTGAAGGGGCGGGGAATGGGAGGTTAGGGGAGCCAGGTGGTGGGTATTAAGGAGGGCACGTATTGCATGGAGCACTGGGTGTGGTGCAAAAACAATGAATACTGTTAGGCTGAAAAGAAATAAAAAAAAATAGGCATAAAAAAAACACATCAACTAGTATTGCAAAATATATCCCTTACTTGTAATTTTGAGTTCACCCTATCAGTTTATATAACCAGAGAACCAGACCAGAAAGTGTAAGCAGAAAATAGGTAATAATCAAAGATTCCATGGAATGATCTTTCCCACTGCGAAGAAACACATCATTAGGAGCTCTCATAATTTAGGCAAAAACCGATTCAATGGGACTTTAGCTATATCCTAAAACGTTTTGGGTTGTTGTTTTTTTTTTTTAATCACAAAAAAAAGGGGGGGGGAGTAAAAAAAACACCTTCAACAATCACATTGTTTCAAAATGTTAACTACAAAGTAACAAACATCAGCCTGGCTTCAGACTTCTCTTCAACACTACGTGTCAGAAAGGGATTTCTAGGGTGGCCTGGGTAGCTCAGTTGGTTAAATGTCTGCTTTTGGCTCAGGTCATGATCCAAGGATCTTAGGATCCAACCCCACATCAGGCTCCCTGCTCATTGGGACGCCTGCTTCTCCCTCTCCCTCTCTCACTGCTTGTCTTCCCTCTCTCACTGTGTCTCTCTCTGTCAAATACATAAAATATTTTGTTAAAAAAAGGATTTCCAGAGAGATTTGAGGAAAAACAGGTATTATCCTAAAATGATAGACCTCCTTAATCCTGGTCTGGAGACATAGATTTGGCAGCTATTAGCATAAAGGGAGGAATTGTTATTTGGGATGAAGAAGTTCATACAAGGAGAGACTTTAAGATTTTCTTTTTTTTATTTTGCAAGACAGAAAACACGAGGCGGGGGAGGGTGGTGCAGAGGGAGAAGCAGGCTCCCTGCTGAGCAAGGAGCCTGATGAGAGACTCAATCCCAGGACCCAGAGATCATGACCTGAACCAAAGGCAGACTCTTAACCGACTGAGCTACCCAGGCGCTCCAGGGAGAGATTTTAAAGTGAAAAGACCCCAGAAGGTCTGAGACAGATGCCTAAGTAACATCAATATTGAAGGTACAGGTGAAAACAGAGTAGTCACAGAGAATCACAGTGCGTGGCCACGAGGTGGGTACCCATCTCTGAAATCAGAGTCTAGAATAGTCCCACACAGTGAATCTACTGGAATAATAAATAATAATAAAGAGATCATTATTTAAAAGTGTTGAATAGGAATTGTGCGAAGTAAAAAATCTGATATAAGAAAACTTATGCTCCTAGAAGCAAGTTTAAGCTTCTAATTTAAAAAGATGGAAATCGAGGCACTGAGGTGGTGTAATCAGTTGAGCCTCCAACTCTTGATTTCAGCTCAGGTCCTGATCTTGGGGTCATGAGATCGAGCCCCAGGTCAGGCTCCATGCTCAGCACAGAGTCTGCTTAACACCCTCTCTCCTCTGCCCCTCCCCCACCCTCAAATAAATAAATCTTAAAACAAAAGAGGAAATCATTTCATCTGAATAATTACACAAATTCAGTATCTTCCTTAACAGTTTTGGTAGTAGCCCGCCTCTCAGATGGCACCAATGAATCATGTCCCCTTTTATTCACATCCTGGTACACTTCCCCTTCACACTGAATAGGGTAAATGAATGTGTGTATTGGGAATATTGCAGAAATGAGTGTAGGGCTTCCAAGGCTAGGCTGTGAGAGATTGTGGCTTCTGTCTTGCTCTCTCTCTCTCTCTCTCTCTTAGATCAGTTGGTCTAAGGGAAGCCTGCCATAATGTTATGGAGACATCAAGTACCCAATGGAAACCTCCACGTGCTCAGAAGCCATGGGAGCAAGCCACGTTGAAGTGGCTCCTCCAGACCTCGTTAAGATTTTGGGTGATGCGGCCCCTCATGACATCCTGTCTGAAACCTTATGAGAGATTCCAAGCCAGAACCACCCTGATAAGCTGCACCCAAATTCCTCAGCCGCCATATACTGTTACCTAATGAATGTTCTTAAGCTGCTAAATTTGTCATGTCATCTGTTCCCCAGCAATAGATAGCTAACACATTTGTTATTTTATTTTCCCTTACTATACTTACGCAAAATAAACTTGATGGCAGCTGCTTTCAATAAATTCCATTTAACCGCACCCCCCACCTCCTTCTAAAGTGAAGGCAAAGGTGGGTTTTTAGAGGAAGAGAGCAAAAGCTGGGTTTCCCACTGTTCAGGAGCCTTCTCTCTCAGACAGTTATTTTCAAGTCATCTCCACGAGCTCCTGGCTTTCGATCTTTATGTATATTGGACCAAACGGACAATAAGGATGAAGGGCAAAATAGGTCATGGTTGGGGTAGCAGTAACTTTATTTGAGGGTTTACGGGAAGTTAATGGCCCCAAAGTCTCTCTGTCTATAAAACCTGATCAGGAGTCACACATTTGGAGATCTTCAGCATTTAGACAATATCATGGCTTCCTCTCCGCAAAATAAAAACTCTGCAGAGTTTTATGATATGTGTAAGAAGCCCCCAACACTTCTATCTGTCCCTGATGCTTTTTTTTTTTTTTTTGCAACATCAATCATCAAATTCTTAAAATCATTCGAGTGTGGGGTGCCTGTGTGGCTCAGTTGGATGAGTGTCCGACTCCTGGTTTTGGCTCAGGTCATGATCTCAGGGTCATGGGACCCAGCTCAGCTCAGGGTGAGGCTTCATGCTCGGTGGGGAGTCTGCTCAAGATTCTCTCCCTCTCGCCCTCCACCCCTCTCCCCACTCATGCATGCTCTCTTTCTCTTAAAAAATAAATTAAATCTTTAAAATAAAATCATTTTTGTGACTCTGCTTTGTCCCTCTACTGACAGTTGATCTGCCTACTATTCAACCTAGCAGTGATAAAACACTCTTTATAAACACAAAGATTCCTTTTCTATTGGGAACGTTTTCCATCATAGGACCTCCCATGCCCTGGTTATCATGAAATCAATCGTTTTACTTCTTAGCTACCAACTTTTCCTGAGGGGCTCTTGTTAGCCGAGTTGCCTTTGGTTAGTGCTTATTCTGATAATGTTCCTTTGAAGCATGTTACATACATTCTTTTTTTTTTTTTTAACCAGAAATTTCTTCAGTTTCTGGTTGGTGACTAAAATCGGGGTGGTAGGGAGAGGACAAGCTCATTTCAGAGCCGCTTCATGCCACCAGGCTGTCCCTGTCCTTGTCCCATTCTCCCCTTACATGCAATGAAAAGGGCCAAGCTATTTATATCCCCCTAATGAAGAGGAATTCAGCAGGTGACAAATGATAATTTCTGAGGTAAGGAAAGATGCTTCCCCTTATCCATTTTTGAAGACAAGACCTAGGTATATCACAGACTCCGTATATTTAAAAGCACTTGTATGCACATAAGAAGAACCGACCGGGGTCAGATTGATGAAAATCAAAGTAATCTCAGAGTTTGAGTCCCCATCTGTCAGATTGAGCACACACTTAAGGCACGAACAAAAAAAGATACTAAAAAAAACTTTTTAAAAAATAATGGATACTAAAATTCTAAAACTGAGCTAAAATTAAATCCTAGTTTAATATTAAATAGTAAATTAAATAAAAATTCAGCACTTCAGCTGCACCAGCATATTTCAAAATGCTCAGTAGGCATAGAAACACCATTCTAAAGTATTTAAGTTATCACGGAAAATAAATTTTAAAACTTCACTGAAATCGCTTACGTCTGTTTTATGATTGATGTAGTTTTCGAGTTTGAATTACACATTTGGGCAGTAGGTTGGAGAATCATCATATTTTCAGTGTCTGGAGACTTCTCAAGAATTTAATCTGATCTTAGCCAACCTTTTATACACCTGTCCTCCCCTCCACGCACCGCGTCAATAAACCATTGTCCTGCACGGTCACCCGTGAGCACCTGCAAGCGCAGAGACCAGGCACTAAATAGGAGCGGCGGCCGGTTTCCTAGCAACAGCGACGCGACTCCGCCCCTTGCCCAAGGCGTCTCTCTCTTACCTCGCGGAGCTGGGAGGGGCGGGGCCAGGAGTCTCGTGCCCAATAGGAGGGGAGCGGAGGCGGGAGTTCGGGCCGCGTCCGCGTCGCCAGGGAAACGGCTGCGGCGGGCCGCAACGCGCGATGCCGGGCGCTGAGGAGCCCGCCGCGCGGGCCGCTGAGAGCGCGGACCCGGAGCCCGGCGCCGCCGACCCGCGCCTGGGACTCCTGGGGGCCTACGTGGCCCTGAGCCTGCGGCCAGCCGCCGGCGCCTGGGAGCGCTGCGCGGGCACGGCCGAGGCGGAGCGGCTGCTGCATGCCTTCCTGGGCCGCGATGCTGAGGGGGGCCCGAGGCCGCTGCTGGTGGTGCGGCCCGGGCCCGGGGGCCTGGCGGTGCGACCGGGCCTGGACGCGGGGCCCCAGGCGGGCCCGCCTCGCGCCAAGGGGCTTTTCTTCCTGCGCACCGGGCCCGAGCCGCCGGGGCCCGACAGCCTCCGCGGCGCCGTGCTGTGCGGAGACGTGCCCGCCGCCCCTCTGGAGCACCTGGCTGCGCTGTTCTCTGAGGTGAGGGTGGGCGGATGGCCGCTGGGGTGGGGGAGGGGAGGCCGGGACGGAGGGGGGCGGGGCCGGGGCGGGGCTAGAGGGGGTGGGCCGGAAGCCCACCTGAGATGTGGGGGCGGCGAGCTGGGACAAGCTGAGGGAGGGTCCGGTTCACAGTGAGAAGCTCGAGGGGCTCTGACTTGCGTCGGTCCGGGTCTGGGGCCAAGCCAAAGTCAGGGGGAGGCTGGAGTCTGAAGAGTGCTAGTGGGTCCTGACCATTTTTTTAAGGCGGTGTATCTCTCAGTCCCTCCGTAAACTGGCGCTGGGGGAGACAGGTAGTGGTGACCTAGGGGGCATCTCGAAGGGGCCAGCGAGGCAGCGGAGCTGAAAGGCCATCCACAGTGCTTACCTCTGGAGGGGAGTTGAAGGGAGAGGCGGTTTGGTTGTGATTTCATCTCATTCATAAATCTCACAACGGTGTCCCCAGTATCAGCCCTGGGCCGAGAAAAGAAGTTGGGGCATCCGGTTGGCAATGTCCAACAGGTGTTTGGAGGGGTCTGCGCCCGAGCTCAGGGAGGAAGATCCCCGGAGATGTGGATTCTGGGGAACTTCTGTGACAGCGCAGCCCGAGCTGAGAGAGTGCAGGAGGTCTCAGAGAGGGTGCCCCAGGCGAGGTTCTTGGGACATTTCGACCTTTCTGGAATGGGAGTAGATGTCCCTGTAAGTTTAGGGTGTGTGATGCACTGGGCCCTGCGGCTCAGAAAACAAGTATTAAGGGAGTATTGGTTATATGATGTTTTGTGTGAGCGAGGCTATCGGGAATACCAAAGAAAGAGAAGACAAGATCCCACCCACGCAATTAATCCTATATTGAAAATATTTAAAACTCCTATGACTGGGGAGGAGGTAGAACTCTACTTAAAGTTGGCCACAGTGGGGAGCCAGGTCCTGGAGGTTCCCTGCTGGGCCAGATGTGAGTCCTTCAGTTGCTTTATCAGAAAGCTCTAGGGAGGGGGAATTCCAGGGAAGAGTCGCCCTGGGTGGGGGGAGGGGAGCCCAGAGAAGCTGGGGTTCTCCCTAATCAGGGATGTATTTCAATCTTTTAACTACCCCAGTGGCTTTACCGCCCTGCATTGTCTGAGCCCCATCACCGCAGAGATCCAGGCTCCTCTCAAATCCCCTCATGAATGATGATGATACAAGGAAGTGCCATTGTGTTCAGAGGAGAGAGAGAGGAGTGTAGAAGAAGGATTAGGGGACATAGACTTCAAGGTAACTTTCAATGTCCTGGGAGACGGAACAAAATCTTGATCGTGGAAATACACTTAGTATGTGTGGGGGATGGCGGCCCATCACAGAGTTGTGTCAACGCCCAAGGACATGTACCCAGCAAGCAAAAGTAATTTGAAAATAGTTCAGACCCTCAAGTGTTCCAGAATGTTCACTGGTGCGTTAATAGAGACTGGAAACAAACTGAATGTTTATCCGTAGGGGACTCACTGAGTGAATCAAGGTCCATCTATAATTAAAAGAATGATTGCCATGGAATGGTCCTTAAGATTGTTTGTATTCATTGTGGCCAAAAAAACCCCACAGGAGAAAAAATTCACTGTCCCAACCATTTCCAAGTGTCCGGTTGCCAGCCACGCACACTGTTACGCAGGGAGTCCCCAGGAACCCCCACCATCCTGCAAGACTTGGTCTTTACCCACTGAACAACTCCCTGATTCCACCCTGCCTCGGGCCCCGGCGCCCACCATTCTGCTTCCTGTTCCTATGAACTTGACCACTCTGGGGACCTCATGTAAATGGAATCATGCAGTAGGTTTCCTTTTGTCACTGGCTTATTTCCTTCCGCTTGATGTCAAGGTTCATCCGGGGTTGTACCATGTGACGGAATTATTTTCCTCCTTAAGGCTGAGAACTATTCCATTGTATGTGTATACACCACAGTCTCTGTCCCTTCATGCAGGGTGGTTGTATAGGCTGTGTTCACCTCTTGGCTCTTGTGAATAATGCTGCAATTTTTTTAAGACTTTTTTTTTTTAAGATTTTATTTTATTTGACAGAGAGAGAGAGAACTCACAAGTAGGCAGAGAGGCAGGCAGAGAGAGAAGGGGAAGCAGGCTCCCCACTGAGCAGAGAGCCCAATATGGGGCTCGATCCCAGGACCCTGAGATCATGAGCTGAGCCGAAGGCAGAGGCTTAACCACTGAGCCACCCAGGCGCCCCAATAATGCTGCAATTTAAGATAAGTTTTTTTCCCTTAAGTTGCAGAATTATTGTATAGTCTGCCACCATTTCTGCTAAAAAGAGAAGAGAGAGAGGGAGGGAGGGAACAAGGCAGGGAGGGAGGAAGGAAGGAAGGAGCGAGCACTCATTAACAGAGTAATCCACAGGTCTGAGAAATAGAACACTTATTCTTTTTAAAATTTATTTATTTATTTCAGAGACAGAGAAGCTCATGCTGTCTTCCCACTGAGCAGGGAGCCTGAAGCAGGGCTCCATCCCAGGACCCTGGAATCATGACTTGAGCCAAAACCAAGACTCGAGATGCTTAACCGACTGATCCCCCTGGGTGCCCCCCAAATTATTTTTAGAAAACCTTGAGGGCTTAGCATTTCTCAAAGCCTCTAACAGCATCTCCTATCTACTTCTTTTATACACCCTAAAGCTGATTGTGCTGCTTCAGTCCCCTGCTCCCCTCCTGTCCCCTCAGCCCCCTTTTCCCCTCCCAGTGTTCCTGAAGAGTGCTCCTGCTCTCCTATCTCTGTGGATCAGCTTGGCTCCCCACATCCTCCCAGGGCCTACTCAGCAGCACTCAAGCCAGAGGAGCCCACACAACTGAGAAAAGTCCTCCTGCGCTGGGGGGGAGTGTGATGTCAGTAAGGGGAAGAAGCTATAAATTTCATCATTTTGTTACACTAGTACAGGGTTTAAAAAAAAAATGCATCCAAGAAATGTTTCTCGGAACTGACAAAACTTAGTAATTAGTTCCCTGCTGCTTGTCTTCCACCTCCCAGCCACATCGTTCCCTGCTGCCAGGTTATTTTTTTAGAGCTGTGAGACTTGGATGCCATTTCAAAGTTTTGGGTTTTTTGGAGAGGGAGTGTGGGGATGTGGAATCTGATGGGCCTGGTTTCAAATCCTGGTTCTATGAAATGCATCAGTGTCATGTGACCTCTGGGGTCAGGGTCTAACTCTCTTGCAGGACTGTCATGAAATTTACAAAGAATCTATTAGGGCACCGGCAATAGTATGCTAGCTCGTAGGCATGACCTAAGGGACAAGCGTTATTGTCACTTATCCTGCTTAGAAGTGTCCTCATTTCTCTGGTCCATCCTCATCTTGCCCTAGCCTGTCCCTGCTCTCCCTGGAGGAAAGCTGTATTCCGCGACAGCCCTTCCATCTCTGAGCCTGAAGCTGGAACATGTGTCCTCCCTCCTCAATTCATGTTGAAAAACCTCACTTTGGATCTTGTGTCATCAGACAATGCCACCCTCTCCCCCACCATTGCTGTGTCATGACCCGATGGCGCTGCCCCTGGCTCACTGTGACTCTTTCCAACATCACTTCTGCCTTAACACATGGCTACTTCATTAGACACATGAATGATCCTTCCAATAAGCTGGCCTCTGGAATCCTTGAGCCTTCCTTCTCCAGTGATCTTGTCCCCCTCCCATCCCTTCGCCAGCCGTTCCTGTGGCCATTCCCAGACCTTGCACTACCAAACCAGCCCCTCGTGATACAATTTCACACACCTCTTTCTCTGACCACAGCTCGTGTCTTTCAGCCCACTTCCCCTAGTGTCCCACTACCCCGAGCCTCTGGTCCATCCATCCCGCTGCCTTCCCACTGTCTGACTCCACACCATAATTCTGACGAGATCTCAATGCTCTGTCTGTTCCATGCCTGCACCCATGAAACCTGTGGGGCTGAGAAAAACCAGCCAGCACCTCTTTAAATTCATGACCCTGAACATGTGATAGGCCTTTTATGCTTCCCAGCTGACACCTCAAGCTTCCCATTTTCTTGCTTTTCTAGACCACTATTAGACACTTTCTTTTTTTCCCCCCTCAAATGTCCAAAACGCCTATCAACCTCACTCAATGATGCTTTTGCTTCTTCCTTGGGTTTTAAAAATGGAAATAATAGAATAAAACGTACACAGATGCCTACATCCATCCTGTCTGCCCATATCCACACTCATTCTGCTCCACTATCCCTCCCATGGCAACAGGTGGACCATCTGCCATCATCTGGGGACAACCCCAAACCTCAGAACTGCCACTTCCTCTCTGAATCCCACCTGTTCTCATCTCCTTAAAGAGATCATGCCAACATCCTTTCCTTCCTCCTACATTCTTTTTTTTTTTTTTCCTTCCCCACTAGCTATTTGCCATCAAACAAAATCCTCATTCCTCCCGCCACTTATCATCCCACTTGTGTGGTCCCCTCTACAGCGAAACGTCTAGAAGATGGGTCTGTTCTTGCCATGCCCATTTCTTTTCCTGTTTCATCTGACCATCACCCCCACATGGCATGGAAGAGAAAGTCAAGGACTTGTCAATGTTGCCAGTGACCTCCACTTGGCTAAATGGCATGACCCTTTATCAGCCCTCTTCCTGCTTGACCTGTGTGCAGCATTTGGCACAGCTCGTGATGACCCACTCCTCCAGGAAACCCCTTTCTTCACTTGGTTTCCAAGACACCAGTTTTCTGGGTTTCCACCGGTTAGTTGCAATGGCCTCTTCTTTCCATTAATGGTACTCCCTTTTCCTCCCGGCTTCCTAACATTGGAGAGCCCTGGGGGTCACTCCTTGGACACCCTGTCTTCTCTATAGAACCTCAGTTCCTTGGGAGCACTAGTTCACCTGCAGAATTTCACAGACCACCTGTATCAGAATCATTTGTTATCTCCAGCCTTTGCTTCTCTGAGTTCCCAACTACCTACTGAACGTCCCCATTTAGAAGTCTAACAGATGTATCAGATTCTAATGTGTCAAAAAACACATTTTAAGTCTTACCTCAAGAATGGACTCTACCCTGGCCTCCCCCACATCTATTAATGGCAGTTCTGTTCTTCCTTCCTGCTCCCCAAGTCCCAAACTTTGAACTCATCCTGATGCCTTTTTTTGGTCTCACAACCCCACAATGAATCCTTTAAGAAATCATATGGCTGAGCCTTCAAAATGTATATAGAACCAAACCCTCTCTTACTATCTCCTCCATTCCCCCAGGTGCCAAGCCATTGTCTTCTGTATTATAGCAATCACTTTCTAACCCATCCCCCTTTTTCACTTTGGCCCCCTACAGTCTATTCTTAACAAAGCAGCTGGAGTGATTCTACTAAAAAAAGATGGCAGACCATTTTACTCCCTTTGCTCAAAACCCTTAAATGATTTCCATTCCATTTAATCAATTTCCATTGATTAAAAATCAAAATCCCTTGGGGTGCCTGGGTGGTTCAGTGGGTTAAAGCCTCTGCTTTTGGCTCAGGTCATGATCCCAGGGTCCTGGGATCGAGCCCCACATCGGGCTCTCTGCTCTGCGGAGAGCCTGCTTCCTCCTCTCTCTCCCTGCCTGCCTCTCTTGCCTACTTGTAATCTCTGTCTGTCAAATAAATAAATAAAATCTTAAAAAAAATCGAAATCCCATAGGCAGGGCTGCATGGGATCCATCCCCTTTTACTGACCTCTAATCTTTTCACTCACTAAATTCCAGCTTCATGGACCTCCACAGTGCTCCTTATCACACTCAGGGCCTTTGCACAGGCTTTTCCTTCTCTCTGCAATATACTTCCCCCAAGGATCTGCACAGAACTCTCCCTGTCCTCCCACCTTTGTTTAAATGTTCCTTGTCAGTGAGGCCCGCGCTAATCCCTCCATTTATCATTATAATCTCTCTTGCCCACACTCCTTTGCTCATCTGCTTCATTAATTAATTTATTTTTTGCAGAATGTTTTGTTTATTGACTGTCTCTCCCCTGAAATACAAACTTCATAAGATCAAGAATCCTTGTCTGATTTCCTCACTGATACACCTTCCTAGCACCTACAGCAGGACTAGCACGTAGTAGACACTCAATAAATATTCATTGAGCAAATGAATGAATAGCTTTTCATTTCATAGAATGTTCATGTTCATTATTTTTCTATCACCCAAATCCCTCAAAAATCCAACCCCAAGCCCACTTACCACTTTTCCTTCCTATACACCAGACCCTACAGGAGACGCTGGGTATAAAAAACCAGATAAGGGGCAACTATGGGGTACAGTTGGCTGGGCATCTGACTCTTGGTTTCGGATCAGGTGATGATCTCAGGGTCATGAGATCGAGCCCAGGGTCTGAGATTCTCTTTCCTTCTCCCTTTGCCCCTCCTGCTTGTGTCCTCTCTCTGAAATAAATATTTAAAAAGACCAGATAAGATATAGCCCCTGCCTTTGAGATCCTAGGAATATTCCTTCCCTCTCCTGTTAGGCCTCTTGCCCTGGGTCCAAGAGTGTCCTTTCTTGTCATGAATGAGCAGAGCTTGATTTGTAACATTTTCTCTGTTGGCACTCTCTGTCCACCTGTCCTTGTAAGTTCTCAGTTCATAGACTGTTTCCAGATGCACTGGGCAAAGGTCAGCCTCCTAGAGTTCTCCTGCTGGGTTCAGGTGCTCTGTTTCATAGCCACGTGGACTTTTTGGTCATATATAGAACCCAACAAACCAAATGAGTCTTTATTTCTGTTATTTACTCAATTACCACATTTCCTGATCATCTTTTTTTTCCAGTATTTCTTTCATTTCACTATTCCTTTCCCTTAGCTGTGAGATTTGACAGGCAGAGGTTCCTAGTAAGTTATATTAACTACAACTTCTTAAGTTTCAAGTGATCAAAACCTCCATTGAAAGTAGCTCAGAGGCACTTGGGTGGCTCAGTCAGTTACGCGTCTCCCTTCGGCTCAGATCGTGATCCCAGGGTCCTGGGATTGAGCTCTGTATCACATGGGGCTCCCTGCTTGGCAGAGAGTCTGCTTCTCCCTCGGGCCCTCTCCCTGCTCATGTTTTCTCTCTGTCAAAAAAATACATAAAATCTTTACACAAGGGGTGCCTGGGTGGCTCAGTGGGTTAAGCCTCTACCTTCGGCTCAGGTCATGATCTCAGGGTCCTGGGATCGAGCCCCACCTCTCTGCTGAACAGAGAGCCTGCTTCCCTCTTTCTCTCTGCCTGCCTCTCTGCCTACTTGTGATCTCTGTCAAATAAATAAAATAAAATATTTTTTTTTTAAAATCTTTACACAAAAATAATGTAGCTCAGAAAATTCGAGAGCAGCCTGATTCATGAGCTCAAATGAGGTCACAGGACTTGGTCTTTCTCCATCTGGGAACTGTCTCCTCCTGTATTGACCCTATTCTGAGGCTCTGTAGGGTAACAGGATGGCCACAGTTGTTCCAGACTAATAGAAAAAAGAACGTTCCCTTTGTCAAAAAGTTCTGATGAGAGACTTTGGTCCCCCCTCTCACGGGCTCAGATTTGTTCATGTCCCACCACTGGATCTAAAAATGAGTACCAACAACAAAAAAAATAAAGAGGAACTATACCAGGTAGTCAAAACTCCAACTGGTGTTCACTCTATACGTAGATTCAAGATCCTCACCTTGGTTTACTTCTTTAAGGCGCCCGTCATACCTCCTGCAGACAGACGGACATCCTTACCTTCATTTGTCCTCTGCTTTGCCTCCAGCCCCTGTGGTGGTTGCAATCACCTCTTACTCACCCCGTTAATGAGGGAGGGACCCCTGCCCAAGAGTTCTGGACCGATGAGACTGGCAGCAGATTATTCGTTACCCATAGTCAGCCCTCAGAGGAGGCTGCCGTGTTCCAAGGTTGCCCTTGGGAACACAGTGAAAAACCGGAAGCCATGGGAGGCAAGCTGGGAGGCATCCCGAGGCTAGGCTGCCCACTGGCTCCTGTGGGAGGATGGGATTGACTTGTTGGAAGAACCCTGGGACTCAGAAATAGCAGCCACGTCTGTCCCCTTAATGAGTGGCATGTTTGGCTAAGGGACCTCATCCCCAGGAGCTGGATGGTCAGGGAAATTGGCAGGTGGGCTATCCATGACCCTTCCATCTTACTAGATGTCCAGGCAGCCCAGAACCTTGGTTCTGAGTAGTCAGCCCTATAGCACAGGAACCTGCAAAACGGTTTCTGAACATTTCTCAGGTAGTCCTTTAAAGTCTCCGAAGAAGAAGGCCTGCCTCTGCTGCCCCCCTGCACCTCTGTTCTAGGTGGTTATCCCAATCCTGGCCAATGAGAAGAATCACCGTGACTGGCCCCACGTGGTCCGTCTGGATGTCCAGCGGCATGCCCACAGCCTCCAGTGCAACCTCCTGGTTCTCCTGGAGCACGTGAAGGGGAAAACCTTGCTGCCTCTACCAGTGGGCGCAGAAAAACTCGAGTTGGCGGCTTCTCAGAGTGAGACCATGTAAGTAACCCCAGCTCGGCCATCTGGGGCTCTGCGACACAGGAGCCACTGGTTTATTGGAATGTGTCCTTAACAACTTTGCTGTTACTGACTCTGCACATCTCCTCGTGCCGTGCACAAGCCCCTTTGCCACGGTCCCTGGACTGTGTGTGTTCTGCTAATCACCACCCTTGGCCCAGTCCCTGTACCTGAAGTGTCTGAAGCCAAACAGAATTATTTTAGAGCTGAGAGCAGCCACACTGATTTCAGGATCCTGTTTATGGGTATAGTGGCTCATCATTGGCAAGAACCCAGGGCCGGGGGTCAGGGGTGGGGAGAGACAGCCACCCCTCTTCCCAGCATTTACTCAGCACATAATGTCACAGAACAAACTGGGGGCTCTTAAGCAGCTCACACCCCATTCCCCCAGCCGCTTGAGGCTTCTGTCCAGTCTTGGGGATTTTTTCTCTTTTTTTCAAACAGAAACAAATCTGGCTTCATGGAGACTTGAAGCCAGCTCTGAGATAGCTTTGTTTCTGACCCATGGGGATTCCCCCCCCCCTTTTCTTTTAAGCCAGCCTGTGTATCTAGATGATACATACTTTTTTATCTTCTATCCAGCACTTCTGTCTGGGGCAACAGGCCACCTTGCTGCGTGCGCGTGGTCTGCCATACTTCCAGGAGTTTGCAAATTCACTATCGTCTCCACTAGATATTCAGGGCCCGTGATTTGATCTGGAGAAAAAGTAACACACGGGATGCCAATGTACTTTGTAATGAGTTTTTGCCATTGGAAGTAATTGGCGACATGTATAATTTGAAGCAATTTCCCAGTTAACTAGAAAACCTAATGTGGTTTAATAAAAATATTCAATTTTCGAAATAAATAAATTCAAATTACCCTTTCCTGTCCCTTTTATATTTTAACATAATAACATTCAGCGCGTGGGTATATAATCATTGCCGGGTTGGTCTCACTTTGTTCAAATTTGATAATTTCCCAGAAGGCTAGATTGTATTTCAGGGCGGTACATATCTTCTCCTTTCAATACCTTCCATAATCACTTGGGCCGTATCACCACTCGGCAAATATGAATTTAATTAAATTAAGCGAAGGTGGTGTCGGGTAGGAGAATGTGGCTGATGGATTCTCTCTCTGTGTCACTTGTGTCCCGGGTTCATGGCATGACCTGCCATCCGTGGAGGCTTTGTGGCAAGACCACCAAAATGGGTTCTGGATCCTTCATCCCCTCCAACATACCTCGAGTTTTCTTCACTTTCTTATTTTGGGAAAGCTGTGCAAAGAGAATGCTGGTTCTTCAGCATTCTGGAAAAGCCAGGACATCATGAAATTGCCTGTGGTGTCCAGATGGCAGTGCTCTGCCTTGTGGAGGATGGAGCCTCCCTCCTCTTGCTGCAGAAGGCAGATCTAAGACCAAGTGAGGGAACTGGTGGAGAGACAGATGTGTTCAGTGCCGAGCCAGATTTTCTCCCAGGATGGGCTGATCTACTAAGGATCGCACCACTTAGTCAAGTAGGGAGCTCCCTGACATGGGTGGTACTCCCACAAGGACTGGATGGCCATCCGGGTATCTTCTGTCCAGTGTGTTCTGCACTGATGGAAAGGCTCAGCGGGATTAATCTTCAGGATACTGGTGAACCCCCTGACCTTGAAATAATCGTGTACACGTGCTCACGTCAGCATTTTGCACTAAGAGGAGCTATATTTTTCTTATAAAACCCATATCAGAATCTGTCATCCAACAAAAGCTCAGAATGCCTGGCCGAGGTAGAATTTCCCACCTATTTTTCACAAGACTTGGAATTCTGCTGGTGGGGGGACATGCCGAGTTATTTCCAGTATCCCGAGAGACTCGTTGTGTCTTTCACAGCTCGGATTGTACCAATAAGTCCATCATCTATGCCCTTGAGTCGGCCGTGATCCAATGGAGCCGCCAGGTCCAGCTGGTGCTCAAGAGAAAGTCTTTCCAGCCCCTCCTGCAAGGGGAGAGGCCCACCCCCAAGGCAGAGTTGGAGTTCTGGAAGAGCAGGTAGGCCCATGCTCCAATCCTGGGGTGTAGATGTCTTCCAGAGGACAGTGGCCTGATGGGGTGGGGGGTGGTCAGGAGCAGCCCCAGAGTCTGGTCCCACCCCCAGCTATTTCTCATCATACCTGGGCTAGGCAGGCAGCTCAGGGTTTCCTACCCACTGGAAGATACACCCTTTCCTAGAGTTTTAATAGTCCCCTGTCCTTTCTGGAGCTCCATTCTGCCTTCTGCCATTTCTTCAAAGGCTCTTTCAGCCAAATGTAAAATTAATGAAGTCTCTCTCGTATTTTTCTTCTGCTCATCTACTCCCTTCTCCTCGGACACTCAAAGCTCCATGCACACACATTTTAGTAAGGATCTGGAGAAAGAGAGAGGGGTTTGAACAGTTGGCTGCCTGCAGAATGGCCTCTCCTGGGTCCCAGCCAATCATCAGGAGGGCTGCAGAGTCCATTCTCCATGGTGTCCCAGCCCCACAGGATTTCAGAAAGACCCAACTGTTGCTTCTGCTCCTTCCCACCCTTCCTCGCTTCTCTTTATCATCGTGCTGCCTAATCCTTCACTCAAAAGGACACAGAAAGCTGTTTGAGGCCCATGGTCCTGTCCCGGCATTGAACGGAGAGCGTGTCTGTGTCATATGAGTGGGCGTACCTGTGGGGCTCCAGCCCCGTTTGTGCCGTCATGCTAAGATGCCCTGTCCTCTTGTCCCATCTCTGACCGTTCCTCTGACCTGCTGAGGAGCCCTTCTCCACCAGCTGTGCTCTGACAACACCTCTGTCGCCCGCCCCAAACCTGACTGCCAGAGCTAATGACCTCCAGCTGCCAGGCTTCTGAGCCACCAGATGATCACAGCAGTGCTCCCTGCTGCTACCTCCTGGAGCTGCCCCTCTGAACCCAGGTCCCCATCTCTGGATTTTGCCCTCATTGCTCCAGGAACAGATGCCCTGCTCCTGGGCAGGGAGCAACTGAAGGCAGGGATCCTCTCTGTTTCCCTGAGGGTGGGTCATCATGGCATGGCCCGGAGTTCCCTGGACTCACCCTTCTCCCCTGTGTTGCAGGTCTGAGGATCTGGAATACATTTATGATCAACTGAGAGCCATAAAGGGAAGGGGCATGGCGAGGCTCCTGGACAAGCTTCAGAGCAGCTACTTCCCGGCTTTCCAAGCCATGTTCAGAGATGTCCGAGCAGGTGAGGACCCGCCAGAATTTTCCCACATAACATCAGAAGCCAGTTTCCTATTTCACACCGAATTATCTTCCTCTCACTGATTTCCACAGCTTCCCGTTCTTAAAACCCTCCAACCTGACCCACTCAAGCTTGGCGGCAGGAACATGAAATGTGGAAGCAGGAAAGCAGGACCCTTGGGCTCAGTTTGCATTGCGAGTGCTTTGTGACCTTGGCAAAGTCACCTAACCTCCCTGGGCTTTAGCGTGTAACCACGGTTGTGGCACACAGTCTTCCGGTGGGGGCTTCCCTGGGCCACGGTGAGATGATATAGTGGAAGTCGTCCCTGTGCACGTTGGAGTCTCACCTCTGGGATGCAGCTCCCTCTGCCTCTAGCTCCTTGAGAAGGCTCTCTGGTGTTTCTAGTTCCCTTCTGCTTTTCTGTTCCTGCTCTTGGATGGGCCTGCGATTTACTAGCAGCCGGAGCAGCAAACAAGATCAGCCCTTGTCAAAATTGCCAAGCCAGCAAAGTCTATAATTAGAAGGAGGTAAAGGTTTTTAGGGCTCCCTCTCCCCTTGTCCAGGCACTTTGCTTCTTTCCTTTCTCCTATCAAACTTCCTCTAGCTTCTCAGGCTTGGAGGTTGGAATGGGCTTTTGAAGATGTTCGCAATGTCATGAGATTTAAGCTTAATCCAAGCAGTGATTTTTCCAACATTTTTTTTCCGCTATCATTTTTCTTTCTATGGAAGTCCAAAATATAAGCCTAATCAAGGCACATTTGGTCCTTTACAGAGGGACGTGTCCTGCGTCCAGACCCATTGTTGGCCCTGCCCCACCATCTCCTCCTCATGGTATAGGGTTTGGAAACCCCTCAGCTAAAGGAATAAAGTGCCAGTGGTCGGAGTCTTAACATACGCTGAAAAACAGAGGAGAAGCTGGCATAAAAGGCTAGTTTTCAAGGTCCTTTTGGGCCCTAAAATCTTACCACAGACATCGCTCTGCCAGCACATAAAGCTGGCTTGGAATGAGATCCCTCTTGGGGCCCCCATTTATTGCTTCACTGAGAGATTTTGTGTCCCAGGGGAAAATCGGTGGTTGTCCCCAATTTATACTTCAGTTCAAATGGGACAGGGGTCCCCCAAAAGTAGGTGTGCATCACTCCTGGTGTGAGATGTTCCTGGGAGACACCCCAAAGGGATTTTGATGATAGCAGTTAGGCAAAGGCATGGTCAGAAATTCTGATGGGGTCTTCTGAGAATAAAAAGATTTTAGAGGGATGCCTGGCCAGCTCAGTTGGTGATGCATGTGACTCTTGATCTCAAGGTTGTGAGTTCGAGCCCCACATTGGGTATAGAGATGACTTTAAAATAACAACTCAAAATTGGTCTTAAAAAGATTTTAGAGCTTTTTTGAGCTTTTGAGCTTCCCATTTCTAATTTAATTTGAATTTGAGCAATTGAGCTTCCCATTTCTAATTTAATTTCAGAGCATCTATCTTCCTTGAACCTAGAAGGACCCACTGTGTGTGCTATTCATATTGGTCATGATCAGGGCAGCTCTTTGGCTCAGTGATAGATGGAAGGGAGGGAGAGGAAAATATTCCTGGATCGGTGGGCACGGACTGGAAAACGGTGAGAAGGGAAGAAGGAGGTTAAAAGGGTAGAGGCAATAGAGTGGGGACAAGATTGCCAGAAGTGGAACTGGCAATAGAAGACCCTTGGGCCACTGGAAGCAACAGGTGCCTGCAGGAGAGGTCTCATTTCTGGCCACCAGGGGTAAAGGCTTTTGTCCCCGAAGAGCCTGTTGTCAACGACTGACCAGCTAACCACTGGGCATCCCTGTGCAACTGACTGTATTTACAGTTTTCAAGAGGCGTGAGCTTAACGTTGTGCATTTCTTTCTTCACCTGCCCTGTAGCCAAGTTGTGATCGCACCCTGGACTGGGTGAGCCAGCCCTCAAATACCGTGCCCTTAAAATTCCAGGGAATGCCTACTTATAGGATTAAAGGATTGAGGGTTTGCTTTTTTCTGAAGGTATCCTAAAGAGAAGGCTTTTCTAGCCCTGTGTCCTTGGCCTCCTCTCTCACGGCACATATGAAAGCTAGAGCGTGTTCCTGTTAGCACTGCTGATGAAGGCACGTACCCCCACCACCATACAGTGGTCTTGATGTTTCTCACCACTCCCCGCTCAGTTCATGATACTGGACTTTTGAAAACTTGATTTGCATACGACTTCCCACTTGGGATATAAAGTACAAATGTACACATCGCCAGCTTGTGGTGGAGTGAGCCCCATGGCCATCATGCCAGGGTTCAACCCTGCAACTTGAGGTAATCTTGCTTTGGCTCAGCTAGGCAGGGCTGGCCGATTCTTGGAGGGAAAACCCTAGGCAAGGTACATAGGTTTTGATTTCTTCCCTTGCTTCTTTGTTTTTAAGATCGATTGATTTATTAGGGAGAGAGAGCATGGGTGGGAGGGGCAGGGGGAGAGGGAGAATGTCAAGCAGACTCCTCACTGGGCGTGAAGCCTGATGTGGGGCTCGATCTCATGGCCCTGACATGATGACTTGAGCCAGAATGGATGCTTAACCAACTGAGCCACCCAGGTGCCCCTGATTTCTTCCCTTGTAAAGTGGGAGTAAAAAAGCTACCACACAGGGTTTGCAATGAGATGGTGTATGTCCAGTGAGTAGAACAATACCTAGTATACTGAAATGAAATAGTGTCTATTTTGAGCTTCCTTTAGGATGAAGACAGAGCTTCATCACCACAATATAACCTGAGACCATCTGGTCTCATGCGATACTGTCTGATTTTCTGTCCGGGAAAGAGCCAGGCTTAATAAATGCCCCCCTCTTCCAGATCAGTTTAGTTCAATGGGCTTTTGCATTTCCTCTCAGTCGATCTGCAGAATTAGTCTGCGACACTACTGGGTTTCCTTCTTTCCCCTCTCAGTCCCCATAAGGCCACTAATGAAATGCACCTCCCTTTCCTTGGCTGTGTTCAAAGGAAATGGTGGGATACTCCTCTGGCTTTGAAAACCTTGCCATAGTCAGTCTGTGCTCTCTCTCTATTCCCTGTGATTGCTTCTTGGTCCCAGCTTACTGAGACAGCTTATTAGCAAATACTTGTCTCAACATTACCTTTTATGGAGCACCTGTTCTGGTCCAGGGGCTGTGCTGATGGTGTACAGGTTCTGTTTGTGTCGTGTTCAGAACTTTGCATTTGAAGGCAGATCCTCCTGACTCTGAAGCTTGTCCCTTGTCATCTACTTTGGATGGCCCCGGACCTAGCAGCAGCAGAATACTTCCTAACACCGGTCACCAGAATGGGGCTAGCAGAGCCGGGCAGAAGCTCAGATACAGGACTTTTGCCAGAGAGTCTCGCCGGACCATTATTTCAGCTGCCCAGAAATTCTAGCCACTGTTCTGCAGATCCTTTGGTCCCAGGCACCTGGGCTCCCCTGGGTGGGTATGAGCCCCAAACAGGGAAGGTGACCATCTTCAATCCCTTCCAGCTCTGGCAGAGGCACGGGACATCCAAGTGCACCTGACACCACTCTCCCACCACCTGGAGCTCCTGGAGAGCCTGGAGTTTCCTGAGGTGAAGCCACGGCTGCAGCCCCTGCTCCACGTGGTCTGTCTGATCTGGGTCACCTGTGAGTCCTACCGCTCCCCGGGGCGGCTCACAGTGCTACTGCAGGAGATCTGCAACCTCCTTATCCAGCAGGTCAGCCTTGGGAAGGGGGCCCACCAAGCCCCAGGGAAGAGTAAAGGGGACACTTTGTTCAGGGCACGGAAATAAATATGGTCCAAAGGATTATTTTACGATCACCACTGATAAGTCACAGAGGTGTCCTCAGTAGTGCTGGTATACATGGGCAGACCAATCTTCCTACTCCTATTGCCCACAACTTGGGGTCAGGCAAAGGGTGGGCACGGTGAGTTTCACCCTCAGTGCTCTGTGCCCACGGTCAGCAGCAAAACCCACCAGCTAAGAACGCTGCCTCCAGAGCCAGGTGTCCTTGTGCCAAATTCTGCCTCACCACCTGTTTGCTCTGTGCGCCTGGGCAAGTGACTTACCTGCTCTGTGCGTCTCATGTTCCCCACTGTGCAATGGCCAAAAGAAGAGGACCTGTCTCCATCCAGTGTGCCCATGCTCTCCATGTGCTATGAACTCAGCTACAAAGACCTCACACTCCACACTCCTCCTCCTTCTTAGGGACTCCACTGCAACACCAACCAGCATAGCAAAAACCTCAGGCCGTCTGCCTATAAACAGAACTTGGGACCGTAATGAGGCCTGAGTGATCTGCCTCCCAAATTGGCTTCTTTTACCTCTAAGGAGCTGTGACCACGAGAACACAGTGAACATATGTAAAGAGTGACTGGTAACAACTAACATCTGCAGAGCCCATTGCAGCCTGCCAGGTGCTGTGACATTCAAGACCTCAGCGGTTCTCAGATGAGATGGGCAGGGAGAGCCTTATTAATTTATTATCAATATTTAAAGATGTGAGCTCAGGCTCTAGGAGGTTAAATGAGTCACCAAAGATCACCCAATCCAGGACCGGAAGCCGGTTGTTTGACTGCTAGACCAGCATCCTTCCATTGCTGCCTGTTCATCATCCAGGACTCTTGTGATTGGAAGGATACGAAAACCCAACCCAAACCAGCATCAACAAAAAGATAATTTATCGGTTCATGTACCTCAAAAGCCCGAGGCCAGGCTGGCTTCAGTCCCAGCCAACAGGAAGGGCTCAGACGATGTCACCAGGACGTGGTCATTTCTGCCCCACCCAGTGGTGGTGAAAGCAGCTGTCCTGCTTCAGCTTCCTAGCTTTCAAAGTTCAAGGCTCTTGGAAACAAGTTCTCAAAGAATTCTTGCTTTTGAATTACTTGACTATATTAGTCACAAGAGAACACCCGAGGAAGAACACGTCCCCCAGCCCCATCTGGCCCAACCGAAGTTCACGGTGTTTCCTCTGCTCAGGCACCTGCCCGTCCCTGAGTCAGTCCCGGACAGTCTGGCTCGAGCCCAGGTCCCAGTCCACCTGCTGAACTGAGGACAGGGCCAGAGGGTCTCCTAGAGGATGTTTCTGGAAAGTACCGCTGTGCCAATTATTCTGCTCAGAGTTGGGAGTGGGCAAAAATTGTAGGGTGCTCTGCGCCCGTGTATGCTCAGCAGCCCCTGATCTGTTTGCGTTCCAGGCCTCTAATTACCTCCACCCAGAGGGCCTCCTGAGAAGTGAGGCGGAGGAAAGTCAGAGGAAGCTGCACATGGCCATGGACACACTGAGCTTCTTCAAGCAGGGCTTTCAGGACAGAAGGGAGCATCTCCGCACTTACTTCAAAGAGAACCAGGAGGTCCGGGAGTGGGATTTCCAGTCTTCTTTGGTCTTCGAGCGATTGGATGACTTCCTGGGGCGGCTGCTCATGGTGCAGGTGGGTGTTCCCATTGACAGTCAGGCTCCCGGCTGGACTTGGCAGGAAGCAAGAGCAGGAGGAGGCGGGCAGATCCAAGGAAGGATAGACACAGAATCAGGGAATGTCAGTTTAGGGGTGGGGGGAAGGTATCAAACGTCACAATAAACATGAAATGGGTGTGTTGACCGGGAACAGGAAAGAGGGCCCCCTAATTCAGAGGGGCTCTGAGAAAGTGGGGAGCTCTAGAGGAAACACATGTTGAGACTGGAGAAGGATTTCTCCAGGGAAAAATGGGGAAGGGCCTAGAGATGGAGAGAGTGTCTAAGGGAGAAAGCCAGAAGCTAGATCTTACATGAAGCACACCTTAAATCCTTCACTGGATAGTGGAGAGTACAAATAATGGATATCTGGCTTTATCCTAAGTGCCTCCTGCTCCTCTGTCTCCCTCTTGCGATCAACCCCTTCCCGTCTGTTTGGACGGACACTTGCGCTCCAACCTGCCCAGCCTGGCGACCTGGGTGGGATACCAGCCAGCGCCCCCCTCGCCACCCACCCCACCCACCCTGCCCTAGCTTTCCGGCCCTGCAGCCGCCCTAGCTCCCCCTCCAAAGGAAGGAGAGCACAGCCACAGCTAGCCCTGGGCACACATGATAATGATATTACTTTGCATATAGACGGCTATGCTAACATTAGGGCATCTTGTGGGCTGGGTGTCTTCAGTAAACACGAGCTCCCTGGAGTCATTACCCTCATAGGAGTGCTCCAGGCTGCTCTTTCTTTCTGAATCAAGGGCACGGAGGCATGAAAAGCAGTTGCCCCAGTTTAATTAGAGGATGGCTTCAATGTTGTCCCACTGTGTCTTCCTGCATCATCCCCCCACCCCCCACCCCTTGAGTCTGCTGTCCTTGGCTTTGGCTTGCCTCTCCGCTCTGAGGTCAGATGCCACCCCTTCTTTCCTCTTCCTTCCCTTCCCACCTGTCCCCCTTCCCTTTCACTTTTGTCTCCGTTCCTTCCTCCCTCCCACCCTTCCTCCCTCCCTCCCTCCCTTCTTCCTTCCCTTCTGTTAGTTCTTCCTGTTTTGTTTTCCTTACCTTTCTGTTCACCCTGCCTTTCTGTGATCTTCCTTCCCCAGTGGCTGCCTCCACCCCCTGTGTTAGCATTTCCTCCCCTCTTCCAAGTTTCCTCTCCCTAACGTTCACTCTGACTCATCCCCTTGCCCTCTGGCTCCCCCATCCTTTCCCTGCTAGGCTCAGCGCAGAGGACACAGGGCTGTTGATCTGGGAGCGTGTTTCATGTGGCCCTGTAGTTAACATTCTGTGTATCTCTGTGATCAATGCCTGTTTGAAATGGGATTAATCTGCTTCTCTCCAGCAAGAATTAACATGAACCTCGCCTTCTTCATCCTGCCCTTCTGATATGTGGCCACCGAGACGTGGGTGGCGGGAACCACACGAACAAGATGGCATCCGTACCTTTACCCTTCTGCATGCCCATGGCCCGGGTTATGTTGTAAAAAGCCTGGTTTTTCATCTCCCTTGTTCCCTTGGATTTCTTCCCCTCTGATTTGTATTGCTTTTCTCCCTGCTCTTTGGCACAAGAAAGTTTTATTGTGCAGATGGCCTCTTCCCTCTGGGCACCTGCTGAAACAAAAGTTGGGGGCTGGGCGAGGAGGGCATGGGGGGGGGCTGTAAATTGCTGTTCCGAGTGGGCAGGTCTGAGCTAGCAGAGGGATTGTGTTCTTAGGTTACAAAAGTCCTCCCCCTTCTCCCCCTCCTCCTCCTCCCAACGGGGATACAGCTAATCTCTGATAGAGCCAACGCTGGGGGAGGGAAAGGAAGCACAAGAAAATCAAGAACCAACATGTTTTAGGAGCCTACCTCCTGCTCTGGGGGGCAGCCGACACTCAGCCTGGGCTGGGTACCAGTGCCCTCACTAAGTATGACTCGTAAGGTCACGTGCCCGTGGTCACACGGGGCAGGGAGGTTTGCTTGGCATTTATTACCTTTCCAGCAAAGTTGTGAATCTCCCAGGGAGCTCCGAAAGGCCTGGTCCCTCTTGCCCTGCTTCCATCCCTGCGTTGAGAGGGTTTCAAACTGATTTTGTGCCTTTCATTTGCCCTCATACTCTCCATTCTGCCTCTTTGTACCCAATTTCTATTGCCTGATCCCTACCTCTTTTTTTTTAATTTTTTAAAATTTATTTATTTGTCAGAGAGAGGGAGAGAGAGCGAGCAAGCACAGACAGACAGAGTGACAGGCAGAGACAGAGAGAGAAGCAGGCTCCCTGCCGAGCAAGGAGCCCTATGTGGGACTCGATCCCAGGACGCTGGGATCATGACCTGAGCCGAAGGCAGCCGCTTAACCAACTGAGCCACCCAGGCGTCCCCTTACCTCTTTTTTTTTTTTTAAATAAATCATTTGGGTCAAATTATAACCCACCCCTCCTTCCATGAAAGGGCCTTATTTCTTTGACTTTATGACTTCCTAAGGAAATCCCCAAAATATATAAAATCCTTGCAGTTGCAACAGTCAAAATTCAAAGGGGAAAAGAGGGGCTCAGCTGCCTCTTGATTTTCCCTCCGTCACCCTGCCTTCCTGTTTGGGGCTCTAGTGCACACACATGTGCACACACACCCCACACTGGGCTCGTTTTTTGTGCCCTCAGTTGCAGGGAGGTGGCAGACCCTCCCCCTCCTCCCCTCTCCTCCCCCTCCTCCCCTCTCCTCCCCCCTCTCCTTCTGTTTCTGTCTGCAGCCTCTTCCCTACCCACAATGTCCAAAGCAGCTTGGAGAGAACTCTCCTTTCTTTCATGATCAAATTGCTGTAAAGCTGTGATTCACTTGGAGACAAAATGATTTCCTGCTGAGGCTTTATGCAAGGTGATTAGCAGGGGGAGAAGTAATCAGCTGACCTAATGTGCACCGAGTTCCTGGGCTCCTTCCACCATCTGCAGCGGCTCTGCTGCCTCCTTCTCTCCGAGCCTAATTGGGGCGGCTTCCCTTTCAGCTGGCCCAAGCATGCAGCCACGTAGGAGACCATTAGCTACATAAGGTCGGCCTCTGTCGAAAGGTAAAGAAAACAGTCTTTCACCCAACGACCTTTCAAGATTTTCATCCATGAATGCCTGCTTTGTGCTCTCCCTTAATGAATTCTGGAGACATTTCTTTTAAGACGGGTGGCGTGACCTCTCCTTCGAGACCAGGCTTGTGTTTGTGGGGTTTAGTCATCATTCCCGCTTTCAAGTCCACGCCTCACGGGCCACGGCACAAGTGGAGCCCTGCCCCCCATCGCCACTGTTAAAGGTTGCTCAGTCGTTGCGGAAAAGAGGACCTAAGCACCCAGTCGGCCGCCTGGGACCCCACGCTCTTTGGGGGCTCCGGCCAGGAGCTATCTATCAGCCCTTGGACCTTTCTTACCCACCACTCTGGGCTAGTGACATCAGCGTGATGGTAATGCATGACAGTGGCCACCGCATATGGAAGTCACACCAAGGCACTCGCCGTGTCACGCAGAAGCCCCACGAACCATGTTGTCTGTGCACGGGCAGGTGAGGTTCATTTAGGGAAGTTGGGTGTCTTGCTTGAAGCTGCCTAGCTGGGAAATGACAGACCAGGGTTGGGGGTGACCCAGGGCCTTTGGGCCCTCGGTCCTAGGACATTTTTAAGCATTAAGCCTCATATTGGCTTGAATTACCTTTTATCTGTTTTGCGAGGATGTCTAAATAAACAACGAAAAGAACTGGCGTTCAGATATGTTAAAAATCAAAGTCGTAGTCACCATCCTTAAAATGCGACTGTTGCCACAGTTGGGACACAACTTTCCACCTGATTCGGGAACCTTCTCTACGACGCCCCTGATGTCAGACTTCTTCTAAAAGCCACGCCGTGATGGAGAGCTCATTACCTCTCTTAGTGCTCCGTTCTATAGTCCCGCATTTCTAGGCACGAGACGGTTCTGTTTTATTAAGTGGAACCACGTGAAATTGCCATTTTGGGTAGGTCAACAGGGTTAAGTGCGGGATATGTTACAAGTGCAACCTGCCAGTTGAGGCCAAATCCACTTTTTTGTCCTCTTCCCTCATTTGCCTTATTTCAGCCCTCGGAGTAGGACCACACTAGGGTCTGCCCTGCCCTTGACCGAGGCCCTTCAGACACTTAATGGCAGTCTCACCATGCTATTTAATGTGCTTCTCTCGTCTAATTTTTCTTATTTGCTCTAATTGCTCTGGAGTCCCTGGTTCCTAGGTCCTCTGCTGACTTGTCACCTTCTCCTGGGGGTGTTATAGCTAAGTGCAAGTTTACAGATCTTACAGTTTTTCATTCAACAAATGTTTCTTCAGTGTTTGGACTCCCAGGGGCTGAAGATACCGTGGTATTTCTGAGACCCAAGACCATGCTTCAAGTAGGCTTGAAACTAAAATAGAGCAACAAAACACCATCTAGTTTTCTGATGTCATCAAACCTGTCGGGATACATCTGTCTTTAAACGTGGTTGGAGGGGTGCCTGGGTGGCTCAGTGGGTTAAAGCCTCTGCCTTCAGCTCAGGTCTTGATACTGGGGTCCTGGGATCGAGCCCCACATCGGGCTCTCTGCTCAGCAGGGAACCTGCTTCCCTTCCTCTCTCTCTGCCTGCCTCTCTGCCTACTTGTGATCTCTGTCAAATAAATAAATAAAATCTTAAAAAAAAAAAAAACGTGGTTGGAAAGTATTCTCCTAAAAATTGAAATTGAAATTCTGCGGAATTAGGAAAGATAAGTACCCAGGTGATATTCCACAGCACAAACACCTTTCTCCTATCACACTGATTACAACCAAGCACTTTTTGAATGATTTGATTTACTACTTAAGTCAATTTCATTTAAATCAAATTCATTTCTGTTTTCCTCCCTATATGTAAAGTTGAACCGTGTTTTTATTTTTATTTTTTATTTATTTATTTTTGTTAAAGAGTTTATTTATTTATTTGACAGAGAGAGACACAGCGAGAGAGGGAACACAAGCAGGGGGAGTGAGAGAGGGAGAAGCAGGCTTCCGCTGAGCAGGGAGGGCAATGCGGAGCTCCATCCCAGGACCCTGGGATCATGACCTGAGCCAAAGGCAGAAGCTTAACAACTAAGCCACCCAGGTGTCCCTGAACCATGTTTTTACATAAAGTCTGCCCCATTTCCCACCATCAGAGGCAAGAAAGAGCCCCTGATCCAAGTGTAGGTCTTCCTTCTCCATGGCTGGTTCTCTCTGCTTCTCTCCTCCCCGACTCAAGCCTCTTGCTAACAAACATGCCTGAGCATAGCCAAGGACAAGGGTTGTTCGATGGGCTGCTCCAGGCTTCAGGGTGCCCTCCTGGTAACGCAGGGCAAACCAGCCCAATCTTAGCACTTCCCGCTGCCCCTGTCTCTGTTGCTGGTCTTGGTGTCCCAGCGAGAGAAAGGAGTCTGAACAGGCTTTCACTGGGCTGGCTGGTCAACCCGTAGCGGTAGCCATTGGCAGCAGGGAGTTCCTGGAGTGGAACCAGGACCCGCTGGGTTTTATCCCCTGTGACACAGTGTTTCGTGTACTTGCCCTTCAATCTCCTTCAGGGTAGAAGACCCCAAAACCACCCAAAGGCCATCATTGTCTTCCTCTCTCTTGTCAAAGACTCATGCGCCTACAGTGGAAATTGTAAGGGGGGAGTCTTGTTTTGCAGGTTTTGTGATTTCAGACCAGTATTTATGAGAGATAAATACAATCTGTCATGTTCTGGAGGCTCCTATCGGACGAAGCAGCTTCTGGGGGTTTGGGAGGGGTTCCTGCCTGAGGCTCTGGACTGTCCACCTTTCCCTTAATTCTGAGCATGGCCGGGACATGGCCATATCAACGACCACAGTGACAGCAATACACACCGTGTATTAAGTACGTACCAGGCACTGGCCTAAATCTAAGCCAGCACTGACTTACTTCATTCCCACTATTGTTACCCTGTTACAGATGAAGAAGCTCGACACATAGATGTCATGTGATTGCCCCCTGCCACCCAGCTGGCCACCCTGGGTCCCGTGGCTGCAGACGCTTGCAAGAACACCCTGCACTTGACTTTTCTTGGCAGGAGTGGGTGCTGGGAGTGGTGGTATCTCCCTCTTGGCTTGTCCTCAGGACTGTTTGGAGGATCCACTTTCCGTATAATACCCTCTAAGATCTCTGTCCTTCTAGAACTAGACATCATGCTCCCTTTGAAATGGATTAAAAAAAACAATCAGAAGGAAAGCTACCAATCATGCAAATAATGTTGTTAAGTTTTATTATTTATTCGAGAACACGGAAAGAATCTGAAGCATAAATTTGATTTTTTTCTTTTTTTTTTTTTTGGTTTGTGTGAATTTTATTTATGTGTACTTTCTCTTTGCCATGTGGGTAAGTTTCACCAAGAGTTGTTTGTACCAACCCAATCTAATAATAATGTCCCAATACTAGTCACCTTCATATTTTCCTAAGCAACCACCACCCCGGTGGTTTCTAGCCCTTCCCAGCACTACTGTGAGTATTATCTGCTGCTGCTATTATTGTTAGTATTTTATTTTATTTTTAACCATTTTATTTATTTATTTGAGAGAGAAGCACAGTGCAAGCAGGGGGAGGGGTAAAGGGAGAGGGAGAAGCAGACTCCCCGATGAGCAGGGAGCCCGATGTGGGGGCTGGATGCCAGGACCCCAAGATCATGACTTGAGCCAAAGGCAGACGCTTAACCACCTGAGCCACCCAGGTGCCCCTGTTGTTCCCATTTTAACTATTTTGTGCATTGTCCCTGCAGGATCTCCTGAAGACAACTCTGGATTTCCACCAACTGGGAAAGCTTGAATTTAGTGGCATAAGAGGGAATGCCCTGAGTCGACAGGTCCAGCAAATGTATGACAGATTTCAAGAGATGTACGGGGTCTTCTCAGAGTCCTCCTATGACTGCTTGGACCCCCAGAGCACGGTGAGGCTTGGAAAAGCTAACTTGCAAGCTTTCTTCTCTTTCTCAGATGCCTCCAGGCGGGAAGGTCTGGGTGTTTACATTCATTTTCCCTGTGTATTTCCTTTGGCCCTGGTTCCGGAGGGAGTCCTCTAGGAAGAGAGGGCCAGTGTTTCAGTAGGCAGGATCAAGGACACAGGAGCCCACCTGTCACCTGTAGCCCGGGGACATCTGAGACTTGTGGGTCCAAGCCTGCTGCAGGGAAAAAAGGCAGCAGAAGGGTCAGTACAGAAACAGGGAATGGAATGCTGGGAAGTGAGTGGTGAGTTAAAGGAGAAGGAATTGCAAGAGTACAGGAGGGGAAGAGGAGAAAGAAATTTAGCAGAAATGTGCTGTGAGCACCTTCCAACAGTGGGGGATTAGTGGCCAAACCCAGAAAATATCCCTTTCTAAAAATTCCATGAATCTGAAGTACGGGGGGAAAATGCGTGACAGGTAACAAAATGGGATATATACCGTGTGTTTCCTACCAAATGATAAAATAAATGCACCACATCCTACATGCACAGGGAAACACACTACAGTGTTAGTGTGGTTGGGTTTGGGATGGAGAAAACTGCTATGCTTTTCTATTTCTCTTTGTCTTTTTGTAAGAATATGTATCAGTGTTGTGAAGCCATAATCACAGGTAACGATTGTGCAGATCAGAGCTTTGAGTTAACCAAGTATCTCGGGAAATTGGTACCTTCTAAGAAGAGAACACACTTGGAGCTGCCCAATAAAATACAATAATTGAGACATGCTTACCCTCAAAATATATGTATGTATTCACTGTTGATCTGAAATTTAAATTGAACTGGGTGTCTTGTAACTTTATTTGCTAAATTTGACAACAGGAAGAACAATGGCTAGCTGCCATCCCTAACCAATAAAGTGTACTTAGAAGAAATCGTGGGTATTCGTTCAATTAACTTGCTTTTCTTCTAATGGCCAGATTAGTTTGTTTACACTAAAAAAAAAAAATAGGATTTTGAGTTGGGGGCGGAAGGAGCGTAGGCGATAATGATAGGCTAACCTCATTGCTGGGGGTATTGCTGCAGGGGTGGACTTTGGGGCAGCATGAGCTGGCCTTGGGGCCTCAGGAGGTAGGAGAGGAGCCCCAAGAGACAGTGATAGAGTGCCAACCTCCCATCTGACTCACTTTACCCTTTTGCCTAGGGTCTAGGAAAACAAAACTGCAATAACAGAGTAATTGTCTACATGGGCAAAAAGTAGGCAATGCCAAGGTGAAGTTTAGAAAGTTACAACAAGGGCGCCTGGGTGGCTCAGTGGGTTAAAGACTCTGCCTTTGGCTCAGGTCATGATCCCAGGGTCCTGGGATTGAGCCCTGCATTGGGCTCTCTGCTCAGAGGGGAGCCTGCTTCCTCCTCTCTCTCTCTGCCTGCCTCTTGGTCTACTTGTGATCTCTGTCAAATAAATAAATAAAATCTTAAAAAAAAAAAAAAAAGTTCCAACAAATCCCTGGAATAGCCAACTCAAGGACAGAGGTTGTAGTAAAGAGTGTAGTGGGAGTGGACTTGAGGAGATCATGTTTGTCTTCTGTCCATGTGACATCTCTTCAGGAATTTGAAAACGACGTGTGTGAATTTAACCAGAGAGTAGAAGATCTTGACCGAAAACTGGGAACTATCTTCAGTCAAGCCTTCGATGATGCCCCCAGTTTGGAGCACGCCTTTAAGGTTTGTGCAGTAGGACCGTAGTGGTGGGGTAGGTAGGGGGGCGCTGTTGTGCTCCAGTCTCTGTTTCCCCCCACCCTCCACCCTCCCACCCTAGCAGAGGAGGGAAAGGATCCTCTTCCCGCTGTTTTGTTCCCTGCAGAGAACAATTGTTCCTGTTAATCCAGTAGTTCTGTGGGTGAACTTGTTAGGGCAAACGACTGGACAGAATTGGGCTTCTCAGGTTGATTATGAATGCTTTTCTAGAAACACAGGAACATAAAAATACATTTCAAAAGAGTTATTCTGAAGGTACCTGGCTGGCTTAGTCAGAAAGGTTTGCAGCTCTGTTTTTCTTTTTTCCCCACTTTAATATTATTTAATTTCAAGTTAGTTAGCATAGCGTATTATTTGTTTTAGGGGTAGAATTTAGTGATTCATCAGTTGCATATGACACCAAGCGCTCATTACGTCAAGTGCCCTCCTTCATGCCCGTCACCCAGTTATCCCATCCTCTCACCCCCTTCCCCTCCAGCAGCCTTCAGTTTGTTTCCTGTAGTTAAGAGTCTTCTACGGTTTGTCTCTCTGTTTTCATCTTACTTTAGTCTTCCTTCCCTTCACCTATGTTCATCTGTTTTGTTTCTTAAATTGGGCATATGAGTGAAATCATATTGTATTTGTCTTTCTCTGACTGACCTACTTTGCTTAGCATAATACCCTCTAGTTCTGTCCACGTCGTTGCAAGTGGTAAGATTTCGTTTTTTGACAGCTGAGTAATATTCCATTGTGTGTGTGTGTGTGTGTGTGTTTGCGCACATGTGTGCGCACATATCTTCTTATCCCTTCATTTGTCCATGGATATCAGGGCTCTTTCCATAGTTTGGCTATTGTGGACATTGCTGCTATAAACATTCGGGTGCATGTGCCCCTTCAGGTCACTACATTTGTATCTTTGGGGTAAATACACAATTGCTGGGTCATAGGGTAGCTCTGTTATCAACTTTTTGGGGAACCTCCACACTGTTTTCCAGAGTGGCTGCACCAGCTTGCATTCCCACCAGCTGTGTAAGAGGGTTCCCCGTTCTCCACACCCTCGCCAACATCTGTCATTTCCTGACTTGTTAATTTTGGCCATTCTGACTGGTGTGAGGTGGTATCTCACTGTGGTTTTGATTTCTATTTCCCTGATGCCAAGTGATGTGGAGCAATTTTTCATGTGTCTGTTGGCCATCTGGATGTCTTCTTTGGAGAAATGTCTGTTCATGTCTTCTGCCCATTTCTTGACTGGATTTTTTTTGCTTTTTGGGTGTTGTGTTTGATGAGTTCTTTACAGATGTTGGATACCAGCCCTTCATCTGATAAGACATTTGCAAATATCTTCTCCTGTTCTATAGGTTGCTTTTTAGTTTTGTTGATTGTTGCCTTTGCTGTGCAGAAGCTTTTTATCTTGAGGAAGTCCCAATAGTTCACTTTTGCTTTTGTTTCCCTTGCCTTTGGAGACGTGTCTAGTAAGAAGTTGCTGCGGCTGAGGTCAAGGAGGTTGCTAGGTTCTCCTCTAGGATTTTAATGAATTCCTGTCTCACATTTAGGTCTTTCATCCATTTTGCATTTATTTTCATGTATGGTGTAAGACAGTGGTCCAATTTCATTCCTCTGCATGTGGCTACCCAATTTTCCCAACACCATTTGTTCAAGAGAGACTTTTTTCCATCAGATATTCTTTCTTGCTTTGCTGAAGATTAGTTGACCATACAACTGAGGGTCCATTTCTGGATTCTCTACTCTGTCCCTTGGATCTATCTGTTTTTGTGCCAGTACGATACTGTCTTGATGACTACAGCTTTGTAATAGAGCTTGAAGCCTGGAATTGTGATGCCACCAGCTTTGGTTTTCTTTTTCAACATTCCTTTGGCTCTTCGGGGTCTTTTCTGGTTTCATGGAAATTTTAGAATTGTTTGTTCCAGCTCTGTGAAAAATGCTGGAGTTATTTTGATAGGGATTGCTTTGAGTGTGTAAATTGGTTCGGTAGTACGGACATTTTAACAATGTTTGTTCTTCCAATTCATGAGCATGGAATGTTTTTCCATCTCTTTGTGTCTTCCTCAATTTCTTTCATAAGTGCTCTGTAGTTTTCAGAATACAGATCTTTTACTTCTTTGGTAAGGTTTATTCCTAGCTGTCTTATGCTTTTGGGTGCAATTGTAAAGGGGATCGATTCCTTGATTTCTCTCACTGATGCTTCGTTGTTGGTGTATAGAAATGCAGCAGGCTTCTGTGCATTGATTTTATATCCTGCAACTTTGCTGAATTCTTCTTTCAGTTCTAGCAATTTTTTTGGTTTAGTCTTTCAGGTTTTCTACATAGAGTATCATGTTGTCTCCAAAGAATGAAAATTCAACTAGTTCTTTGCCTATTAGGATTTTATTTTTTATTTTATATTTTTAAATTTCTTTTTGTTGTCTGACTGATTGCTGGGGCTAGGACCTCTAGTACTATGTTGAACAGCAGTGGTGAGAGTGGACATCTCTGTCATGTTCCTGATCTTAGGGGGAAAGCTCTCAGTTTTTCCCCATTGAGAAGGGTATTCACTGTGGGTCTTTTTAATATGACCTTTATGATGTTGAGGGAGGTATGTTCCCTCTATCCCTAAATTGTTGAGGGTTTTGATCAAGAAAGGAGGCTATTTTGTCAAATGCTTTTTCTGCATCTATTGAGAGGATTATATGGTTCTTGTCCTTTTATTAATGTGGTATATCATGTTGATTGACTTCTGGATGTTGAACCACCCTTGAAGCCCAGGAATAAATCCTACTTGGTCATGGTGAATAATCCTTTTAGTGTACTGTTGGATCTGATTGACTAATATCTTGTTGAGAATTTTGGCATCCCTGTTCATTAGGGATATTGGTCTGTAATTCTCCTTTTCAGTGAGGTATTTGTCTGGTTTTAGAGTCAAGGTAATGCTGACCTCATAGAATGAGTTTGGAAGTTTTCCTTCCATTTAATTTTTTGGAACAGTTTCTGAAGAATATGTATTAAATCATCTTTAAATGTTTGGTAGAATTCCCCTAGAAAGCCATCTGGCCTTGGACTCCTGTTTGTCCATGAGATTTTCAATGACTGATTCTCCTGGAGAAATCTCCTGGAGATTTTTGATGACTGATTCAATTTCTTTGCTGGTTATGGGTCTGTTTAGATTTTTCTATTTCTTCCTGTTTCAGTTTTTGTAGTTTATATGTTTCTAGGAATTTATCCATTTCTTCCAGATTGCCTAATTTCTTGGCATATAATTGCTCATAATATTCTCTTCTAATTGTTTATATTTTTGCAGTGTTGGTGTGATCTCTCCTCTTTCATTCAGGATTTGATTTATTTGGGTCCTTTCTCTTTTCTTTTTCATAAGTCTGGCTAGGGGGTTTTCAATTTTGTTAATTCTTTCAAAGAACCTGTTCCTAGTTCTGTTGATCTGCTCTACTGTTCTTTTGATTTCTATATCATTGATTTCTGCTCTAATCTTCATTATTTCCCTTCTCCTGCTGGGCTTAAGCTTTATTTGCTGTTCTTTTTCCGGCTCCTTTAGGTGTAAGATTAGGTTGTGTATTTGAGACTTTCTTGCTTCTTGGGGAAGGCCTGTATTACAGAACACTTCGTTCTTAGGACAACCTTTGCTGGATCTCAGATATTTTAGACTATCATGTTTTCATTTTCATTTGCTCCCATGTATTTTTTAAATTCTTCTTTAATTTCCTGGTTGACCCATTCATTCTTTAGTAGGATGCTCTTTAACTTCCATGTTTTTGTGGTCCTCCCAAATTTTTTCTTGGGGTTGACTTCAAGTTTCATAGTGTTGTGGTCTGAAAATATGCATGGTATGATGTCAATCTTTTTATATCATTGAGTCTTGATTTGTGACCCAGTGTGTGATCTATTCTGGAGAATATTCTATGTGCACTCGAAAAGAATGTGTGGTCTGCTGCTTTAGGACGAATTGCTCTGAATTTATCTGTGAAGTCTATATGGTCCAATGTGTCATTCAAAGCCCTTGTTTCCATGTTGATCTTCTGTATAAATGATCTGTCCATTCCTGTGAGAAGGGTGTTAAATTCCCTACTGTTATTGTATTATCATCTATGAGTTTCTTTAAGTTTGTTACTCATTGACTTTATATTTGGCTGCTCCCAAACTAGGGACATAGATATTTACAATCGTTAGATATTCTTATTGGATGGATCCCTTTATTATGACATCATGTCTTTCTTCATCTCTTATTACAGTCTTTGGTTTAAATCTAGTTTGTCTGATATAAGTGGGGTTCCTCCGGCTTTCTTTCAATGTCCATCAGCATGATAAGTGATTCTCCACCCCCTTACTTTCAATCTAGAGGAGTCTTTGAGTCTAAAAGGAGCCTCTTGTAAGCAACATATCGATGGGTCTTAATTTTTTTTATCCATTCTGATACCCTGTGTCTTTTGATTAGAGAATTTAGGCCACTTACACTCAGAGTAATTATTGAAAGATATGAATTTAGTGCCATTTTATTACCTATAAAGTTGCAATTCCTATAGATTGTCTCTGTTCCTTTCTAGTCTTTGTTACTTTCGGTTTCTCTTTCCCATAGAAGAGCATGCGACTCTTGATTTTGGTGTCATGGGTTTGAGCCCCATGGTCGGGTGTAGAGATTACTTAAATAAATTTTTTTAAGGGTTTCTTCTGGAACGCTCTCTTTGGGCCTTATCAGTAGGGTGGCCATTAAAAGTGGAGAAGTCTACTGTGGTTGCCACCCTGAATCCTTGACTCTGTTGCACCATGCTCTTTAATCAGTGCTGCCCAGTTGATTCAGGCTGGACCAAACCCTGTGAGTAACTGGTCATAGGAGTCAGCTACTAGCAACTAGAATGAGAAGACTGTACCCTTGCCCTCCATTGCAGGGCAGGAGCAAGATGGAAGAATAGGGAGGCGGCTTCGGATGAGGAATGCACAAATGGCGGCATACTGAGAATTCTGACTGAGACATATCAGGTGACATGACACTTTTGTAGCACATGATCGACCTTCTATAAACTACAAAGGAACTCCACTCTGTAAAGATTAGAACCTGGACTGGTCAGTGGCAGTTACCAGGAGACAGCTTTTGGCTCAGTGGAGGAGAGAGATTTCTGAAAGCTATTAAAAGGTGGAATGGACTTCCTTGAGAAGTGAATAAGTTTCCAGTCACTGAAAATGTCCTCAGGTAGCTTTAATGACTGGTGGGACAATCGTAGAAGAGGCTCAAACCTCAGAAGAGTAAGTCTGCGCTATCCTAGGATACCAGGTGACCCAGCATGCCAGGCTTTGTTAGCCACTGAGTACAGATACACACAACCTTTTATAAATAGTGTGGCTCCCTACCTCATATGGGAACACTAGTAGGATTCCTTTCCAAGCATTTGAACTCATTCCAGAAATTACTTCCAGAATTCATTCTCTCTGAAACTTTTTTCTTGCTCCCACCCTCAGATTTTAGCCTTCCATATTCTCCCCAATACCCAGCCTGCTTAACTTCTTCATCTCATCTCCATCTTCATCCTCCACCTCTATTTTACTACTTCTTCTTTTTTTTTTTTAATAGAGAACTTCACCTTTCTGACATCTTCAGTTTTCTCTTTGTTTAGTCCTTTACTCAGAGTCTCTCGACCCATCAGAGTTCAGCATCTAATTTAGCGGACTGGACTCCTTCCCCATTAGAAGCAAAGGAAAGGGGGGCCTTGGTGGCTCAGTCAGTTAAGCATCTGACTTCGGTTCAGGTCATGACCTCAGGGTCCTGGGGTCAAGCCCCATGTTGGGCTCTCTGCTTCTCCCTCTCTCTCTGCCCCTCCCCCCACTTGGATACTCTCTCTCTCTGTCAAATAAATAAATAAAATATATTTTTTTAAAAAAGCAAAGAGAGGCCACTCTATCACTATCCACCCATTCATAATTATTGATACAGTCACAATAACAATTTTTGATCCTCTTCTGTTGGTGGCTATATGAAGAAAAAGCCAAGACACAGGATGTATGTAGCCTTAGAAAGGTTGACTCCGTGACTTCTTCTTTTTCTCTCTCTGCCTCTTCTGCAGCTGCTGGACATTGCAGGGAAACTCCTGGAAAGACCGCTGATAGCACAGGATGCTTCTGAAAAATACTTGCTGCTCATCCAAATGTTCATCAAAGACCTGGATATGGTGAGGGCCATCTACAGTCAGCGTGTCCAGGAGGAGGCAGAACATGGTAGGTCTGTTGGCTGCAGATTTGGATGGGGACACTTGTGTTACCGGGAAGGGTGCATCTCACTCCGCTTCTATTTGTGAAATGGCCACGAAGTAATCCCTGATATTCTCCAAGAAAACAAAGCACAACCTTCTTGCTTGAAATTTCAGACCATCTCAGGTTATTGTAGAATTCATGGAACTGCGCGTTTCCTTGTGTCCATGGCTGAGACTGGCGGCCAACCCAGAGCAGTGAGGTCTTGCCTGCCTCTGGTGGATACCTTAGCAGGATGTAGGAGCTGACCCTCGGTTAGTGTTGCCAATGCTGCTTCATCTCCAACATACCTCAGTTCCACAGTAGATTTTTATATGCCCAAGGAAGGTTTCCAATCCCTTCCAAGGCCATAGCAGCTATGCTTCTGGAGGAAGGAACTAGCAGGAGCCCGAAAGAGGTCGACATCACACTGAGGTGTGATTTCTCCATTTTTATGGCAGTTCTTAGAGGCCCTGTCTTATGTGATTGAAAGTCAAATACAAGTCCAACTCAGCTCTACAAACATTTATCGAGTCCTTGCTAGGTGCAGGACACATTTGTGGGCACTTATAGGAGAGGCAGCTCAGGGTGAGGGATAAAGGAATTAATCCTGGAAGGTGGTTCTTCAGGGAACACATCGGGTATGAGTGATATTAACAAGAACACGGAGCAGAACAGAAGTAGTGTTCAACTTGCCCCATGAAGAACTGTAATGACATAAGATGGCTTGTGGCTGGGAGATCCGAGGGAGCACGCGTGGCCTAGGTGGCCTTGAGCTGAGCCCTGCGAGGCTGGGGAGTGGATGGCCAGGGAGAAGTGGCGAAGGCCTCTGAAGCAGAGGACGAAGGAGAGGATGTGGAAGGTGACCAGTCAGAGCTGCCCATGGCCGAACAAGGTGTGTGGAGGGAGATTAGGTGAGCCATGGAATTTGGGGCCAGATATAGGAATCTGGAACTCATTATTCAGGCACCAGGAAAATTTCCAAGGTTTTTAAGCAAGAGAGGAGCAGGACCACTCTGTGGATAAGCAGGTTTTCTAGCGAGGTCATTAAGAAATGCTTCCAGGTAGGAGATCATTCCCAGCAAATCTGTGGGGCCATGGTCATGCCTTCTTCCGGTCAGATGCAGAATCTGAAAGTTCACATGCCTTCCGAGGCCTTGTTAATTTTCTACTGCTGCCCAGTGAATTATTGTGATGTCTGTGACTTAAAGAAAACAATACCCATCTTTTGGCTCATAGTTCTGTAGATCAGAGCCCAGCTTGATGCACCTTATTTTCCACCCAGAGGGCCCCAGGGCTGAAATCAAAGAGTCAGGCGGCCAAGTTCTCATCAGGAGGCTTTGGGGGTTAAATCCATTTTCCAGTTCCTTTTTTTGGGAGATTCCAGTTCCTTGTGACTGTTGGCCTGAGGTCTGCCATTCCTCATTGGCTGCCAGGCGGCGGGGGGAAAGGGGGTGTCATTTAATGACTGAAAGCCAGCCAGTCCCCTTCCATGCTGTGTGGCCGGGCTGTATGGCGGCCTCCATCCTCAAGCCAGTAGTGGCACGCTGAGTCCTTCTCATGCTTCCAATCCCTGACTTCTCTTCCTGTCAGCAACCAGAGAAAACGCCCTGCTTTTAGAGGACTCACCTGATTAAGTCAGGCCCACCTGCAATCATTTCCCTTTTGCTCCCTAACATGTCATCACAGGAGTGCTTTCTCATTGTAGCCAGTTTCCCGCCACAGTAACGAGAAGAGGCTTATGCAAGGGTGAGGGTCGTTGGTGTCATTGTACAATTTTACCTAACATGGAGGTCAGGCAGAAAGTGACTATAATAGATCTGGGTTGGGTCTACAGCAAGGAGCAGTGGGGTCTGTGGCAAAATAAAGAAAGAGACCACTATTCAGCTCAAGTTGCTCGTTAGAAGCAGTGGCTGGTTCTCACCAAATGTTCCAACTGAGATTTAAAAAAAAAAATCTAATCTTGTTCAGTCATGTCAACTAATTATGAGCAAAGAAGCCCACACCACAGAGGAAAGTCAGAATATCCAGACTACGCTAACTCACAATCCACGTGGCCTGTCTCCTAACCTAAGTGAATTCTCAGAAAAACCGTAGAAATGAAGCAGGGAAGATATCATTCCCATTTTATAGGTGAAAAAAAAACTGAGGCCCCAAGAGATCACATTCCCTGTTGAAGGCCAGGGTTTTCAGCCCTGAATGTACAGTTGAATTCCTCTCCAGAAGTTTTGAAAATACAGACTACCCAGCCCCACCCAGACCAAGTAAATCAGAAAGGTGAAGGCCAGTCCGAGACTCAGTAGTTCTAAAGAGCCCCCCAGGTGGGGCTGATATGCATGAAGCCAGGTAGAAAATCACTGGTGTGGAGCCAGAAAGCCAGCGAGCGGCAGGGCTGGGCTGGGCACCCCCATACTCTGACTGCATTTAATGTTCTCCCCAAGGTCACCCCTCCGTACCGCTGAGCCTGCATGCTTCAGTGTGACATTAGCACGTAAAGGCAGGGTACCTGGGGGCAGGTGTTCCCAGGCAGGGCTGGGGGCCACGGCCTCACTCATTCCACCTGTGCCGTGTCTCCAGGGTTCTCCTTGGTGCACAAGAACATGCCCACTGTGGCCGGGGGTCTCCGCTGGGCTCGGGAGCTGAGACAGCGGATCCAGGAGCCCTATGCCCTCTTCAGACGCATCACCCATGTGTAAGTAACTGGTTCCTGGAAGGCGGGCTTGGTTTCGGGTTCAGCTCCTGCTTTGGAATTTTGAGTGTTGTGAGGAACGCAATTTACTCAGCTCAGGCATGAAAATCGCCTTCATTTCTTTGCATCCTCAAGCAACAGACCAGCATCTCAGTCCATTTGGGCTGTTACACAGAGTACCACAGACCGGGTGGTCTGCAAACAAATGAAATGCTTCACACGGCTCTGGAGGCTGGGAAGGTCCAAGGTCACAGTCTTCTCACTGTGTCCTCCTCTCCCTTCCGAGGGCTCCCCCCTTCGTGGCCTCACCACCCCCAGAAGGCCCCGTCTCCTAATGCCATCCCATTGGGGGTTAGGATTGCAACATGAATTTTGGGATGAGAGGGTGCGAACATTTGGGAGTGACCAGGGGCCCCGTCGTGTCAGCTGAGGCTTAAAGGATGATGGGCTGCCTCTTCCTGCTCCAAGAGATCAGTCTGTAGAGGTAAACAAGTCAGGGTTTTTCCAGCTCTGTGGGGTTCTACCGACACATCTCTGCCATGGCGTCTCCCCGCCACTAAGGTGGCTGGAATAGAATGAAGTCCAGGGTTTCCTAAAGGGTGGTGTAAGGACTTTGCCTATTATCATACCCAGGGCTCTAGTCCAATGCAGATTCCCAGGCCTCCCCTCCCGTGCTGGAATCCAAATCTGGAAGCGAGGTGGGGCCCGTGAATCCGTGTCCTGAGCAAGCTCCCCGCTGCAATTCCACGGCTGACCAGGTTTGGTGGGACCCGTTGGCCTGCTGCTCAGCCGAGCCTGGAAGCCGAGCTAGATACAGAGGCACCTCGGCTGCGAGAAGCGAGAGACAGAGCTGTTTGTGGGATCATGTTCAGGATGCTTCCAGGAAGGGCAGTCTCTCTCTGACCCCTCTTTACAGAGAACCACCCAAAGGCACTGGAGGGGCAAACAAAACCAAAACAGAGGGTTTGCCGGGGAGACTGGCCTCACAGGGGTTCGGGCACTAAGTAGGGCTTTAGAGACGGTCTGGCGCAGGGGGTGAGACTGAACGCTTTCAGAGGCCCCGAAGATGACGCCAGGCAGCCAGGATGGGCTCCAGCGGGGGTCACCACTGCCCCATCCAGCGCTGCCCAGCGGAAAAGCAAGACTCCCTATGAGCCAAATGCTGACACCGGGGGAAGCTGAAAATCTGGATGGAGATGTAAAGTGGCCAACTTCAGAATGAGCCAGTGCCCCCCCCACCCCAACTCCACACAGATCATATAAACAGGCCTGCGGGTCAGGTGGGCCCAGCAGGCAATCCATTTACAATATGTGCTGCAGCCTGACCTAGCTGAGCTCTTTCTTTTGCAAAGGAAGAAACTGAGGGGAGACAGAACCGAGGCCACAGGCCTACCCGCCCCAGAGAAAGCCCAGAAAGGACTGGAACAGTGTGGGGCTCAAAAGTCCCAGCCCAGAGGAACTCCCAGGGAGACCCCGCCAGGGGAAGCTTGGCCCCCGTGCTGCTGAGCCCTCATCTTCTCAGACCCACCCGTGGATGTGGGCTGGCCCAAGGGAGGGCATGACCTTGGGTGAGGGGCTCTGTTGGGCTGTAGCTGTGTCCCAGGAGGCAGGTGGCTAGGCTTTATCAGCAGCAAACATCTGTGACCAGGGGGGATGGAAGGGTGGTTTACACTGCCTGGACCTGGAGGGGGGATCTGAATGGCACCCCAGCACGTCCCCCACAGTTCCCCTGAACAGTCCCATTTGTTTAAAAATGAATTCACATCCATACTGTTCCCTACCATATACACCTGACCCTTGAACAACACGGGTCTGAGCTGTGTGGGTTCACTTACACCTAGATTTCTTTTCCTTTCCTTTCCTTTTTTTTCCCCCCTCAAAGTTTCATTGTTTCCATTTGGTCCAGGGCTTGGGCAAGGGCTCCATGGCAGTTACAAGCTGCCTAGTGGCTTCAGGGAGACACAGACTCAGGCAAGGGGGATGCCAGAGGGACCCCTCAGGGGCCACCAGGCTCTGGAGTCTCCTCCTCGTGCTTGAGTATGAGCCTTTAAAAGGGGAAGAGCCACCTGTCCAGCCCAGCCTGGGGGCGGCCAGCCTGCGGAGATGTGACAGGTGCGCATAGGCGTCTTGAGAAGTTTCATCTGCTCATCTAGGAAGCGGTCCTCTGGGAACCACAGAGGTAGGGCCTTCGAGGGCAGAACCCAGGGCCCGCTGACCCAGAAGGACCTGGTTCAGCATCTCGTCCCCCTCTCGGCAGCTTCCATGGCATCCTAGGTCTCACCGCTCCCATCATGGGACGGCTTCCCCATGTTCGGAGAGAGGCCCAGCCGTTTCTCTGGTGTTGCAACTTCAAGAGACAAAGGACACCCTTGCCCTTTCATGGCCAGAAGAAGCGGCCCAGCCCTCCAGGACCACATCACTGAAGTAGAAGCCTGGAGGGAGGAAGGCGTAGGCGGTCTACAGGTGCAGGTTGACCAGGTGGCTGACTGTGGCCTCTCCCTCCTCAGTGCAATAAATCTGATAAGCCTGGGAGCTCGTGGTTGGTCAGCAGGAAGGAGCTGAGCTCGGAAGACGGTGTTGGATGGTCCCAGAGGTGGGGGATGGCTGAGAAGATGGTTTCAAACTTGAAACTGGGAAAGAGGTCAGAGGGGGCTGGGAGGCTGGAAGGAGGGGTGACACCTGGTCTGTCCTCTGCACACACCGCTGGAGCAGGAGATGGATCGGGGGACCGCTGGCCCAGACGGAGGTTTTACGGTGCTGTAAATGTATTTTCTCTTCCTTATGATTTTCTTAATGTTTTCTTCTGCCTAGTTTCCTTTATTGTAAGCATACAGTTCATAAGGCATGTCATGTAGGAAATATGCCTTCATTGGTGCTTATGTTCTCAGGAAGGCTTCCGGCCAACAGTAGCTCTTAGTAGTTTGGTTTCTAGGAAGTCACAAGTTCTGTGCCAGATCTTTGACTGCATGGGGGTCGGCATCCCCGATGTTCAAGGCTCAGCTGTATATACAAATGGGTTCCTAAAACGTTTTCCAGTCCTAACCAGGAAGGGAACTAGAACCTAGGGGGAATTTGTCCTTGCCCAGTGACTTACCAAACTTCCAGGCACCGCTGTGGGAAACCGTTGTCCCTTCCGGCCTCCACCTCCTCCAGAAACAAAAGTGAGATGGGGTGAGGAGGCTTACAGAAATCCCACAGTGAGGGGAGGAAGGCTGGGGGGAGCCGGCCCACCTAGTCCAAAGCCCTTTCCATGTCTCCGACATATGTATCTGCTCATTCACCAAGGAAGGAAACTAAGCAACCGGGAGGGGAGAAAAAAAGCCCTTCAGGAAATCCAGAGCTTTCTGTGCAGGCATGAGGGCCCAATGGGTTTTTATAAAAATCTTCTCAAGAAGCTGCCTCATTTTGCCAGCAGAACCCACAGGGTTCCTGGGAAGGTTCTGAAAAGTGTAGGTGTTTCACCCATTCCCCAGAAGCTGGTCTCTCTTTCCTATTGCAAAGGAGCATCAAAATCAGCTAACAGTGTATCCACACACACACAACATTGTTTAATGTTACCTAGTTTGTTACAGTGTTGCAATGTATAATATTATAGACCGTTTTTCTTCCTTAAATACAGAAAACTGCGTAGAGCATTTTCCTGTTGTGTCTCAGTTTCCCTCCCTTTTATTCAGATTTCGGATGGACTTCACTTACCCACATGTGACTGGCTGGGCTAGAGGTGACGGGTGGCTGCGTTCTGCCCTCCGTGTCACCTGGGGGGGCCGCCCACATCTCTGGAAGTGCAGGTGCCCTCTAGTGGCCGGTGGGCGCTGGTGGCAAGGAGGGAGGCCGGCTCCCTGAGGGGTGTTTGGAAACCGGCCCATGAAGCTGCTCAGTCTGTTCTTTGTAGGCTGCAATTTGTTACTTGGATCATTATTTTGACTTCTGAATCGATGCCATTTCTTCTCTTTTGTGGGGGCAGTTGCATGGACTCTGCCGAAGGAAAGCGAATGACCCAGAAATACGAAGATATGCTCTCACTGCTGGAAAAGTAAGCGGCTTCTGGGATCGCATTGTTCTGCAAATGGCATAGCCCCCACCACGCCTTTGTGGTTCCGGGTTTGTGCAGATTACCTCCCCCTTCTCCCGCCCCCGTGGCTGCCAAATGCCGGTCTGTGTCTCAGGATGGAACTGTGATGGCGGTGAGTATAGCGCTGCTGGGCCACCAACACAGGGCCTCTGGGGAATGCAGCTCCGTGGCCCTAACGGACACTCTCCAGGGTAGTGTTGCTGGGAGCATGAACTTGGCAGAGCTAGAGGAAGTAGGGCACTCCTCGCTGCACCTTGAGATCAGTGTCGCAGAAAATCACAGCAGCTGCTCGCTGAGTGGAAAGCAACAGTTTGTGCTGCAGAAAGAGAAGATGAGTTTTAGAAATACTTCCTGGGCCCTTTCGGAGAAAACACAAGAATGACCATGTACACGGACTCCTAGTTATTCCTGCTTTAAAGTGGCGGTGAGTCTTCTATGGGTACAGTTCCGGACGCCCACACTGCCGTGCGGTTAGCAAATCCCAAATCGAGGATGTTGGCTCATCCTCTGACTGGGGGTGCGGGGGGGCTTTCAGTGCCTCCCCACCTCCACCCCACTGTCTCTAAGCACCCCCTGTGGCCTTCCCCTCCCTCTCCAGCCTTGTCCCTGCCCCTTCTGGCCTGAGGGGTTCCCAGATCCCAGGCCACCCTTTCCCACCTCTGCTGGGAGCATTCATTTCACTGTCCTACCACTACTCCTCTGAGAGTTAGTCAAGCCTCAATGCAGACCCTCTTCCATGAAGCCTTCCCGGTATTCTCCGCATCACGCACTCAGCCTGCCATTGGATACCTCCTGTCCTGTCCATCTCTCCAGGACTGCGCTTCCGTATTTCCTGCTTAGCCGTGTTCCGCAGCATTAGCAGCACTGATCCTGCGGTGTTTCTTCATCATGTTGACCCTCCAGCCCAGCACAAGGGAGGGGCTCAGTCAGCATGTAACGACCCAGCCACCGGCACCTTGAGCAGCTTGAAGATCAGTGTGAGAGCAAATCTTAGCCAGAGACTTCTTCCAGCAGTTAATGAGACAAATCACAACTCCCATTACGCCCTGCAAAGACTGCAGGGAGCCTTTCTTTCTGCTCTCCTCTGATTTAAGCTGGGCCACCTTTTGAAACGAGGTGATACCTGCAGGAGCTACCAGGCTAGCCACTGACTCTGACTTAAGAACAGATTGAGGGAGGGACACCTGGGTGGCTCAGTGTAGCGTCTGCCTTCAGCTCCAGTCAAGATCTCCGGGTCCTGGGATCGAGTCCCCCATCCAGCTCCCCGCTCAGCGGGGAGTCTGCTTCTCCCTCTGCCCCTCCCCCCCTACTTGTGCACGCATGCGTGCATGCATTCACAACCCCCCCATAAACAAAAAATTTTTTTTAAAAACCAGATTCCGGTATTTTACCAATAGTATCTTCAGTTCATGATACACATGTGCACACATTCACATGTAGGTATCTGGACTATATATATGTTAAGATATCTTTGTCTTCACTAGGACTTTGCCAGGTGCTGGGAGGGTGCGTAAGAGGTGGCTGTTCTCTCTGGTTCTGGCAGGTATGAGACGAGACTTTATGAGGACTGGTGTCAGACTGTGTCAGAGAAGTCACAGTACAATCTTTCCCGGCCACTCCTGAAACGTGACCCGGAGACGAAGCAGATCACCGTCAACTTTAACCCACAGGTAAGTCAGGCAGCAGGAATTGCCTTTCGGGTTCCTGAAATCAGGTTCTGGCTGATTTCCAAAGCAAAAAGGCTTTTTATAAGAATATGCAGAAGCTGTTGAGAATTTCCACCCTGGATCTCTTACTGGGGATGAATGCGGTGCCATGTTGTCTCAGGTTGTCTGATGTCCACCTTTTTTTCCACGGTTGGCCAGTAGATTTGTGTTGATTTTGCACAACAGAAGATATCACAAAATAACTTTTTAAACTTTCCTGTGTGTGTGATAACAGTTTTACAATGAACTTGCCTTTCCACACAAAGTTAGCATGGCAGTTACACTCAAGATGAACTCACCCAGAACTTTAAATATCCTAGTCTAGATAGACGCTATCTAGAATTTCAGAGGTATATTTAAAAAGGTAATAGATATTGCTCCCCATCTTTGGGCAGATGGGGTAACAGCATTACCACATAGTACCAAACAGAGCGGACAGCACTGACCTTGAATGCACACTCCACATGAAGGCTGTTGACTAGACACTGGAAGGCCAACCCAGTGTAAGACCCCATTCCCATCCTCAAGGAACCCAGCTAGTTGGAAGCTAGAACCTCAACAACATGCAAAGATGTATCTTTATTAAATCATATATGATACACCACAATGGAGTAGCTTTGGAAAGAAGACTCTAGATGACCGGTTAATCAACTAAGGCAATTTTGACCCCCTGGGAGATACTTTGGGTTGTCAAACATGGAGCAGATTCCAATGGCATGGGGTGAGTAGATTCTAAGAATGCTGCTCAACTCCCTAACAATGCCCAGGACAGCACCCCGCAACCAAGTGTATTTGTCTGAAAACGTCAGTAGTGCTGAGATTGAGAGATCCTGCTCCAAGTGATCAGAAGGGCAGAAGACCTTCATGTGGCATCTTTCATGAAAGCCAAAAGCTAGCCCATATCAGGAAGTATATCAGAAAAAAAAATTCAAAAATATAGGCTGCATTGAGCTAAAAGCAATTGCCTACTTCTGTCTCAGTGGCATGTTCTCCAGGAATGCACAGAGAGAGCCGGAAACAGAGTTGATAGGATATGAGTATCTTTTGAGAAAATTACAGTTTAAGTAGAATATCAATTCCGACTGGAATAAAAGTCAGCAAAGGGAGTTGGAGGGTCCGTTTCTTCACTTTGGTATGACACAAGCCTGACATTTAAATCATTGAACTTCTGGGCATAATTTTATCAGCAGGCACTCTGAGCGGTATTGAATGTTAAATGCCCAAAGTGAGGAGTTTCTGGATTACCAACTAGGCCATGGTCTAGATGTTGTAACTGTAGGAATGCAGCCCTCGGGATGAGACAATATTGAAAATGGACCACACCTCCTCTGCAGACTCCAGAGCAAGGGCTCTCTCTGCCCCAATGCACAGCACATAGTAGGTGCTTTATACGTGTTCATAGGTGAGAGGAGGAAAGGGTGGGGGAGGAAAGGAGGGAGGAAAAAGGGAGAGGGAATTAATACCTGAATTATAAATTAAGTCAGGGGAGACAACAAATGCACAAGTCAAAGAAGAGCCGTGAACATCCCTTAGCTCCAGCTTCGAGCAGTGGGACAATGGCTATGTTAGTAAGAGTGAATAGAGGGATGTGACCAGATTTGCCCCTTTGGGGGCCAGGATAGCAATTATATGGGGAAAAATGTATTTTTTTTTAAGATTTTTTTTTTGACAGACAGAGATCACAAGTAGGCAGAGAGAGAGGAGGAAGCAGGCTCCCCGCTGAACAGAGAGCCCAGTGCGGGGCTCGATCTCAGGACCCTGGGATCATGACCTGAGCCGAAGGCAAAGGCTTTAACCCACTGTGCCACCCAGGTGCCCTGAAAAATGTATTTTTGTAAATTATTTCTCTAAACTATTTTAAATTCCCTATTGGCATTTAAATTATTTTCTAGTTTTATCAATCTGTATCTCATTGATCATAGGATGCACTTTTTTTTTTAACATCTTGGCATCTCTGAAAATGGCATGTGTTTATGGTTTAACACATCACATTTTTTTCCTCCTTTAGTTGGACATGAAATAATAGTGAATCTTACAACAGAAGACATCTTACAATGAAATAAAATACAGTATAAATAATGCTACAGGAAAGATCTTTGGTTATCGTTGCATCCATTCTCAATGGTTTCTTTGGAATGATGCCTAGAAATGGGATAAAGGATGTTAACATTGTGAGAATTCATATGTGTATTATCAATTTGCTCTTCAGGAAGAGGGAACTCTGTCATTTTCCTGCCAGAAAGATCTCATCCATTTCTTCAAATCGCTTCCAGTGTGTTCAACTAAATATCTACATATCTATATATAACATCTCAGGATTGTTTTAATTTGTATTTATTTGACCACTAGTAAAGTAGAACTTTCTCATGTGTTTATTGGCCAGTTACAGTTCTTCTATAATCGCTTGTTCATGTCTTTCTCCCACTTTGGAGTGGAAATGCCCTCTTTTCCTTTGAATTTGTTAGAGTATTTGGGAAATATTTGTCAGATATTAAGAAACTTTTGTTTTTGTTCTTTACCAGCTGAGGTGTGCCTTTTATTATGTGAATGATACTTTATGCTTATAAATTTTATCTTTTATTTTCTGGTGTATGTTTGGAAGGGCCTTCTCTGCCTTAATATCATATAAGCAGCCTCCAGTTTTTAATATTTTGTTTTCAGTTTTTACATTTGAATTTTTAATATCTATCTTGAGCTTATTTCAAAATAAGCTAGGAGGCTGGGTACATTTCACTGCCGAATGATTAGCATTTGCCTTAACCTTGAGGAGGGTTGGCTGGGCAGTAGTGAAGCACTGGCATAGAAGATATTGCAGAGAGAGTAGGAGTCCAGGTGTCTCCATGCAGAGGTGGGGGAGGGAAGCAGAAGGGGGATGGGGAAGATCTGTGGCCTGGTACCTGTTTTGTCCCCCCTACCTATACACATCAGTCCTCATAGGTTCAGAGGTAAACAGGATAAATAAACAAAGGGTGTGGGGCACCAGGGTGGCTCAGTTGGTTGAGCATCTGCCTCTTGATTTTAGCTCAGGTCATGATCTCAGGGTTGTGGGATGGAGCCCCACATTGGGCTCTATGCTCAGTGCAGAGTCTGCTTATCCTTCTCCTTCTGCTCCTCCCTAACACACACTCTCTCTCTCTCTCTCTCTCGTAAATAAATAAATAAATAAAATCCTAAAAAAATGCAAAGGGTGAAGACCAGGATGCCAAAAAGCCCAGTCAAAGACCTCTTTTTTCACTGGATCGCATCTTTTTGGCCTCTCACTTGGACAGTTCCACTTAACCTAGTACCCACAGAAGTTCAGAGAGGCCTGGGTGACTTCCATTTCCTGGTATATTAAAACCCAAAACAAGCCAACGCAGGCTTCCAGAAATGAAGGGATATTTCAAATGATTATATCTAACAATTAAAGTGCAATGGGCATCTCTTCCCAATTCTGTCAGTGTCTGTGATTGTGTGTGTGTGTGTGACCCAGTTGGAGAGAATACTACAAGTCTGAGTTTGACGCTTCTCAGGCATGTGGCTGGCCTAGACCTGGTGATTCCCCTCCCTCATGCCTTCGCCTCCCTAGGAATTAACTGGCTCAGTCAGCTGCCTGCCCAGAAGCATCAGGGTATACTTCTGTCACTCATGCCGCCTTCCTTGAGTTTTTCTTTTGTTGTTGCTCTTTGGGACTTACAGACTTGGTAAGACTCTCTGCCTCTGAGCCCTCTTCCTTCTGCCTAAAACTCAATTTCCTTTCTCTAGATTTAAGGAATACGTAGAAGTAAAAGAGGAGTCCCGGAACGTCTCTGGGGCCCTGGAGTTTCCAGTCCTTGACTGATAATTGCTGCTTTTCCCTGCCATGGGGCTACAGCCACTTAATGCTGATTCTCCTCTCCAGCTGATTTCAGTGCTGAAGGAAATGAGTTATCTTGAACCCAGGCAGATGGCACAGGTTCCTGAGACAGCAGCCACCATGTTCTCCTCCAAGGAATTCTATAGGCAGCTCGTGGCTAAGTTGGAGCTGATGGCCAGTTGGTACAACAAGGTGGTTAAAACTCTTTTGGAGGTGGAATTTCCATTAGTGGAAGAAGAGCTGAGGGATATTGATCTCCGTCTGAGAGCTGCAGAGGGGACTCTGAACTGGAAAACAGAAGGTAACGGGGCACCGCTGGCAACTTGGTGAGGAGGTTGGTGGGGGGGCAGTTGAGATCCTGATAAAGTTGGTTGAACCTTGAATGATCCCCCCAGTAATCTGGTTTTGTGTTCGAAACACAAACCTGCCCTCTCAGACAGCAGTCCATAGCAGAGCAGGCAAGAAGGGCTTGCATTCCTTGTCTTCTCTTTGGATATGATCGGTAGATTTAGAAAATCTTGTGACTGTACTCTGGGGGAGACTCTGCGTTCTCCAGCATATATTGGGGATTTTAGCTTTTACTACATTATCCCAATTACTTAATTTTCTTCACTAGACTGTAGACATCTTTTTTTTTTTTTTTTTAAGATTTATTCATTTGTGTGTGAGTGGGAGGAGGGGTAGAGGGAGATAGAAAGGGCAAGGAACAGAATCTCCAACAGACCCCTTGCTGAGCGTGGAGCCCAATGTGGAGCTTGTCCCATGACCCCTGTAGTCATGACCTGACAAAGATCAAAAGTCGGAAGCTTAACTGACCGGGCCACCCAGAACCCCCTGGACTGTAGTCCTCTCAAATGGGGGTGCTATGCTTTTAATTCTCAGGTATCCTCCAATTCAATACTAATCTCATGGATGGTTTAACATTTGCAGGGTACTACGTGAGGGACCAGGCAGGGAATATGGGATATGAGGTATGTGGGACATGGTTCCTACCCTCAAAGACCTCACATTTAGTTGGGACCACAGACATATGTACAACTCTAAATCACGCAAGACAGGCTACGATAAAAAGCCATCACAGAATTAAAAATACAGCATGGTGAGTCACAGGGGAGGGAGATTAATTCTTGTTAGAGTCCTCAAAAGAGGTCGAGTTTCAAAGGAAAGTTACAGTCAACTCCAAAGTCTTGGAATGCCATGTTAAGCGAGTTTGAGCTTTATTTTATATGCAAGCAGGAACAATGTTTTCAACATTTAATAAAGCAAAAGTGCTCAAAAATATAAGGTCCATTAATCCAAATGAAATCATCCTGGTGCACTGGTATGCCCCAGCCACTGTGCCAGCTTTTGTGTCCTTGGTTGGTAAGCGTTACCTCTTTGTCTCTTTCCCTCCATAATCAGGGTTATGGTCCACTTTGGCTGTTCAACACAACTAAGAAGAGGAGGGCTCTGGTGGCAACAAAGTAACCTGTGCAGAAAAGTCTTTTAAAACCTATAAATATTAAGGGGTCCTGAGTGGGTTAGTTGGTTAAGCATCTGCCTTCAGCTCAGGTCATGATCGCAAGGTCCTGGGATCAAAACCCTCATCGGGCTCCCTGCTCTGTGGGGGGTTCTTCTTCTCCTTCTGCCCTCACTCATTCTCTCTCTCAAATGCATAAAATCTTAAAACCCTACAAATATTAAATCCCTTCCTTTTATGGCAACTAGGCCTTAGCGATTTCAATTAATTATGTTTCTTTGGGGGAGCAGGCATTTGGGATTATGTCATTCAAATCACCAATGGCATTCACGATCTTGAACAAAGAATTCAGAAAGCTAAAGACAATGTGGAAGAGATTCAAAACATCATGAAAACATGGGTGTCTCCGATATTTAAGAAAAAAGACGGAAAAAAGGAATGCCTTCTTTCCATGGATGATCAGCATGATCGGATGGAAAAATATTACCATCTCATCAAAGAATCTGGACTTAAGATTCATGCCCTCGTGCAGGTAATAACCAGCCTCTCAGATACACATACCACTAGCCAAGGGAGGGCATGGGGAAGTGTGTTTGGGTGTAAGAAACGATTTCAGCAACAGATGCTGTGTCTTCTACATTCAGGGACGGAAGTGTATAGTGACAGCAAGAGAACTAAAGCTAACAGCTAGGAAGAGAGGCAAGACACATTCTGGTATCAGCGTGTCAAAATTAATACTTTTTTAATGGTTGTTAGGACACTGGCATGACTTAAGTCCCACACCAGACCCCAAGGAGATAGAAGGATGTGCCCGGTGCAGAACCCTAAATTAACATCCATACTAACCAGCTCCGACTTGCCACACAACCCATTGTGGGCCCCAGGCAGCGTCCCTGTCACCCAGCTCTATCAGCCTGGGGAGGTGGAAGATGACCTTGGTCTCCCTGCCTGCCTTTGGTAAAGAGAAGAAGCCGTGCAGGCACCTGTACTTGATGCAGCAAGGCTCTGCCCCACCTGTGATCAGAGCAGCCTCGGGTCTGCTGTCAAAGACCGGACCATGGATGGGAGCTCTAAGTGGCCACCAGCTTCAGCCCTACCCCAGCCACCTACACCAGCCGTTTCTGGCAGGTTGATCTCAAGCCCAAAGTCAGTACCAAGCCACGGTTGACATTTGGAATGATCTGTGGTCTGAAGCACGTGACATGTACTTTGGACTTGGTTGATTTTCTTTGTCTTCTAGTTCATTAATTTCTGCTGTTTGTTCTTTAGCCTTTCTTTTCTTAATTTGGGGTTATGATGCCCATCTTCCCCCACCCCCCAACCTCTAAGGGCAGAAACTTAGGGTACAGATTTTAAGTCTTTCTTCTTTTTGAATACAAGCATTTGACATAATTTTCCTTGTTAGCTGTGCTCTAGTTGCATTCCTCAAATTTCACGGGCCTCATTTCCATTGTCATTCAGTCTTAAATTTTTTTGGCTTGTGACTCATTCTTTAACTCACTGGTCTTTGAGAAGTGCATGGTTTCATTTCACCATGTTCGGGACTTCTCTGGATAGCCTGATGATATTGATGTTGAGTTCAGTCCCAGTGTGGTCAGTGAAAGTACTCTCAAAGATCTGAATTATTGGGAATTCACTGAGACTTCTTCCATGACCTAGAAGTCTGTCTATCTATGGCATATTCCTTGCACACTTGACAATACATTATTCTTCCATTGTTGGGTACAATGTCCTATAAATATCAAGTAGTTCAAAGTGGCTGATAGTATTGTGCAGATCTTCTGTATGGTTTCTGAGTTTTTTGTCCATTCGTTCTACCAATTACTGAAGGTAGAGTGTTAAAAGCTCGGCCTGTGACTGTGAATGATGATTTGTCAAAGTCTTTAGTGTGGTCAGAGTTCTCATCAAGTATTTGATGTTGTTGACTTTTTTTCTTTTTAAAAAGATTTATTTATTTTACGGGGGGAGGGGCAGAGGGAGGGGAGGGAGGGGAAGGAGGGTCTTAAGCAGACTCTGCACAGAGCATGGATCCTGATGGGGGGCTCGATCTCAAGACTCTGAGATCACAACCTGAGCTGAAACCAAGAGTCAGACGCTTCACCAAGGGAGCCACCCCAGTGTCCCTTGATGCTCTTCTACTACAAACACATTTATAGTTATAACTTCCTGATGAATTGACCACTTTATACTTATGAAATTCTCTTTTTATTTCTCAGAATACTCCCTTGCCCTGAAGCTTCTTTTTTCCTGTTAATATTCTAGTCTTGCCTTCCAGATTCACCTTTCCTACTTCGCCCTGCTCATCGTCCTGCCCTTCTATGTTCAACCTGTTTCCTCAGATTCGAAATTTTTCTCGTACAGACCATATAGTAGAGACTCACTTTGCTAACAACTTTGCCAATTAACTGAAATGTTTAGGCGATGACACTGAACGTAATTATCGGTATGATTGGATTTAACTCACCATCTTGCCGTTTCCTATTTGCTTCATGTCTGTTTTGCTTTTCTGTTCTTGCTTTCCTACCTTCTTGCTATTAACCATTTTTTTTAATAGTCTGATTTCTCAGTGGGCATTGCATCCTGTGCATGACATTTGCCGTGGTTGTTCTGGGTTTCAATATGTCTCAAATGAATCACCATCAACTTCAGAGTTTTCCTGTGAAATGTAGGAACCTAGCCACAGTGTGGTTCAATTTGACTCTGACTCTTGATTTTGACTCAGGTCATGATCCCAGGGTCCTGGGATTGAGTCCCAGATCGGGCTCCTTACTCAGCAGGAAGCCTGCTTCTCCCTCTTGCTCTCTGCTTGTGTTCTCTCTCTCTCTCTCTCTGACAAATAAAATCTTTTTAAGAAATAAATACATTTTTTAAGAAATATAAAAGAACTCAAGAAAAAAATATTTATAGTATTTTATATTCACCCATATATTCACCATTTCCAGATTTTTTTTTTCTTTCCTGGAAAATGGACCTTCCACCTGTGGTCATTTCTCTGCAGCCTAAAGGATGAAGAACTCCCTTTAGTTTTTCTTGCAGGTCCGGTCTACCAATGACACGTTCTCTCAGTTTTTGTTTCTCTGACACGTCCTTATTTCACTTTTGTTTTTGAAGGATAGTTTCATTGGCTATAGAATTCTGCATCGACAGTTTTATTTGTCTTAACAAAAGTTATTTCCTTGTCTCCTCCCCTCCCCAATGTTTCTAAGGAGAAGCCGTAATTTGTGTCTTTGTTCCTCTCTATATAATGTAGTTTCTCTCAAGCTGCTTTTAATAGATTCTTTTCTTAATTTTTGTATTTTTTTTTCCTGTCTCACTGCAATGTGCCCAGATAGGTCTGCTTTCTGTTCACCCAACTTGGAGTTTGTGAGCCTCTCAAACCTGTTTTTCATCAACTTTGAGGAGTTTTTAAATCAAATTATGACACTCTTATCTGCTAATCCCAACATCTATTTTATTTTCTGAGTCGTCTTTTTTTTTTAATGTGACAGAAGTTTATTTTTCTCTCACATAAAATCAATCTGAGGAAGCAACATTGCAGAATTGGTATGGCAATTATTTGCTGAGTCTGTTTTTTGTGATGATGTCCCCTCTCGATTGAATGTCACACTCCCCTGCTCCTTGGCCTGTCTAGTAATTTTTGTGGTTGTGGTTGTTGTTGTTGTTCTGTTCCTGTCATGTTGGAGGCCACTTTAGAACAGAGTTGTTAAGTTCCCTTAAGGAGTTTGCGTGTTTCCTCTGAGAGGCAGTTAACCTACTGGTGGGTCGGCTTCATCCCGCTGAAGCTTGATGTTAAGCTTTGTGAGGATGGGGTCTAAGGAGACCATACTCTAGGGCAGCCCTAACCCCCAAAGCATGGTGTTTCTGGGGTCTCAGCAACACTCTAGGCCATCTGTCAGGTCTTCTGCTACTTCGGATAGAACATGAACATTGCCCAGTGCACCCTACAACCTTACAATCTCCATGAAGCTTACAACTGTGCTCCACCCAGCCTTACAGAGTCTGGCCCCCAGGATGTGCAGCTTCATGTTCAAAGATTCAAGGAGACTCCACAATCTCTGTAGCCCCCAAAGCTCCATTGCCTTTTTTTTTCCTGCCTGGCAGGAAGGATGTCTGTCATTGTGGTCCTCTTCCCTGAGCCACGGGCATGATTTGGCAGGTGCCTCTAGGTAGAAAGTCAGGGGGTTGCAAAGCTCAACTTGAGGATTTCCCTTCTCTGAAGGATCCCATCCCTGTTCTCTAGTTGTCCCCAAAGAACTGTTTCTTGGGCAGGTCTGATCTCATTCCTCTGTTTTGGCTAGAATCAGAAACTCAAGGCATTTCTTTTCCTAGTTCACGGAAATTCCAACATTTTTGCTCCTTAGGCCATAGTAGAGCTCAGGTAAAATGTGGAAATGTAGAGATAGCCATTCTGATGGTGTGACATTAGGGAGGAGATTGAACAACTATACAAAGCAGTCATAAAACAGAAATGTTTTAAAAAATAAAGAAGCAGACAGACACACTTAATAACATCTGAGAGCAGCTTGATGTTGTCACTGTCTTATGATTTGCATGGCGATGGGCTTTAAATCATTAAGAAAATCGTCTGTCTACTTTGGAAGGAAAGAGGTAGGTAATGTATTTTAGACATTTTGGAGTTTTGTCGCGTAAAGATAGGATCGTGAGGGTTTTGTTTTTTTTTTTTTAATCCAGGGGGGTTTATACATGGAAATGTTTGTAAAGGGGTGTGCGTCACCTAAAAAATGTACTTCTTTCTGCAAAGTAGTTAGCATTTTGTTTGAAGATCTGGGATAAATGGAAAGTTGATATCAGAAGGCTTGGTAATGAAAATGGTGATGAGTAAGTGGGACGTCTGTGCCATCCCATCAGGTCGGGGGGTTGGGGGTGGAGCACACATGTGTTCCTTTATGTGAATGCATTTTCTTTTTCCCTCTCTTAGAGAGGGAGGGAAGGGGCAGAGGGAGAGAAAGAATCTTAAGCAGGCTCCATGCCTAGCACAGAGCCTGACATGGGCTCAATCTCACCATGCTGAGATTGTGACCAGAGCTGAAATCAAGAGTCAGAAGTTTAACCAACTGAGTCATCCAGGTGTATGCATTTTCTAAGTCACTCAGCATGGTGGCCTTTAGTAGTAAGTGCCCTGAACAAAACACTCAGCTCATTTCTAAGGACTAGACAGGAAATAGTTTACTTGCTTGAACCCCAAATTTATTACATGCCTTGGATCCTAAAGCCCTCTACCCCTAGCACCCCTTCCTCTCTCTGCCCTAACTTCTGCCTTGATGTAGTTTCTTCCACAGCACACCCGTCAACACTTATCAATCACTCCCTGTGTCCCATTTTTCCTGGAAAAGTGGCTTGACCCCATCCTCCTTTCTCAGGGAGAGGATGAGCCCCCATAGTCCCTTCACGTATAAGTTCATGTTCGTTTCACTCAGTGGTTATACCCATTAGACAGAATGGACTCAATATATGTGTAATAGCAAACTTCCCCCGCCCGTGTTTTTTCCCTATTAATGATAACTAGACCAGCCCTTCCATATTATTAAACGTGATTTAAATCCATTCTTCTCTATTTCATAGGAAAACCTAGGTCTATTTGCAGCAGACCCAACCTCTGATATCTGGAAGACTTACCTCAGCTACATTGATGAGATGTTGCTAGATGGATTTTTTCTTGCCATCGAGTGCTCCCTCAAGTACCTCCTGGAAAACACTGGTATTTACTGGCTTAGGGATGTGTGTTATTACTGGAAAAATAACAGTAGCACCTGTTGATGAAAAGTGAAGTGTGATCGAGTGCTTTGTGCCTTTTCGCAAAATGTTGTAGATGTGTTGTGAATGGTACCTAGTAAAATAGCCAGGGTGCTGAGTTGCTACATTGTTCCCAGAAAAAAAGATTCCTCTCTCTTTAAAACTCAGGTGGTAAGCCAGTCTCTAAGATAGTGAAGCCCATAACAAAAGCAAGAACCCGAGTGTCAATTGAATCTAAATAAAGCTTCCTAAAGAGAATGAAGTTGGAGCAGCAGGCAACATAGTTAGTAACGGTGGCTTCCTTTGGACTTGGCTCATGGCAGTGGGAGGGGGACGTTCTGTGCCTTCAAGCTTAATGGACTCTATCTCTGTAGCCTTTTGAGAATACAGGGAGGTTGTTGTCACAAGGTTAAGTGGAAGAAACAGAAGCTTTTCTGAGTGAAAAGAGGCAAGCTGGGGATGAGGTAGTTTTCGCAAGGAAGAGGAATGTTGAGATTATGGGCTTTCTCTGAAGCTGTTTAAAAAAATAGCTTTGAATTTGTGATGGAAAAACTGAGTTAAGGTACACAGGGCCAACCTTGGCTAGTAAGTGGTGGGATGGAAAGAGAGGAAGAGTTGAAACTTCGCGTTCTAGTAGATTCTGAGGAGCTTGGTGTAAGGGTCCCATTGGCAAATTTGTCAGAATGGAAATGCTGAGGTTGAATAATTTGAAGCCAGAGGATGAAGGTGTTTAAGAGAGTTTAAGATGTCAAGTCCAACCCAGGGAAAGAAAGAAAATCCAGTGGTAAGATGGGTAGGTCAAGATCCATTCTAGATACCCAGCCCAAATAAGAGGGCATGAGGATACTGGGCTTGAGGATACAGAGGGATGCAAGGTCAGCGCTGGGTGTAGGGCAGATGGGCAAACCTCCAGTGGTCTTAGTAGGTGGAGTGGCTGAGGTCAGAGACATGCTCTTTGTCTGCAAGGTACTCCACAAAAGGAGATGGGGCAGCAAGAAACAGGCTCCAGGAGAGTCAGCATGGTGTCAGGGGGATCACCTTCTAGAGCCTGGGGGCAAGTAGCCAGTGGGGCACAGACCAGAGCCACTGAGACTGGAGAACTGGCTCCTAGGGACCAACAGTGTTCACCTTAGTGTACCAACCAAACCTCATCTAGCATTGGAGGTTCACAGGGCCTCAGCCATCATCTAAAAGATTCTAGAAGTTGCCCCAGCACACTTCGTGGAGCCACTGCATGGAAAATGTTTCCTAAACATAGTGACTCCATGCTTGACCGATGCCTATCCAGCTCTCCTGATCTGGGCTGTCTCGGGGTGAGCAAGAGGATGGAGAGGGCATGGTGCAGTCCTTCAAGATTGCCAAAGTGACTTTCTCTCCATGGAACTGGTGGTAAGGAGAAAGGTGCTTTCTTCATGATATAGAATGGGCAGAAGCTGGACTTGGCAGGTGCCGGAGTCAAGGAGCTCTAGATGAAATTTTGAAGGTACTGGTTCTCTAAGTGAGGAGGAGAAGGAACCTAGGAAGGGTAGCCTCTGAGAAGAAAAGCACTGTGACCCTTTGCATAGCCCAGCTGGACTGCTCTATCCTCCCAGCCCCCCTTCAGCATTTCCACCTTCTTGTGCTTGGTGAGCCCAACACCATTTCTACAGCTTGGGCTGAATTCCCTGTCGCCTCTTAAAATGCAAACCTTGCCTAGGTTCAATGCCAACCACTTGTCCAGAAGTGCTCTTCCCCCTCTTAACCTCTAAAGTGACTGACTTGTACCAAGGTGGTGGAACCACCAAGATAATCTGGCTTGTATAGTCATGATGATGTCATTGCATCGAACTTTAGGATTAAGTTCTCATAGCAGCACACAGGACAGAAATCTCTGGAGTCAAAATGGCTTCATGAGTCTTTTACATCCTATAAATTGTATATAACCTGATCTATTAAAATTATCAGTATTCATGCATATAGTAATGCAGAATATATCATGAGTACATATGCAAATCATAGGCATTTAAAAAAACTCTTCCAGGATAGTAGTATAATTTCTGTGCATTCCCTCTAGTCATATATGCTTTTGATGAGACACACCTGAATCTAGGAATGCTAATTGATCAGCCCCACAATTTTGAAGGCAAGGCCCTGGTCTTACAGAGCTTTGAGTCTCCCACTGTGGCTTCAGCTGGGGTGAATGATGAAGCTGTGGTAGCCAGAGCCCCATCAATAATGGGGGTTCCAGGACAAAGAGGTCTAGCCCCTAAGTTCTAGACTAAGGGGAGTGCTTCCGGTTAGTGGGCCGGAAGGACCTTGCTTTTATTTCTGTGGTTGAGCTGGGTCACCACCACAGCCTGGCTCTCGTCCGTGAGCAGGAAAAAGAGTGTGGAGATAGCTCCTCTGCTGTCTCCAGGGCCATAGTCCAGAAGTGGCAGCCACTGCTCTTCCCCGCATGCCACCGGTGAGCTAACCCTCTTGTCAACTTGACCGCAGGCAGGGCTGGGAAAGGCAGCCACACGTGCCCACTCTTCCCTCTGATTCTGGGGGGAAAGGGGTAATGGATTCCCAGGGGTTTCCACCGCCCACAGCAGCCAGCATATCACGGTCTCCCAAATATTTCCACAGTCAAGGAGACCTACGAATGTAAGCGGTTATAAATAAAAGTTTAAGCACCTCATCTTGTCCTTGCAACATTTCACTCCCTGTTATATTTTGATTTAAATTTAGCAAGGCAAGTTAGTCTAGCAAGTAATCAGGGGCCTGTTAATTATTTATACTGTTTTTAAATTTTTTACCACTCTGGAACTACAGAATTGAAAGAGGTTCGGTTTTCGTAGAAAAAGATCAGAACAGGCAGAGTGGTAACCTGTTTTTTTCCTGCCAAAGCCTACTACTGACAGGCATGCCACAGCGCACCTAGTGACTACCCGTGGAATTGCATGGGGTGTGCCTAGAGGGAAATCAGGGCTTTGGAGAAATTAGCTTTGCACAATCAACCTGTTCTCAACTAGAGGCCATTCTGCACCCCTTCTCCTCCACCCCATCGTTCCCCCGACCTAGGCATTTGGGAATGTGGAAGGGGACTGGCTTGGGTTGTCCAGTCCCTGTGATGTGCCCTCCAAGGACAGGAGGGTAAATGTCCTACAATGCCCAGCACATCCCAGCGCAAGAATTGGCCTATTCAAAATGTCATTGGTTCCCCTGTTGGTAAACACTGCAAGACTGTTACCCTCACCTTTTCTTGGGGGGAGGAATTAGCAAATTTTACATTTCCATTTTCCTCTACCCAAACAGCTTAGAGAAAGGAAAGAAATATTCAGAGCACCTTAAAAACGGGTACTGTCCTGCGCCCATTTTAACCATTCTCTGTTTTATGTGAGTGTGCTTTTCTTGTTTTTCAGAAAATAAGGCAGGCCTCACCCCGATATTTGAAGCCCAGCTGAGCTTAGCCATACCGGAATTAGTTTTCTCTCCGTCCCTGGAGTATGGGGTGAAGGGCGGTTTCTATGACGCTGTTGAGGGTCTGGTCACCAGCATTTTTGGAATATCGTCCCTCGTGCCCCGGCTTTCCCCCCAGAATGGCTCTCCCCACTACCAGGTACTAACCAGCAAGCCCCTTCCACCAGCTGCCAGCCTAATCTGCAGACTTCTGGCAAAGACTAGGCCTAACCTCCTGCTGTTGCCTCGCACCTCCTCCAGGCAGACATGGAGGGCATGGCCCATTTGGCGAGCATGAGGAGTGCACTCCTGGACAGGGTGCAGAGCGTGCTGGCCCTCTGCTGTGGCTATCGGAACACCTTCAGCCAGTACTCCTACCTGTATGTGGAGGACCGGGGAGAGACTCTGAGCCAGTTTCTGCTGTATGGGCGTGTCCTTACCCCCGAGGAGATGGAAGCCCATGCAGAAGATGGCATTCCGGAGAACCCTCCTCTTCTGCATCAGTTTAAGGCCCAGATCGACTCATATGAAAATCTCTATGAAGAGGTGTGCAGGCTGGAGCCCATCAAGGTGTTTGACGGCTGGATGAAAATTGACCTCCGACCCTTGAAAGTGACCCTGCTCAATGTCATCAAGAGGTGGAGCCTCACGTTCAAACAGCATCTCGTTGACTATGTCACCAACAGGTACTACAAATGTTCTGGTTTCTTCAAGCCTCCCAGGCTGTGGGGGACGCCCTGGTTTTCATTTCTCCCTGATGGGTTCATTGGTTCAATCAGAAATGAAAACAGCTGGTTGAGGTTTCAGGCCCTTGGTCACCGGTGATGACTTTGGTTCTGCCCTTCCCTCGGTTCACCAGATGGGCCCTCCTTTTCTGTTATTTTCCATTTGGTGCCCCACATGTGAAAAGCACCCAGGAAGTGGTAAATAATGTTCTAGGCGATAATAGAGCTCCGAGCTCCCTTTGCCACCCTGACTGAGAAATCTCTTTAGGCCTGGAAAACAGGAGGGGGTCTCATGGGCCTCCTAGATTTTATTTCTACCCCTTGCTTCTTGTCTCATTATCCAGCTGTGCCAAAGGCAAGTCACTGAGTCCCCACACTGATGTCTGTCTGTGCCATCCTAGCTATGGGACAGACTGGATCTGCCATGGTCTGTTCCCCTGTGCACTTCAACTATCCAGCGCCTGCATATCTGCCACCATCAGAAGCTCAGCTACCACCCCAGCCAGAAGCCTGCAGCAGTGGGGGTGAGGGGGGAAGGCATGGCCCTCTGTGTAGCCCTCAGGCTTTGGGTGTCAGCTGTGGCCCCAGGAGAGACAACCAGACCCCTTCCTTGAGTTTGGGGTGGTCTTGCTTAATGCTACTGCTGCCCTGCTCACTGATCTAGCCCTGGGAGCAGAAAGGAAATGGTCCCCCCCATCAAGGATGGGTCTATTTGCAAATGAATTCTAAGAGAATTTGTAAGGGTGATGGTCCTCCTGCTCTAGGAAACTGCAGGAGAGCATTGTGAGATGGTTTAAGTAGATTTCCCCAGTGTTCTTTTTTATTTTATTTTATTTTATTTTATTTATTTATTTCACAGAGAGAGAGAGATGACAAGTAGGCAGAGAGGAAGGCAGAGAGAAGGCAGAGAGAGGGGAGGCAGGCTCCCTGCTGAGCAGAGAGCCCAATGTGGGGCATCATCCCAGCATGACCTGAGCCAAAGGCAGAGGCTTTAACTCACTGATCCACCCAGGCGCCCCTCCCCAGTGTTCTTTAAGAAGAGCCCAGTTTCATGTGTCTGTTAGCCATTTGTATGTCTTCTTTGGAGAAGTGTCTGTTCACGTCTTCTGCCCATATTCTGACTTGATTATCTTTTTTTGGGTGTTGAGTTTGAGAAGTTCTTTATAGATCTTGAATATCAGTCATCAGGGAAATTCAAATCAAAACAACATTGAGATACCACATTACACCAGATAGAATGGCAAAAATCAACAAGGCAAGGAACAACACATTTTGGAGAAGTTGTGGAGAAAGGGAACCCTCTTACACTGTTGGTGGGAAAGCAAATTGGTACAGCCACTCTGGAAAACACAGTGTGGAGGTTCCTCAAAATATAAAATATAGAGCCACCTTATGACCTGGCAATAGGAATTTACCCCCAAAGATACAGATGTAGTAAAAAGGACCATATGCACCCCAATGTTCATAGCAGCAATGTCCACAATCGCCAAACTGTGGAAGGAGCCACGAAACCCTTCAACAGATGAATGGATAAAGATGGGATCCGTATACACAATGGGATATTACTCAGCCATCAGAAAGGATGAATACCTAACTTTTGCATCGACAGGGATGGGACCAGAGGAGATTATGCTGAATGAAATAAATCAAGCAGACAAAGTCAATTATCATGGTTTCACTTATTTGTGGACCATAAGGAATAGCAAGGAGGACATTAGGAGAAGGGAAAAGTGAAGGGGGAGAAATTGGAGGGGAGATGAACCATGAGAGACTATGGACTCTGGGAAACAAAAGGAGGGTTTTAGAAGGGAGGGAGGTAGGGAATGAGTGAGCCTGGTGACGGGTATTAAGGAAGTCATGGATTGCATGGAGCACTGGGTGTTCTACACAAACAATGAATCATGGAACACTCTATCAAAAACTAATGATGTACTGTATGGTGACTAACATAACACAATAATTTAAAGAATAAATAAATAGAATAAAAAAGAAGAGCCCAGTTTCCCACATTCACAAGAACTTCGGCTCACTGAGGAACTGAGAGATAAGAAAGGGAAGCACTGGGGCAAGGTGGGGTAGAAACAGAGATGTCTCTGAGTGTAGCTGCTTCCTGGTCCCTCTTCAAGGGTGGGTCTGGCCTTCCAAGGACATGGAGGCGTGTTTCAAATTGCAGGTCTTATTATTATTTATGTGTGGCCGGGCCAGCCAAGAGACTCAATGGAAAATGCCATTGGAAAGGTAGTTGGTTGTACTCAGATTCTAAGATGACAAGACACACCATGTCCTATGGGGCCACACAGGGTGGCACTAGGGTCGATCAGGCAGAGGCCACAATGGGAAAACAGGGGCAGGAGACTTTATTGTGGTTTCCATGGGGAAAAAATGGTCAAGACAGGGTCAGTGGGATGAGAATGGGCTCTTTTGAATAATTTCAGCAGGCTCTGGGATTAGAGGGACTGTCTCTAGTTTTTTGGTTCCTGGCCCTGGAGTGATTAGGGTAGGTAGATAGTGGTCTGGAGTGTGAGAGCCAGATGGAGGAGCTGGTTGGAGACGAGGATGGACTCTGGTTTGACTGGTTTGCATAAGAAAGTCATGCTTGAAGGCAAGTCACTTAGCTCCTCTAGGAACTGGTCCACCAGGTCTGGGAGAGGAGGCAGTCTCTCTGGGGTGGGTAAGACCTCAGAGTACATGGCCGATACAGGATACAGTGATGGCAGCACCCAGGTGCCTCGACCAGGTACGGCTTTGAAGGATCTGCTGGTAGGGGTAACAGGATAGAGACACAGAGTTCTTGTCCTTGGTGACTTCCAGTGCTGTCAATGTAAGGTCAGTATTTGGCATTCCTCTGATCAAAAAGAAAGTGGCTCATCTTTGTATGTTTCTGGTTAGTTTCATGTTTCCCCTTCTTTGCCCTACAGAGCTCTTGCCCACTTTTTTGTGGACTTTATTTTTTCATGTATGATAACTAGAATCTTTTCTTTTTGATATTTGATATATACTGGGTGTAATCCTATGCCAGTTGTATATATTGCAAATCCAGTCTCCCTTTAAGTGGCCTGACTTCCCACCGCCTTTACGGTATGCTTGCCTCATCATGTAGCCCAATGAGTTCATCTTTTCCCTAACATTGCATCCTTTTGTCTTGTTACATAAATCCCTTTTCTTTTTTTTTTTTTTAAGATTTATTTATTTGAGAGAGAGAGATTGAGTGCGCATGAGAAGGGAGAGGGTCAGAGTGAGAAGCAGACTCCCCGCTGAGCAGGGAGCCCAATGTGGGACTCGATCCAGGGACTCCAGGATCATGACCTGAGCCAAAGGCAGTTGCTTAACCAACTAAGCCACCCAGGCGCCCCATAAATCCCTTTTCACCCTGAGATCGTAGTGATGCTCTCCTATGCCCTCTCCTAAAAGGTTTGTGGTTTTATCTTTCTCATTCCATAGCTTGTCTGCCATTGCCTTGTATGACAAAGTCCTAATTGCTCTAGTTTTGTCCTAAATCTCAGTACCTAGCAGGGCAAGTCCCTGGCTTGTTCATTGTCATTAAGACTGTCTCCAGGATTCTTGGCTCTGGCTATTCTATGTAAATTGATAAAAATCCATTTGTAGGAGAAGAAATGTGTTGGGATTTTTATTATATTTGCAGCGACTATAGTTCGATTTGAGGACAATGGTCGTCATCCTTCACAGAGTGTTCCTGCCCAAGAACACGTCATCTTTCCATTTCTGTATGCCTTTAATGTATTTCAATGACATTTTGTAATCATTACCTTTAAAATAAGTCTCATGTCTTTAAGATTCATTCCTAGGTATTTTAATTTCGGGTTCCTGATACAAACGATATTTTAAAAACTGTATTTTCTGTGGAAATGGAATTGATTTCTGTCTATTGATTTTGTATCAACCATCTCTGCTAAATTAACTTATTAATTGCAGTAAGTTAGCCGTGCACTCTTTTGGATTTGCTGTTAACATAGTCATCATCTACAAATTTATAATAGTTTTATTTCTTCCTTCTCAGTGTTTTTATTTTTAATGCATTTTATCATTATTTTTTTCTTGCCACACTGGCTAGGACTTGAGGTTTATTGTTGAATAAAGTGATAATGACAAGTACCCTTATCTTGTCCAATCTTAAAGGTGAATACTACAACATTTCACCACTAAGCATAATATTTGCTGTGAAGTTTTTGGTGGTTTTTTTAAAAATTTTATATATTTATTTGAGAGAGCAAGAGAAAGCAAGCAGAGGAAGGAGCAGAAGGAGAGGGACAAGCAGAGTCCACACTGAGCACGGAGCCCAGTGTGGGGCTCGACCCCACAACACTAAGATCATGACCTGAGCCGAAATCAGAAGTTAGATGCTTAACCAACTGAGCCACCCAGGCGTCCCTTGCTATGACTTTTTGTGGATTCTATTTATAGAATTAAAGAAATTCTTTTTTTTTAAGTTTATTATTTTTTTTTTCTTAGTAATCTCCACACCCAATGTGGGGCTCGAACTCACGACCCCCAAGATCAAGAGTCACGTGCTCTCCCAACTGAGCCAACCAGGGTCCCCTAAAGAAATTCCCTTCTATTCCTAATTTGTTAAGGGGATTTAACATAAACAGAGATAACATTTTATGAAGTGCTTTTTCTAACTCCGTTAAAAGAATTCTGTTTTTTTTCCATCGAAATGTTAAAGTGGTGAATATACTGGTTTCTAATATTAAGCCACCTGGGGTTTGCTGAGAAAAGCCCAAAATCCCAACACAAATATTATCTTTTCCAGTACATCCCCTGACTGATTTTGTTCACAAATATATTGTTATTGTTGACGTGTCTCTGTTTGAGAGTGAGATTGGCCTTCACTTTTCCTTTCTCATACTTTCTCTCATCTTGCTCTATGGTTTTGCTAGTTTCATAAAACGAGTTAGGAAGTAATCCTTCCTGTTTATTCTGTGGAAGAGTTAGTGTAGGATTGGAATTCTCTGATCCTTGAAGATTTGATTTAAATCTCCTATTGAACATCTGGGCTCAGTATTTTCTTTCTGATGAGATGTTTACCTATAATTTCTCTAATGGTTATAGGGATATTAAGGTTTTCTATTCCTTATTAAGTCACCATTCTAAGAAATATAGCCACTTCATGTAAATCTTTAAATTATTGTCATAACATTTATAATATTCTCTTAACCTGTTTACTCTCCCCAGAATCTGATTATGTCCCCCTTCTCATTTCTATTCATTTCTACTTGCACTTTCTGACTACTTTGATTAATCTTGCCAGACATTTGCAAAGAGCCATCTTATAAACTCATTGATCCTCTTTATTATAATTTAATTTCCATTTCAATAATTAATTCTTTTATGTTTATTATGTCCATCTGTTCCTTTGGATTTATTTTTTTCCTCTTGGATAAGTTAAAGTGAATACTTTGCTTCTTCACTTTGAGCCATTTTTGTTAATATAACAATTACATTTACGAATTCCCTTCTCAGTACAATTTACCTACATCTTACGGCCCTAGTATGTGATATTTCCATTATAATTTAGTTCTAAGTATTTTTAATATCCATGACGATTTGTTTATATATGTTTAATATTTCCAGGGGCACCTGGGCACCTCGGTGGGTGCAGTGTCTGCCTTCAGCTCAGGTCATGATCCCAGGGTCCTGGGATCAAGTCCCACATTGGGCTCCCTGCTTCTCCCCCTCTTCCCCTGCTTGTGTTCCCTCTCCCGCTGTGTCTCTCTCTGTCAAATAAATAAATAAATAAAATCCTTTAAAAAAAAAAGTATTTCCAAACATAGGGTTCTTCGAATGATTTTATTTTTAAGGTTTTAGTTTTAATTCCAGTGTAGTTCACAGTGTTAATATTAGTTTCAGGTGTACGATCGAGGGATTTGACAATTCTGTATATCAGTGCTCATCACTACAAGTGTGCTCTCTAATCCTCATCTCCTATTTCACCCATCCCCTGCCCATTTCCGCTCTGGTGACCATCAGTGTGTTCTCTCTAGTTGAGAGTCTCAACTGTAGTTGAGAGTTTCTTGGTTTGCCTCTTTGCTTTCCTTAGCTCATTTGTTTTGTTTCTGAAATTTGTCTTCCTCTAACCGACCTGTTTTGCTTAGCATTATGTTACCTAGCTCCATCCATGTTGTTGCAAATGTGAGATTTCATTCTTTTTTATGACTGAATAATATTCCATCCTGTATATAGACCACATCTTCTTTATCCATTCGTCTACTGATGGACACTTGGCTGCTTCCATAGTTTGGCCACTATATGTAATGTTGCCATAAATGTAGGGCTGCATTTCAAATTCAAAATGTAGGCCTTTCAAATTAGTATTTTGTATTTGGGGGGTAAATACCCAGTAGTGCAATTACTGGATCACAGGGTGGTTCTATTTTTGAGTGTTTGAGGAACCTCTGCACTGTTTTCTACAGTTTGCATTCCCACCAACAACGTAAGATGGTGGTTCCCTTTCTCCACATCCTCACCAACACCTGCTGTTTCCTGTGTTGTTGATTTTAGCCCTTCCAACAAGTATGAGGTGATGTCTCATTGTAGTTTTGACTGATGTTTCCCTGACGCTGAGTGATGCCTAGCATCTTTTCATATGTCTGTTGACCATCTATCTGTATGTCTTCTCTGCAAAAATGTCTATTCATGTCTTCCCATTGTTTTAAAATTTTTATTTATTTTTTAAATTTCTTTTCAGTGTTCCAGAATTCATTATTTATGCACCACACCCAGTGCTCCATGTAATACGTGCCCTCCATAATACCCACCACCAGGCTCACCCAACCTTCCACCCCTCTCCCCACCAAAGCCCTTAGATTGTTTCTCAGAGTCTACAATCTTTCATGGTTCGTCTCCCCCTCCAATTTCCCCCAACTCCATTCTCCTCTCCATCTCCCCATGTCCTCCGTGTTATTCCTTATGCTCCACAAATAAGCGAAACCATATGATAACTGACTTTCTCTGCTTGACTTATTTCGCTCAGCATAAGCTCCTCCAGTCCCGTCCATGATGATACAAAAGTTGGGTATTCACCCTTTCTGATGGAAGCATAATACTCCATAGTATATATGGACCACATCTTCTTTATCCATTCCTCCATAGAAGGGCATCTTGGTTCTTTCCACAGTTTGGCGACTGGCCATTGCTTCTATGAGCATTGGAGTACATATGGCCCATCTTTTCACTACATCTGTATCTTTGGGGTAAATACCCAGTAGTTCTTCTGCCCATTTTTAATGGGATTATTTGTTTTGGGGGTATTGAGTTGTACAAGTTCTTTGTCTATTTTAGATAGTAACCCTTTATCAGATATGTCCTTTGCAAATATCTTTTTCTATTTAATAGGTTGTCTTTACTTTTGTTAATTGTTCCCTTCTCTGTGCAGAAGCTTTTTATTATGATGTAGTCCCAATAGTTTATGTTTGCTTTCATTTTCTGTGCCCCAGGAGACATAATCTAGAAAGATGTTGCTACGGCCAATGTCAGAAAAAGTACCGCTTGTGCTCTCTTCTAGGATTTTTATGGTTTCAGGTCTCACATTTGGGTCTTTAATCCATTTTGAGTTTATTTTTGTGTGTGGTATGGTCCAGTTTCATTCTTTTGCATAGAGCTGTCCAGTTTTCCCAGTACCATTTGTTGGAAAGACTTTTCTCCATTGCATATTCTTGCCTCTTTTGTTAAAGATTAATTTGACCATATAATCTTGGGTTTGTTTTGGGGCTTTCTATCCTGTTCCATTGGTCTATGTCTCTCTTTTTGTGCCAGTACCATATTATTTTGATTACTGCGGCTTTGTAGTATATCTTGAATCCTGGGATTGTGATACTTTCGCTTTGCTTTTCTTTCTCAAGATTGTTTTGGGTATATGTAGGTTCTTTTGTGGTTCCATATAAATTTTAGGATTCTTTGTTCCAATTCTGTGAAAAATCCTGTTGGTATTTTGATAGGGATTGCATTAAGTCTGTAGATTGCTTTGGGTAGTATGGGCATATTAACAATGTTTGTTCTTCCAATTCATGACCGTGTAATATCTTTCCATTTGTCTGTGTCATCTTCAATTTATTTCATTAGTGTTTTATAGTTTACAGAGTATAGGTTGGTCACCTCCTTGTTTAAGTTTATTCCTAGGTATTTTATTACTTTTGATGAAATTGTAATAATTTCTCTTTCTGTTGCTTCATTATTTTTTTAAGGATTTTTTATTTATTTATTTGACAGAGATCACAAGTAGGCAAAGAGACAGGCAGAGAGAGAGGAAGGGAAGCAGGCTCTCTGTTGAGCAGAAAGCCCGATGCGGGGCTCGATCCCAGGACCCTGGGATCATGACCTGAGCCAAAGGCAGAGGCTTTAACCCACTGAGCCACCCAGGCGCCCCCTGTTGCTTCATTATTATCATTTAGAAATGAAGTGGATTTCTGTACATTGATTTTGTATCCTGCAACTTTACTGAATTCATTTATCAGTTCTAGCATTTTTTTGGTGGTGAGTTTTTGGTTTTCTGTAACTACTATCATGTCATATGCAAATAGTAAAGGTCTTTACTTCTTCCTTACCCATTTGGATGCCTTTTATTTATTTTTCTCATCTCATTGCTGTGGCTAGGACTTACTGCGGTGCATAAAAATGGTGATAGTGGACATGCTTGTCTTGTTCCTGACCTTTGGGGAAAACTCTCAGTGTGTTCCCATTGAGTATGAGGTTTGCTGTGGGTTTTTCATATATGACCTTTATTGTAGTTAGGGATATTCTCTCTCAACCTACTTTACTGAGTGTTTTTATCATGAATGGATGTTGTACTATGTCAAATGCTTTTTCTTCATCTATTAAAATGATCATATGGTTCTTATCCTTCATCTTTTTAAAAATATTTATTTGAGAGACAGAGTGTGAGAGAGAGTGCAGGGGCAGCAGGGAGAGGGAGAATCTCAAGCAGACTCCCCAATGAATGCAGAGCCTGATGCAGGGCTCTCTCAGGATCGTGAGATCACCACATAAGTGGAAACCAAGAGTCAGATGCTTAACCCAGGAGCCCCTTACCCTTTCTCTTACTAATGTGGTGTATCACACTGATTAACTTGCAATTATTGAACCACCGTTGCATCCAGGAATAAATCCCACTTGGTAGTGGTGAATGATTTTTTTAATGTATGGCTGGATTTTGTTTAAAAGCAGTTTGTTGAGAATTTTTGCATCTATATTCATCAGAAATATCAGCCTTTACTTCTTTTTTTTGTGGTATCTTTATCTGGTTTTGGCACCAGGGTAATACAGGTCTCTCAGAGTGAATTTGTAAGTTTTCCTTCTTCTAGTTTTTGGAATAGTTTGAGAAGAAAGGTTATTCATGCTTCTTTAAATGTTTGGTAGAATTCACCTGTGAAGCCATCTGGTCCTGGACTTGTGTTTGCTGGGAGTTTTTTGATTCCTGATTCAATTTCATTGCTGCTTATTGGTCCAAATTTTCTATTCCTGTTTCAGTTTTGGTAGATTATATGTTTCTAGGAATTTATCCATTTCTTCTAGATTGTGCAATCTGTTGGCTGTAGTTTTTCATAACATTCTCTTATAATTGTTGATATTTCTGTGGTGCCGGTTGTTATTTCTCTTCTTTCATTCCTGATTTGTTTGAGTTCTCTCTCTCTCTCTCTCTCTGATGAGTGACTAAAGGTTTATCAATTTTGTTGATATTTTCAAAAATCAAAATCAAGTCCTGGTTTTATTGATCTGTTCTATTGTGTTTTTTTAAATTTCCACTTATTCTCTAATCTTTACTGTTTCTTTCCTTCTACTGGCTTTGGGTTTTGTTTGTTCTTTTTCTAGTTCCTTTAGGTATAAGGTTGTTTGAGTTTTTCCTTGCTTCTTAAGGTAGGCCTGTATTGCTATAAACTTCTCTCTTAGAACAGCTTTTGCTGTATCCCAAAGATCATGGACCGTTGTTTTCATTTTCTTTTACCTCTATGGATTTTTGGATTTCCTCTTTGACTTTTTTTTAACCTACTCACTTTTGAGTAGCAGATTTTTTTCCCAGATTTTTTTCTTGTGCTTTATTTCTAATTTCATAGGGTTGTGGTCAGAAAAAATGCACTTTGATCTTGATTTTGTTTGGCTTGTTTTGTTCCCTAATATGTGATCCATTCTGAGGAATGTTCCATGTGCCCTTGAAAATAATGTATATTTCATTTTAGGATTAATTGTTCTGACTATATCTATTAAATCCATCTGATCCAATGTGTCATTCAATGCCATGGTTTCCTTGTTGATGTTCTGTTTGGATGATCTCTCTGTTGATGTAAGTGGAGTGTTAAAGGTCTCTACTATTATTGTATTACTATCAATTATTTCCTTTATGTATGTTGTTAACTGTTTTAAGTATTTGGGTGATCCTGTGTTGGCTGCGTAAGTATTAATAATTTTATGTCATCTTGTTGGGTTGACCCCTGAATGGTTATCTCCTTTCCTTCTTTGTCTTTGGTTACAGTTTTTGTTAAAGTCTGTTTCATCCAATATAAATCCATTTCACATCCATTTGCATGAAAAGTGCTTCTCCATCTCTTCACTTTCCTTTTTATTTTCTTTTTAAAAATTGAATATAATGTATTATTTGTTTCAGGGGTACAGGTCTGTGATTCATCAGCCTTATATAATATCCAGTGCTCATTACAACACATGCCCTCCCCAATGCCCATCACCCAGTTACCCCATCCCCCTACCCTCCTGCCCTCCAGCAACCCTCAGTTTGTTTCCTGAGATTGAGAGTCTCTTATGGTTCATCTCCCTCTCTAGTTTTGTCCTGTTTCATTTTTTCCTCTCTTCCCCTATGATCCTCTGCCTTGTTTATTAAATTCTACATATCAGTGAGATCATATGATAATTGTCTTTCTCTGATCGACTTATTTCACTTAGCATAATACCCTGTAGTTCCATCCATGTCATTGAAGATAGCAAGATTTCCTATTTTTAATGGCTGTGTAATATTCCATCATGTATCTATCTATCTATAGATAGATAGATAGATAGATCTCCCATCTTCTTTATCCATTCATCTGTCAGTGGACATCTGGGCTCTTTCCATAATTTGGCTGTTGTGGATGTTGCTGCTATAAACCTTGGGGTGCAGGTGTGACCCTTCAGATCACTACATTTGTATCTTTAGGGTAAATACCAGTAGTGCAATTGCTGGGTCTAGGGTAGCTCTATTATCAAATTCTTGAGGACCCTCCATTGTGTTTTGTAGAGTGACTTCATCAACTTGCATTCCCACCAGTAGTGTAGGAGGATTCCCCTTTCTCCGAATCCTCACCAACATCTGTCATTTCCTTAGTTGTTAATTTTAGCCATTCTAACTGGTGTGAGGTGGTAAGTCATTGTGTTCTGATTTGTAGTCCCTGATGCTGAGTAATGTTGAGCACTTTTTCATGTGCCTGTTGGCCATTTGGATGTCTTCTTTGCAGAAATATCTTTGTAGAAATGTCTTTTGTCCATTTCGTGATTGGATTCTTTGTTCTTGGGGTGTTGAGTTTGATAAGTTCTTTATAGATTTTGGATACTAGCCCTTTATCTGATGTCATTTACAAATATCTTCTCCAATTTTTTCAGTTGTCTTTTTGTTTTGTGGACTGTTTCCTTTGCTGTGCAAAAGCTTTTGATCTTGATGAAGTCCCAGTAGTTTCATTTTTGCCTCTTTTTCCCTTGCCTTTGGAGATGTGTCTAGAAAGAAGTTGCTGCAGCCAAGGTCAAAGAGGTTACTTATCCCTTCACTTTCAATGTGCATGTGTCTTTAGGTCTGAAATGAGTCCACTGGAGACAGGATACAGATAGGTCTTGTCTTTTTATCCTTTCTGTCACCCTGTGCCTTTTGATTGGGGCATTTAGTCCTTTGATATGAAAGTAATTATTGATAGGTATGTACATATTGCCATTTTGTTACTTGTTTTATGGGGTTTTTTTGGTAGTTCTTTTTTCTTTTCTTTTCCTCTTCTCATGATAAGTGGGCTTTCCTTAATGATATACTTGGATTCCTTTCTCTTCATTTTTTGCGTATCTATAACTGATTTTTTTTGTTTTTGTTTTTAAAGATTTTATTTATTTATTTGACAGATAGAGACCACAAGTAGGCAGAGAGGCAGGCAGAGAGAGAGGGGGAAGCAGGCTCCCTGCTGAGCAGAGAGCCCGATGCGGGGCTCGATCCCAGGACCCTGGGATCATGGCCTGAGCCGAAGGCAGAGGCTTTAACCCACTGAGCCGCCCAGGCGCCCCTATAACTGATTTTTGATTTGTGGTTATCATTACATTTGTATGTAACATCATTTGCATATGGCAGTCTATATTAAGATGATGGTCACTTAATTTTGAACCCAGTCTTTAATCCTCTCCCCTCCACATTTTAGGTAGGTGATGTCCTACTTCACATCCCTTTATTTTGTGAGTTCCTAGATGGATTTTTACAGATACACTTACTTTTGCTGTGTTTGTGCTTCCTACTTTCCTTCGTCTTTCTTATGGTCTTTCCTTTCCACTCAGAGTCCCCTTTACCATTACTTGCAGGGCCAGTTTAGTGGTCTTGAATTCCTTTAAATGTCTGTTTTTTTGAGAAACTTTCTCTCTCTCCTTCTATTCTGAACATCATCCTTGCTGAATAGAGTATTCTTGCCTGCAGATTTTTTCCTTTCAGCACTTTAAGGGCATAATTCTGCTCCCTCTGGCTTGCAAAGTTTCTGCAGAAAAATCCACTTGTAGTCTTATGAGGTTTCCCTTGTATGTAACTGCTTTCTTTTCTCTTGCTGCCTTTAAAATTCTCTCTTTATAACTACTTTTTGCTATGTGTCTTGATGCGAACTTCCTTGGGTTGATTTTGTTGGCAGATCTCTGTGTCTCCTGGATCTGGATTGCTGTTTCCTTCCCCAGATTGGAGTATGCTGGCCACTCTAGGGGCTGCTTGCACACTGCCAGGCCTGTGGCATTACCTTGTATGGGCTGTGCCCAAGAGCATATTAGAGAGGGCAGTAGTCAAAGCACAGCATGGTGGGGGCAGTGCACTGGGGCAGTCCTGCTAGCAAGTTTTACACCCTGCCATTCCTCTGTGGGAGGGGCTCTGCAGTACCCATACTGAGGCGGGCTGTCCAGAGGGAGGGCTTGTGGGAGGTACAGCATGGGGGTGGAGAAGCCATGCTAGCATGTTAAGTAGTGAGTCCGCAGGTGCCCATGTGTTTATGCTGGGGGACAGGAGAGGGAAATGGCACCTGCCAGTTCCTTTATTCCTGGATGAGTTCCCCAGCAATTTCTGTGTCTCTAGAACATGCTCTGAGATTAGTATATAACTCTCCTTCCTGTATGCCCCTGGAACCTTTCAAAGAGCTGCTTCTCTGCTCTATCTCCATGGGCTTTTTGTCGTTCTGTCTCTTTAAGGGCAGGGACTCAGTTTCCCCTTGGCTGCCCTGCTCTCCCAGAGCCAAGCCTACAGATTTTTTAAAATTCCAGGTTTTGAGTCCCACTGGTTATAAGAACTTAACAACAGTCAACCCCTCTGGCTTTCAAAGGCAAAAGTTATGAGGATTCATTTTCCCATGTGGACTCCCTGAGGTGGGGGGAGGGGTCTGTTTCTCCTCCTTCTCTGTGCCCCCGGTTGCCTCCCTCCCAAATCTGCTTGGGCAAGTTCATTTAGTTCTGACCTTGTCTCCACCCTTCCTGCCCTCTTTGATGTGGCCTCTTCTCTACATTTAATTGTGGGGTTTATTCTGCCAGTCTTCAGGTGGTTTCTCATATGAGTGTTATCTAGTTCTCTCCATGGGATGAGGTGAGCCTAGGGTTCTCCTACTCTGCCATCTTCCTGGGACGTCCTTCCAGTTTTATTTTGTTATGGATTTTTAACAACTGCATTGTGGTCGGAGAAGGTGATATAGATAATAAGCTTCCGAAATTTATTGAAGTTTGCTTTAACTCTACAGTATGGTCAATTTTTATAGATGTTCTGTGCACATTTGAAGAGAACGTGTAATTCTATAACTGCTGGGGAGAGGGGAATGCTCCGGGTAGGACTATTTGATCAAACTTGTTAATTGTTTTATTCAAATCCACTATATCCTCACTGCCTTTTTTTTTTTTTTGGTCTGCTTAATTGATTAATTATTGAAATAGTTGTATTAAAAATCTTCCACTCTGGGACACTGCAGTGGCTCAATCAGTTAAGTGTCTGACTCTTGATCTCAGCTCAGGTCTTGATCTCAGGGTCACGAGTTCAAGTCCTGTGTTGGGCTCCATGCTAGGCATAGAGCCTACTTAAAATAAAAAACTTAAAAAAAAATAAAACCTTGCACTTTAATGGTAGGTTGTCAATTTCACCTTGTAATTCTGTCCCTTTTTGCTTCATAAAATGGAGTATTTTAAGATTATGTTCTACGAGCATACAGAGTTTGACTTTTTTATATCTTCCTGGCAAATTAGAACTTTCAGCCACACATAAAAATCTTCATTACTAGCTCTATTTCTTATATTAAAGTCTGTTTTCTCTTATATTAATGTAACAAAACCAATTTCCTTTGTATGATATTAGCTTGGTGTCTCTCATTTTATCCTTTGGCTTTTAATCTTCCTGTGCCTTTATATTAGGGGAGTTTTTTTTAATAATCGGCATAGAACTGAATGTTTTATTCAACTTAATATGTATCTTTTAACTGGAGGATTTTGTTCATTAATATCTATTCTGCTACCATTTTATTATATGCTTTCGATTCTTTTTTTTCTTGCTTCCTTTGGGTTGAAATTGTTTTTTGTGTTCTTTTTTTAAGATTTTATTTATTTATTTGACAGAGACACTGTGAGAGAGGAACAGAAGCAGGGGGAATGGGAGAGGGAGAAGCAGGCATCCCGCTGAGCAGGAAGCCCGATGTGGGGCTTGATCCCAGGACTTTGGGATCATGACCTGAGCCAAGGGCGGACACTTAATGACTGAACCACCCAGGCGCCTAATTTGTTTTTATTAATTCCATTTTCTTCCCTTCTGCTAATTTGGATGTTACATCATCCATGTCTACTATTCTAATGGTTACCATAGCTATTTTAATAAGCATCCTTAAAAGGAATAAATTTTTCAGTTTTGTTACGCTCCTCACAATAGATATAAAAAGTTTAGAATAGTTTGATCTCAACTGTTTATACATCAAATGATATTCTCATTCATGGTGATTTCAGTTGTTCTCTATTATTTATTTAAATACTATAAATTCCACTTCATTTTATATACTCAATATTTATTGAAATTTATTTAAAGTCAATTAAATTTATCAAATTTTGCCCATTGCCTCTTTCTACATTAAAGACTAGCTCCCCAAGTTATGTCCATCAGAAGTTCCATTAGTATAAGAGTCTACTGATGAAACTCTTTGTTTCTTTGTCTGAAAAGTCGTGTATTTTTCCCTTGTACTTGAAAAAAATGATTTTATAGAAGGGAGAATTCTAGGATAACAGCTGTTTTCTGTGAGTTTATTGAACGCATTATTCTCTGTCTCTTGGCTGCCACTTTTGCTTCTGAGCAGTCAGCCATCACTCTGGGGCTGTGGGGGATTTTTATTTTTTGATTTGGTTTGGTCAAAATCTGTCTTTGCTCTGAAGCTAATCAGCTAATTTTAAGATGTATATTTCCTTTTTGGTGAAGGTATCCATATGAAATACCTTAAGGTTTTCTTTTTTTTTTTAAGATTTTTTAAAAAATTTATTTATTTGACAGAGAGATCACAAGTAAGCAGGGAGGCAAGCAGAGAGAGAGGAGGAAGCAGGGCCCCTGCTGAGCAGAGAGCCCGATGTGGGGCTCGATCCCAGGACCCCAGGATCATGACCTGAGCCGAATGCAGAGGCTTTAACCCACTGAGCCACCCAGGCACCCCAAGGTTTTTTTTTTTTTTTTTTTAAGATTCTATTTCTTTGAGGGAGAGAGAGCACACAAACAGAGCAGAGGGGCAGAGGGAGAGGGAGAAGCATACTCCCAGCTGAGCAGGGAGCCTGACACGGAGCTGGATCCCAGGATCCCGAGATTATGACCTGAGCCAAAGACAGACAGTTCAATGACTAAACCACCCAGGCAGCCCCCTTGAGGGTTTCTTTATGTTAATTCCACCTGGAATTTGTTGGGTTTTCTTGAACTCATGTTGTTTTTCAGCAGTTCAAGAAAATTCTCAGCCAGGATCTCAGAGATTGCTTCTTGCCCATTCTGTCAGTTTCTTCTGAGCTCTTAGGAAACTTACATGAGATGTTTTTTCACCATCGTCCACATATTTTAACAGATTTTCAGAGTTTACAGCTGTCTGTCTGCACTGCAGTTTAGATAACTCTTCCACTTTTATCACACAGCTGTCTGATTTGCTCAGCTTTGTTTAAATCTCCTGTTTAATCCATTCATTGGGCTTTAAACTTTAGTGATACATTCTAGTTTTAGACCTTCTATTTGGTTATTTTATTTATTTTTTTAAGACTTTATTTATTTGAGGGGTGCCTGGGTGGCTCAGTGGGTTAAAGCCTCTGCCTTTGGCTCATGTCATGATCCCAGTGTCCTGGGATTGAGCCCCACGTCAGGCTCTCTGCTTGGCAGGGAGCCTGCTTCCCTTCCTTTCTCTCTGCCTGCCTCTCTTCCTACCTGTGATCTCTGTCTGTCAAATAAATAAATAAAATCTTTTTAAAAAAAAAGAAAAGAAATAAACTGTCTTTTAAAAAAGGACTATTTATTTGAGAGAGAGTGAGAGAGCATAGGTGAGGGGGGGCAGCAGAGAGGGAGAAGGAGAAGCAGGCTCCCTGCCAAGCTGGGAGCCCAAAGCAGGACTTATTTCCAGGACCTGAGATCATGACCCAAGCCGAAGGCAGATGCTTAACCAACTGAGCCACCCAGGTGCCCTATTTGGTTATTTTATAATTTTGTGTGTTCATTTTTTTATTCTCTTGTTCTTTGCTCAAATATTGAGGCTTCTCCTTTATTTACCAATTTTTTAAGTCTTAGAACGTGTTCATTAGAGGATGATCTTAAGACAACTTGTGATTTGTCAGTTTAAAAATGTTTTGTTTCTACATGCCATAGATTAAAGGTAATGTAAAGAACTACCGAAAAGTATTAGCTTCCTTCCCCTGGAACTGCCCATCAGCGTAGCACAGGGTGATCATTTTTGAGTTGCTGAAACATATTTATTAAAGGCTTTTGCTGTGCTTCTCTTCACAAAGTAATGCCATCACAGCCCATAATTTTCAGTAAGTTTTGTCACTTCTCATCTCAGAATCCACCTTCTCAGAAAGCAAAGATCCGTGCAGGATCACAGATTCTGAGTATATTTGGAGAGCCTCTGAAATTGCCTCTCTTCCTGACTCAGGCAATGTTGATTTTATATTTCAACTTAAAGTTGGGTCAGGGGCAGTGGCTGAGACCTACTGAGACTGTAAGAGCTTACTTAACCTTCTGAAGGGTGATTCCTAAAAAGAGCATTTCTGTCTTGACTAATACATTGTGCTCAGAAGGTTGAAGTTATTTTTCTAAGTCAGTCTAGAATTGATATCTGAGAAACCATAGGGAAGGCACTTTTCCTGCCACCTGGGTCACAAACAATTGAAAAGGCACTTAAACAGGAGCTCTTATTTTTTTAAAAAATATGAAATATTGCTATTTCAGATTCTGAATTCTGACATTTGAAATCTTTGCAGGTTTCATTTCACTACTTCTGCTGGCTCCTACTCATGGTGATTTTTTTTCTTGTGTATCTTGTGACTTTTGAGGGTAAACATCACATTCCTTGGAATTGGTGAACATCTGTGGGAATCCTTGAGGACTGGAGTGTAGTCTGCATTCCTCCATTTGTGTCTGCCTGTCATCGAGGGATTCTTCCATCCCTAGACCACCTGCATTTCAACATGTAGTGGTCCACCTGCTTCCCAGGCTAAGGCAGGGAGTTTCCATACTTGCCCTTTCCGTGCAGTAGGGATTTATTTCTTGTTTGCCGTTATGGTGTCGTAACTTCACCTGTAGCTTCCTACCAGCCCCCTCACCTCGCGTGGGCCCCAGGCTGAGTCACCAGTTCCCCACGTCCCACGAGCAATCAAAATAGCATCTTACTATGTCCAGGATTCAGTAGAAACCATCACAGAAGGACCACTTTGACCCCTGCTTAGTGCTTGGCTCAGCCTCCCGAAGTCCCTTAATTTTGTGCCTCTTTAGTGACACATTTTTAAATGATGTTGAAATATATATTTAAGCATTTTCATGGGCTCAGTGGAAGGGTTATTTATGCATATTACTGTGTGTGTCATACAGCTAGACACGTCTCTAGCTTCTTCTCTGGATTACTCCGCAATTAGCCTTTTCCTAGACCACTCCACCAAAACCACTCTCATTGAGATCGCCAGCATTAGTCGCATGGCTGAATCCTGTGATCATCTTCATCTTCCTCATACCCCTCAGCAGGATTTGGTGTAGCTGATTATTCTGTCTTTCCCCAACAGCTTCTCCCTGTGGCTTTCAGGATACCTCACCTTTTGTGGTTTTGCTTCTGTCTCATTGGACCCGTCTTTTTGATCTCTGGTCTCTTTCACTGGGCTCATCTCTTCTAGATATTAGCATTCCTGAAACCTCGATTCTGAACTTGCTATCTACATTCCTTGTCCAGGTGATCTCTAACCCAATGCTGAGAATGATCCGTGTGCCATTAACTACCCAATTTATGTTTTTAGCCTCATCTCTCTGTAACTTGAGACTTCCATTCAGCTGACTGACAGATACCTCCCCTAGGTGTCTAGTGTCTGTGAGGCATCTCACACATAATATATTTTGAACTTATCCCTCTTCCACCTTCTCCCTCCAAAAAATGCAGTCTTCCTCAGTTCTTCCCATGTCTTTACATGGCATTGTCATTGACCCCATTGCCAGGAGTTAATGATTTCTCTCATCCCCTCACATCTCTCCCCAGTCCATCAGTGGGTCTTATAGTGTCTACCTGTGAAATTATCTTGAACCTGACCACTCCTCATGTCCACCTTCCAGGCCAAAGTCATTGTCATCATCATCTTCTGCCACCTGGAAAACCATTTGAGTCTCTAAATGGCCCTTCTGGTTTCCGTTCTTGTCTCCCTACCTCCAATGCTGCCACCATCATCATCACCTCCTCCAGCTAGAGATCTTTTGAAAATATATCAAATCATGCCATTCTACTCAGGATGCTCATGCTTAGAATAAAATCTGGACTCCTTACCCTGGCAAACAAGACCCTGTAAGGGTAAAGTAAGACCTGGAAAGTAAGACCCTCTGGTATCTATCCCCTGTTGATTCTCTCACCTCCCCCCCTTCTCTGTGCTTCCCCCTGTTCCTCTTATGCTTCTGCCTGCTGACCTTTTCCCTTTCCTCAAATGCATCAGACTGAATCCAGGCTTAGTGCCTTTACTCGTGCTGTTCCCTATACAGCTCTTCTCCCATTTCTTTCTGTGGCTCACTCCTTCTCATAATTTCCATTCCTGCTCAAATATCACATCAGTACAAAGGCCTTCACTGACCACTCCACAGAAAATAGAACTATCCATAGTCTCCATTCCCTTACAGCATTCAACACCATGTGAAACTATACAACTTATTTCATTGATTTGTTTCCTATGTATTTTTCCCATTAGAATGTATACTTCATATATACAGAGCCTTTGTTTCTCTCATTTATCATTCTCTCCTCAGAACCTGGAAGCATGGTTGGGCTCAAATATAGGATATATCTCATTTTATGTAATAGATGCTCAATAAATATTTTTGAAATAAAAACTGAATGTTGCTTCACTCCCACAGTAACCAGTGAGGCAAATGATTTCCCAATCATAGAGGTGAGGAGATTGAGAGGCAGAGATATTAAGTGAGCTGGCCTTGGTTACACTTCTAGTAAGTGTCCAAATTAAACCCAAGTGTGGTATGACTTTAGAGGCCATAATTTCTTTTATTTTCAATTTTTTGAAATTTTTTTCTGAAGTTCGCATTGAAATAACATCACATACCAAAAGAAGTTGCAAAAACAGTAAAGAGTTCCCTTGTACCCTCACAGAGCTTTCTCAAATGATACCATCTTGTTTAACCATAATGCAGTTATCGAAACCAGAAAGCTAATACTGGTGGATAGCTAGTAACTAATGAACAGATCTTATTCACATTTCACCGGTTTGTCCCACAAACGTGTCCTGTCTCCTGAGTCTCCTCGAGCATGGAGGTCTCTGTCTTTCACCACCATGACCCTTCCAAAGAGGACCATATTATCCGCATCAAGGTCTAATCTACACAAAGTGCTAGACTTGTGGGAAGTTTTCCCCAGTGACGGCTGTTCTTTTGGGGGGAAATAATTAAATCTTTCTTTTGAGGAGCAGAAGGGAAATACTTCTTCCCACTCTCTTTGTTTTGCTTAGCTTGGCTGACCTTGAAGTGTTTATCAAGAATAGTGAGAGCGGCATGCTCAGGAAAATTGAAAAAGGGGATTTCAAAGGACTGGTGGAGGTTATGGGACACCTTATGGCTGTGAAAGAACGACAGGGTAGCACCGATGAGATGTTTGAGCCCTTAAAGCAGACTATTGAATTGCTGAAGACCTATGAACAGGAATTGCCGGAAATGGTGTTTAAGCAGCTGGAGGTCAGTACAAAGGGTGTTTTCCGAATAAAAGAAAGAGAGGGAAAGTTTCTGACCTTCAGAGTGGGGTGAGGTGGGTTGAGGTAAATGAGAAACGGGGCTTGGTGAGGACCTAAGGCTCATGTTTTGGAACTATCTGTGTGACGGATGTGTGCTCTCTAGCACACTCTGGAAACTCCTCAAATATGAGGCAGCACAATGCTGGAAAGAGATGGGAGAATTGATGTGAATGAAACGTTTTGGTTTTTTGGTGGGGGTGGTTGGGGGTGATGACCCAAGTTTTGATTCAGAGGAAAAAACGCAAGTCTGAGAAACGTTAAGATGGACTAAAGAGCTGTGAAGCATGAAAGAAAATAGTCAAGCACTCCGAGAAAATACAGAAAATGGCACAGGTTGCCCAGGTAGCAGTGGAGGGCAACAAGGGTATGGAGGAGTGAGAAGGAGGGGATAGCTAGGCAGGCAGGTGACCAGGGAGAGATGGGTCAGGGGAAGGGAGCCCATGACACCATGGCATCACAGCATGGCTTTGTGGGTGACCCAAAGACATCCGGGTGCCATCTAGCGCCGGGTCTGCGGGCGAGGGGGAGCACGATGTGGGTCTGACCACATGGAGGTTGTCTTCGCAGGAGCTGCCTGAGAAGTGGAACAACGTGAAAAAGATGGCCGTCACTGTGAGGCAGCAAGTGGCACCACTACAGGCGAATGAAGTGGCCCTCCTCCGCCAGAGGTGCTCAGCCTTTGACCTTGAACAACAAGAGTTTTGGGAGCAATTCCACAGGGAAGCCCCCTTCAGGTACACACCCACTCCTTCCTTTTTCAACATGGCAATCTTTGGGTAACTGAGGGTCTACTAGTTAAGTCTTCCCTCCCACTTGGTCTTGGTTAGAACGTGGCGCTGACGTGGGCAGAGTCCCGTCATGGCCTGGACGAGACAACCAAAGGTTGCACAAAACCATGCCTTTAAAACAAAAGTCTAGAAACTCTGTATCTTCAGGTTTGTCGAAGGACTGTATATGATCAAAACATGAGGTTTTTGACAAAGCCATTTGTATTCTAAATTCTCACAGACTCGTGTTCTTTTGTCTTAAAACAGTGGCTGGTAGAATTGGAAAATAGTTCTGGAAGGCACTTTGGAAGCCTAGGGGAAGGATATGAGGTGATGGAGTTCTTCCTGTCTCCGCTTAGTACTGCTCAGACCCGTCCCCACTTGTGAGAAGGGGTCTTTACAGGCAGCGTCATTCAGATGGGTCCACATTGCACACACACAGACACAGACAAGTTTAGCTCAAATCCTCCCTCGGTGGAGAAGTACGTGTCCCAGGGGTCTGTGCTTGGTCCACTGCTCAACGCAGGGGCTCCAACCAGAACAAGCTGGTTCTCAGTGTCGTGTGTCTGCTGACATAGGTTGTTGATGGAGTGAAAGAACTAATTTTTACAAGTGCATACCATAGTATCTGGCACGAGAATGACCAACCATCCCAGTTTTCCCTTGGTGGCTCTGGTTTTAGTGCTGAAAGTCACACTTCCAGGGAAGTCTCTGTTTCAGGCAAATTGGACCCGTCGGTCCCCCACCATGGCAGACAGGAAGTACCTAAGTGTTTTTGTTATTCACTCACCAAACACTTATTAAGCAGCTCCTGTCTCCCAGTTACTTGGGGCTAGAGAGAACAATAGGAGTGCATTAAGAGATAGGCAGGACAGAGGGTCAACTCTGCATAAGACGAACGTGTATCCGTCACAAGACTAAGACAGTGTGCTGCCATGTTGGCCGCACGTCACAATCACCTGAGGAGCCTCTAAAATTGCCCATGTCCAGTCTGTCTCACAGACCAACTGAGTCAGATTCTCTGGGGCCAAGATCTGGCATCAGTAGTTTGTAAAGCCCCTTGGGTGATCCCAGTGTGCAGCCGAGTTTAAGACTTGCTGCCCTAGGGGGAGGTCATTGGTTCCCTTTCAAGCCATCATTCCGGGGCATGTAATTCCAAATGAGATCTGGATCCCTCTAGAATAATTGCCTCCAGAGCTGTGCCCTTGTTCCAAGGAAATATCTGTTGCTCTAACTATTGGCAAAACTTCTTCTGGGACCATTCTTTCAATGTCTGAGACCTATTCTCTGGACTCCCCTTTGGAAGCACAACTGAATTTTTGAAATTCAGTACCGATCATGCAGAGGCAAAGCTGGTGAGAGAGGTGGGTTATCAAGCTGAGTAGTACCGCTCAGTGGTAACAATCCACCAACAGCAACAGCCATGAAAGCAATGATGTGAATATCTTTGCATCAACTGTCCCTTAAAATTTTTTTTTTTCAAAAAAGGAACTCCACAGATATTTGGGGAAATAGATTCCCAGAGGGTCTTCTGATACCTGCTTGAAAGTAAACAATGCCCATTTGCTGGTGTGATTTTGTGTGTCCGTTGGAAACGTGTATCCCTCCTTCATAGTTATATCCTGTATCTGTATTGATCAGCTGGTGGTGTTTTTCTTGAATGTGATAGCTGCGTTGTTCTTTTCTTTCTTAGCACTTGTATCTGCTGCCTGGGAGGATACTGCTTCTCTTAGCTGGGTTTTCCAAGCTCACATCTGTTAATTTGACATGCAGATGAATTTTTGCAAGAGAATACTTTAAAAAGAACTGCTCACAGCAGCGTGGAAAGGCAAACATTACTTCAATTGTGATGTGTTTCTCTTCTTGTCAAGAAAACATCAGGGCTAGAGCAGAATTGTGGATTTAGTGCTGAAGGGAGTCTTAGTGGGAATCAACTCCTGCCTTGTTTTGTTCCTTAGTTTGGTGTTATGTGAATGTGTGTGCTTGACATTTTAAGGCACTGTATGTGGCCGAGGATTTTAAATCCGGTTCCTTCCCTTTTAGATCATTTATGAATATCTAAAATGCAGCCCCTGGTGCATTCCTCTGTGAGTGCAAGTTTCTGTCCCTGATTAGACTGCCCATCTAGCTCACGCTGATCTTGGCTTTGAGGAGGAAGAAGAAAGTGAGTGTCTCATTAGGATCTTGCAGCCTGTCAGATGCTGGGTGATGTCTGGTCAGTTGGGTTGAGGTTCTTCGTGTTCAAGTGTGACTTCCTTCTGTAGTTCGTAAGTCTGAGCTGTATCAGCGTATTCCCAGCTGAGCTCTCTCACTTCGAAGTAATTGGCTAAATCATCACCCTCAGTTTCAGAGACTTTCCACACCTCTTGAAGTTGGAGGTGAATTTCCCCCTTTGAGTGAAAGGAATGCTCCACACTCCTAATGGCCTTCTCTGGTTCAGTGTTCCTGACCTTGAGTGCAGTCTTCTTGACCTTAAGGAATGATGCCATGACATCCAATCCTCATACCCACATCGAAACCAAGGTTACCCAGCAGTTTCTTAGTCAAAGCACTTGATCTTAATGAGGTTCAACTCAATGGAGACCATTAATGTTTTCAACTGACTGGCTACCAGATTCTGTGAACGGTTGAGAGAGCTTTCTTGAAGAAGCCCTCCCTTTGGGTACTATCCTGCATGACAGCTAGAGAAAGCAAAGCTCTCCAGATAGCCCAGTACAGTGGACAGGAGGAAAGAAATGCCTCTGTCTTGCTTGCATAGCATCTGTTGTCTCTTCAATAGCGGAGTAAAGAGGGCAGAATTAGTCACCAAATCTTGCATGGACATATCAGTGTCCTAAGACATGTCATTAGTTCAGCTTGACCCTGTTCTTCCAGTTAATCTGACTCACCTGATTGAGGCTTCCATAGAACAGAAGAAGTTGTGGTCTCAGCAATGGAGTTGGCAAAATACAATGTAGTATTGGGATTTTAAAGTAATACATATTGCCTGACCTCAGGGACAATTTCAGACACGAGTACTCAGACATGTTCATTGGGCGGCCAACTGGAATCTCCCCGAGGTGGCCATCCACACCCCCTGTAGAAGATGGTCCTTGAGCCAATGTGAAAATGCAGATTAGCCATTTGGAAAAAGATGAGTGGGAGGGAAGGGTATTCTGGGCAAAGGCACAGAAGGGTGAGAATGTAAGAAACAGTAAGAAAATTGCAGGACATGGAAGTGAGAATGAAGAGCTCCACACAAGCATGTTTTGACCATGATTAACCGCTGAGGAGTCTAAGCATGAGGACAACACAGTATAAACACCACCGTTCCATGGCTGCAGGGAACGGGATGGAGTGAGACTGACCCAAGGTCAAGTGCTCCATGGGACAGCAATGGCAGCAGCCTGGGTGAGAAGCAATAGCCCTAGACTGAAGCCAGGGCCATGACAATGGAGACAGAACAGATCTGGAAGGGATTTAGGAGGGGAATCAGCAGGATTGATTGAGTACAGGAGATGAGCAGGTAGACCAGCATCATTCTCTGTCTTCTATCCTGGACCAGTAAGGGGAAGGCAGCACTCTTCTGCTTACTGACATGGGGCCACTGAATGGAAAGAACTGGAAGATCACATGTTCAGGTCGGGGGAGGGGAGTTTCAGGATGCATGTGTCATCATGGAATGCCCAGGTATGGTTCTGAGGTCAACGTGTCCCACCTGCTGGCTTCCCAAGAATTAATTCAGTTCTCACATTCCTCCTCTGCCTCTCTCCATACCTCTGTCTAGGTCAGGCCCAAGTCAGTGGTTTTTCTGCAGTCATACACATGAGCACCAAATATCCATTTCTCTCCATTCTATTCATCCCAATTTTCCAGACATTTCTCTTTTAGATTAAAATACTTTTGCATTATTATTTCAATTTTAAAGACTTACTACAAGCCCTTCCCTCCGATTGCTTTCTTGTTCTTATACTGTATTGTTCCCCTAGGGTCTGGAGAGCTACTTTCAGTTTATTAGGCACATTAATCAGCTCTGTGAATATCCTCACAATGTGCACCAGAGTTTTGAAATGGGAAGAGGGTTACCTGCCCTTACATCTAGGGATTCTTTTTGTTATTTAGGTCAAATTAACTTTTATGTGTGCACAGGAAATGACTGTCCATAAATTTAAACTGTAAACAAACACCAAGAGGTAGATGAAGTTTGAAATAGATTTGACAAAGGATCACTTCTTCCAGATATTCGAGGAGCCAATAGTGATTTAAGGGTATTGGCATGTGCTAAGGAAAGAATGGTGAGAAAGACCATTTATTTTCTCCTGTGTACACTCCCAAACACTCTAGGAGCTCACAGCTTACCTAACAAGTTATTCCTGAATTATGCCTCATTAATAAGGTAAACAATGTGGACTTTTAGAGTTTGTCTGGCAGATCTTCTACATCAAGAGGCAAAATTCACTTTGCAAGTCACTTCGGTCAAGATAAAAAAAAATAGAACCTATGCACCCTGACAGTTAGTCTTTGGAAATGAAGACCAAGCAGAAGGGTCACTCATGCATGGTGAGCTTTCCTGCTGGACCACTTGCCACGAGGATCAGTGGAAGGCTTAGGGTTAGGTTTCCTTTTGGTCGCTTTCCTTCTGGTTCTTTTTCCACTGCTCCCCCAGGGAAGAAGGTGCCTTGCTTATACAGACAAAGGACCCTCTTCAGCTCTGAGGACTTCAACCTCCTGTTCTGTTCTGGAACTCTCTGGAGCTGGAGAAAGTGAAGACGTGCCATGATGTTCAGTCTCATTCTCTTAAGATGTAAATGCACAACTGTAGCCTACAAGCCAAGAACTATTTAGGTGGAACAAGCAGAATCAAACCTAGCAAGCATCAAAGTTAATCTGACACTAATTTAATGGTATGCATAACTGTTATTGTGTTGCATGGTAATTAGGCTTAAGTGGCGAGCAGTTCAGGTAAATGACTTTAATTAGGATTACTTTCTATCTGTCAAGTCAAATATTTCCAAAGACAACTGAGACAAGAGGCAGTTCAAGAATAGGACTTTGTATGTCCTCCTCCCTTCCACACCTCACTACCCAACCAACATACATGTACATATGTTACACACATACACACACATGTGTGCACGTTAGACTGGAGGACACGACCAACTCTCCAGCCACTCATTTCCTCTCAACTTTCCCCTTGATGATGAACCCCATGGTGCCCTAATCTGATTTTATTCTTTTTAAGATTTTTATTTATTCATTTTGAGAGAGAGAGAGAGAGAGCGAGAGCGAGAGCGAGCATGAGAGGGGAGGTCAGAGGAAGAAGCAGACTCCCCATGGAGCTGGGAGCCCGATGTGGGACTCGATCCCAGGACTCTGGGACCATGACCTGAGCCAAAGACAGTTGCTTAACCAACTGAGCCACCCAGGCGACCTGATTTTATTTTATTTTTTAAGATTTATTTATTTGAGAGAGAGAGAGGGCATGAGAAGGAGGGGCAGCGGGAAAGGGAGAGACAATCTCAAGGAGTCTCCATGCTGAGTGTGGAGCCCAATGCGGGGCTTGATCTCATGACTCCAAGATTGTGACCTGAGCAGAAACCAATAGTTGGATGCTTAACCGACTATGCCAGCCAGGCCCCCTGCTCTGTTCTGATTTTAGAGGAACATGTATTCACCCTGAAGTCAGGGTGCCCCACATCTAGCCCTCCAAGCACAGAAGAAACCTAAGACCATTGACAGGGAGAAAGGAGATTAAGGGAGGAAAACGAGAGGCTCCTTGAACACCTTGATTCTGCGTGCTTCTGATCAAAGAAATGTTACCTGCCCACATGGGTTCCTTTGTGTGTAGGGTTCTTTATCTGGTTTTTAATTTTTAAGTAATCTCTATCCCCAACTTGGGCCTCAAGCTCATGACCCCCTGAGATCAAGAGTAGCACGCTCCACCAACTAAGCCAGCCAGGCAGCCCTGCATGTTGGGCTCTTGTGTTGGGGCAGAGGCTATGCCAGGAACGCTGGTCTGATGGAGCCTGACTCAAGGGACATAGTGAAGGAATGGGACAGTGACTGTACAGGGCCTTGGTGAGGGCCTTATGCTAGGTCTTCAAGGTCCTCTACTTCTGGTTCCCAAACTTGGAAGGTGCTGTTGCCTGAAGGGGGTGCACCAGTGTGAGCTTCACCAGGGTCAAGGACACCAACCTGGCCCATTGGAACCAGCCAGAGAGCTTGAAAGCAAACTGCCTTTGCCTGTGTCTCACCCCCAAAGAGTCTGATTTAATGGAACTCAGGAGCAGCCTGGGCGTGGAGAGCGTTCAGAGCTTCCAGAAGATTCTAACATGACACCCAGACTGAGAACCAGTGCTCCAGAGGGAGTAATGCCAGATTGGGTCTAGGGTTGGGCTCTAAGTGCCAGCTCCCTTGCTTCTAGACCCCCTGCCAGAGCTGTGGCTGCGTAGATAGCATCTACAGTAACATGATAGTGCCCTCTTGTGTCAGGCACTCCAGAAGCCAGCAAGTGGAAGCTGAGTCTAAAGGGTGCTTGAACAAGGGGTTAGGAGAGGAGTGATTTTACCTCCTCAGAGGTGAAGAAAAGAGCTAAGCGTGATGTTCTCCTCGAATGGCCTTTTCTGCTGCTGGCCTTGCTTACCCTACCCCGAGCACCTTTTCTTCCCAAGCTTCGGTGATAATTGCTGCTCTTTGCTGAAATACTAAGCACTTAAAGATTTGAGCTGGTGTTACTTGGGTGATTCCAGGACACGAGCCCTCTGGGCACTATACTCACAAAGGGAATACGTTGTGTCTCATAGGTTTGATAACGTTGACCCTCACCATGTTCTGGATGCCAGGCATGCGGAGATCCAGCAGATGGAATGTACCATGGCCTCCATCTCCGAGGCGGCTGACTTGTTTGAGGTCAACGTTCCCGACTATAGGCAGCTGAAGCAGTGCAGGAAGGAGGTGTGCCAGCTGAAGGAGCTCTGGGACACCATTGGGATGGTGACCTCCAGCATCCATGCCTGGGAGACCACCCGGTGGAAGGAGGTCAATGTGGAGGCTCTGGAGTGGGAGTGTAAACGGTTTGCCCGGCACATCCAGAACCTTGACAAGGAGGTCAGGGCCTGGGATGCGTTCACGGGCCTGGAGAGCACCGTGCTGAACACCCTGAGCTCCCTGAGGGCAGTGGCTGAGCTTCAGAACCCGGCTCTCCGGGAGAGGCACTGGAGGCAGCTGACACAGGCCACAGGCGCGACCTTCACCATGGACGAGAGTGCCACCTTGGCCCATCTCCTGCAGCTCCAGCTGCACCACTTGGAGGACGAGGTCCAGGGCATCGTGGACAAAGCCGTGAAAGAGATGGCCATGGAGAAGACCTTGAAGGAGCTGCAGACCACCTGGGCCAGTAGGGAATTCCAGTATGAGCCCCACTCACGGACTAACGTCCCCCAGCTGCTGTTGGACGAGGACCTCATCGAGGTGCTGGAGGATAACCAAGTCCAGCTGCAGAACCTGATGATGTCCAAGTACGTCGCCTTCTTCCTGGAGGAAGTGTCTGGCTGGCAGAAAAAGCTGTCCACAGCCGATGCCATCATCTCTGCCTGGTTCCACGTGCAGCGCACGTGGTCTCACCTGGAAAGCATATTCATGGGCTCCGAGGACATCCGGGCTCAGCTGCCCCAGGTACCTGCCAAGGAGTTCCTGCTCTTTCTCTTCCCTTACCCGAATCAAGGGAGGAGTCCCCAGTTCCCACATCTTCTAGACCTTTCCTTCTCTGCCAGCCTTGGCTTCACTCTAAGGTACCTCCCACAAACGTGGGCCATCCAAATCACCAAAAGTCAGGCAGAGAGAAAGAGAATGTGAAATGCACACCAATTAGTTTGTCCCTGGAAGGGTGGGGAAAAGGAAGAAGAACCTGGTGTTTCAGGGGTTTTTTTCTTTTTTTTTTTTTTTGAACATCTATGCAAGAAAGGAAGCAGGAACTGTTTGCTACCACAGTGTCGATACCTTCTGTGTTGCCCCACAGATGATTACAAAGCAGCTATCCACTGGAAGGGAGCTTTGTTCCCAGGCAAACACAAGTTCCTTCTCAGCAGGGAGCTGAACACGTCTGGCCTGTGCCACCTGCTAAACACCAACCTTCCGCTCCATCCTGAGCAATGAATTTTGCGAAAATCTGCATTCTCCTCATTACTGCCCTCCCTGTGGTTGATCGCCCCTTCTAATCTGTCCTAATTTATGTGCCATTAGCTTACCCACCTCTCGATGGACTCTAATCCATTAAATTTTTTAATTTTTTTTTTTTTTTTTTACTTTCTATTTTGCAGACATTCTCCTGTCTGCCTTCGGTACAGCACGTTCTCTGCTTCCAAATTAGCTTGCTTCCAAGACGTCACATATCTTTCAGGCCCCACTTAAAAAGTTAAAGTGCATGCCGTCCAAACGTGGTATTTTTCCAGCTCATCCCGCAAAGGCGACTTTCATGCCCTAATGCAGATTACAGGTTGTACATCTGGAATGAAAAATAGCCAAAAACAGTTCTGAAAGAGATGTTGTCATGAGGCCAAATTGAATAAGCCAGATTTTATTTCTCTCTAGTGCGAGGGATTGAAGAAGAGTGGGTTTAATGAGGAGGTGAGGGCAGAAGTGGAGACTTTTGTAGAGACTCTAAAGAAGGCTTTGGAGAACTTTCAACCACACGTCAGAGAGAATGAGTATCATTGGCTTCTCCACAGTGGTGCGTGTAGGTCCGTGTGCGGAATATGGGGACGCATTTATTTTCTCTGTGTTAACAGTACAATCACAGAGACCATTTAAAACCATAATAAAATTGGTTGTAATCTGACACCCTAACTAGTAACTATTTTCATTCATCATGAATGTCTCCCAATTTGGCTTCAGGTATAGATAGATTTTTTACATAATTGCTCGCTATGTAATGATGACTTTCTTTCTAGCTCTTTCCGTCGGAGCATTTATGTTCCATATTTTTATACATCGCTAACCTTAACACTTTCTCATCTTTCATGGGAGCAGAACACCTCATGGAGCAGTCATAATTTCCCCTGCTGTCCTATTTTTAAATCTTCTTGGGAGAGGGGCTAGCTTTCCTACTTGTAGCTGTGGGATGTTGGGCAAATTACTTCACCTCTCTGTGCTCTGGTTTCCTCCTATAAACTGGGACAAATACCAGTCCCCACTTCAGGGATGTAATTAAGCTATGCCCACAGCACAGGCTGATACGAGTGTTGTTACATAACAATAATGCCACAGGTACTGGGCTGAACCCTGCATATGTCATTGTCCTGGGCATTCCGACGACACTTCGGAGCGGTTGTGTGTTTGAGGGAAATGATAATTAATTCGACATCACATCTTTCTTTGGTTACATCAACTTTTGCACAGACCCAGGAGGAACACCAGACCCACTGTCCATCCTATGCAGCATGTTATGTGTTTTATGCCAACGGTTCTCAAAGAGTGGTCCCAGGACCCCGAGGACCTTCATAGGGGAGCCTCAAGGTCAAGACTGTCTTAGTAATAATGCTAAGATATTATTTGCCTTTTTCGCTCTCATTTTTCCGTGCGCATACAGGGGAGTTTTCCAGAGGTTTCCAGACACGCAGCGTCACAATGGATTGAATGCAAAGCAGGAAAGAAAATCTGGTCTTGTCCTAAGTCAGACATTAAATCTTGGGGGGGGGGGGGCGTGAAACAAGGCTGCCTTCTCTCTAAGTTATTTTGGTGTGGAAAATACAATTATTTTTGATAAAAGCATGTTATGTTACCATCATGGGTTTAATATTGTTACTTTTTAAATGAATTAGCAGGGGTGCTGGGGCAGCTCAGTCAGCTAAGTGTCCAATTCTTGATTTCAGCTCAGATCATGATCTCAGGGTCCTGGGATCTAGTACCGTGTCAGGCTCTGTGCTCAGCTGGAGTCTGCTGGAGATTCTGTCTCTCCCTCTGCTCCTTCCCCTACACATTCTCTCCAAAATAAATAGTATTTTTTAAAAAATAAATGAATAAACAAATATTTTTAAAGTTCTCAAATTGAGCTTCCCACTGAGGAGACGCATTGGTGGATAGATTACCCGGGTACACAAAACCTCTTTGCACTCCTCTGTGCTTTTTCAAAAACAGAAAGGGGGTTTATGACCAAAACGTTCAGGATAGTTCCTGAAGTTCTTTCAAGCTCGGGATATTTCCTTCTTTGAGTTTTAGGACATCCCCAGCACCGGTTTCAGCTTCTGACTTGCTTCACAAGGGGATCTGTGAGTCCGAGAAAGTGAAAGTTCATTTTCCCCCACGTGTTTATTTCAGGATTCCAAGAGGTTTGAAGGCATTGACAATGACTTTAAAGAGCTAGCCTACGCTGCCCAGAAGACGCCCAATGTGGTGGAAGCCACCAACCAACCAGGTCTCTACGAAAAACTGGAAGACCTTCAGAGCAGGTGACGGTCTGCTTGCTGCCGCCCCTTTTTGTCCTGGGGAGGGCAATGTTTCCTTTTCCTGATTCTGTCTCCGAGATGCTTCCTTGAACTGTCTAAGTGAGTGTGCGTGTGTGCGCGTGTGCACGCACGCTTTGATTTGCCTGTAAAGTAATGGGAGGTATTATTAGAGGCATTTACTCGGGTAGAAATGCATCAGTGTGTATATTTGCAAATACCCATAAGTGTTTCTTGCCCCGAATCTGCATATGTTCCATACGCTGCATCTGTCTGCGTTTCGGTCGAGTCTGTGCACCTGTGGGTCTAAGCCGACTTCATCAGGAAATTCCATGTCTGTGCCCTCAGGTTATACCTGTGTGAGAAGGCCCTGGCCGAGTACCTGGATACCAAAAGGCTCGCCTTCCCTAGGTTTTACTTTCTGTCCTCTTCTGACCTGTTAGACACCCTTTCCAACGGCACAGCGCCACAGCAGGTAAGCTGGGGGAGCACTTGTAGAAACATCCAGAAGGACGGAGGGGGCTCCTGGTGGGAGGGTTTCAGGTACCCCGTCACGCCTCATCTCTCTAGCAGTGTGCGTATTTCAGACCTGTGCTCCCACCAGCATCTCTGATGCCCCTGGCCTGTTAGTGGCCACTGCCCCCTAAAAGGGAAACTCGGAGGCTGGGGAAGGTCGAGGGGGCGCTAAGCCTTTACAGAGAACACCTTTGCTCTGATTCCGAAGAGATATCCAGGACATCGCTGTCCAAAGTTATAGCTCAGATTTCCACGGGGGAGAAGATTAAAGGTTGTCTTCACTCAACATTTTATGATTTTTGTGGAAAGAGTGTATATGAGGAGCTCAGAATTTGGGGTTCTAGCCTCTGGCTCTGGCCACTCATTGGCCAGGTAGCCTTGATTGGGTATCATTTCTCTTTGACAAACTTCCCTCATCTGTAAAATAGCCACTATGCTACAAGGTTGGCTTTTTTATTTTTTTCCCTTCATATTAGAGTAACTAATTGGAGCACTGTTGGTATTTGGAGTTGAGAGTCACTTGCGGGCCGGGGGTCTGGTGCCTTAGAATCACCTGGAAGGCTTGGGAAAATGCAGATTTCTGAGCCCTCCCCCCAGAGCTCCAGATGGTTCTGTCGGTCTGGGTGGGGCTGGAGAATTTGTATTTCTAAGGGTTTCCCATGGGATGCTGCTGGTCTGGGGACCACACTTGGCAAGAGAGTGACCTTCCCAGACCAAAGGTCTGAGTCTCCCAAGCCACTGATAGGAGGGAGGGATGATGTCTCCACTTCATGCTCCTGTAGCTCTCCTCACTTCTCACACTAACAAGACTTCAAGATTCCTTTCTAGTTCTCCGCTTTTCCTTTGAAGCTAGCCAGTTAGAATATCCCGTTCAGAAGTGACTCAGATGAGTTCTTTTCCCCCTTCGGTGTAATTTCATTATTCATTTGAAGTAGAGTCAAGTTCATTTCTTTATCTTTGCCTTGAGTTTTGGGGGTTGGTTCCCACCCTCGTTGACTGGATTGTTTGAATACATAGCATTCTAAAGTCAAACTGTGCAAAAAGGTATGTGGGCAGCGCTCCTCCTCCTCTTCCTCCCCTTCACTTCCTGTAGGTCACCGATCCCCCTCATTTCTGAGTGCAGACATGAGCGGATGTACATTTACATTTGCACACGTACCTTTTCTTATTTCCCCTCCTTTCTCACACAAAAGGTAGTGTGCTGTATCTACTTGAATGCCATTTTTTTTTCTGTACTGATGGGTCCTGGAAATCATGCCCTATCCATTTAAAGATAGCTTCCCCATTTTTTTTTAATACAGCTGCACCACACCCTGTGGGCTATACCATAGTTTGGTCAGAGGTTGTTTATATTATTTTATAATTCCAAATAATACGGCATTGAATAACATTGGGGTTTTGTACTGTTGGAGGTCTGCCTTCTAGGTACATTCCTACAGGTGGGATTTCTGGGTCAAAGTTAAATGCTGTGGGGTCGGGTTAGATGTTGCCCCATTTTCCCTCCATAGAAGTCCTAGATTTTTGCATCGCCACCAATGATGGATGAGAGCTTCTCTGGTGGAGCCAAAAGATGGCACCCATGTATTTGTTTTCTCTCTTTGTAATTAACTCTCCAAATTCCTGAACTGATGTTTTGGGTTTGCTGGTAAGAAGCAAGTACTAAAGAGAGATTATCCCTAGAGGTAAAGTCTCCCCCTGCCTTTTTTTCTTTTCCTATAGATGGAATTCATTCCAGAGCAGCCCAGGTATGGTGGAGGTGAAATATTTATCACACTAACATTCTGTTTTGTAACTATATGTTCATTAATTCCATGCGTAGGAAAAGTCCGAGATCATTGCCAGACCCTTTATACATGATGCACTCATTCTTAAATATTTTTTATTTATTTCTCACTTTGTTTGAGTAAATCCTTAAGTTGCTCCCCCATTCTGAGAAATGAAGCATGAGAGGCTAACCCCTTAATTCTTTCCGTAACTGTGACCCTCTGCTGTTTTTATGGGTGAGTGATCAAATGGTTGAGTTTGGAATTCATGGGTCACGGCAATTTCTCCTCACATCCCCTCAGACGCAGCACTAAGACATCATCTGAGATATCATCTGAGGTCTACCTGCTTCCAGCTGCCCCGCCCCCCACCAAATCTTTCTAGCTTGGATTCTAATTTCTTTCTGTTTGGATCTCTTTAGAGATCAAAATTTAAGTTAAATTTTAATTCTAGAAAATTTGTATACATTTATATACTTTGTTCATATTTCCAACACACGATGAGGTTGTTTGTTTTTTCCAATCTGAAAACCAGGGCTTTTGTTATCTTGAAAACACTTTCTTTCTGTATGCTTTAAAATACTATTTCTATTCCATCTATCTGGTTAGTTTCCCCTTCATGTTTCCATAAGTTGAGATTCTGTCTTCTCTGTGCTATATACATTACGTTTGTGCATTCATTTATATTTGCATATATTCACACAGATTTTCAACTCTTGCCCCTCTTCCTTGGAATTCTTCCGTGGGTTCTCAAGCTCATCTGCCATACTGAATTTGTTTGTCTTGATTTGGCCCTTTATTATTTGTTGTTTCCTTATGTTATTTTCCTACCACTACCAATTCATCTTCACTTCGTATTTTGTAGGGTTCCTGGTTCTTTCATTTATTTGATAACAAGATGGCATTTTTCATAATTACTCCTGTTTCCTTTATTAAAGCTTCTCCCTCCCTCTCCCCCTCCTCTTTCTCCCCTTCTTTTTCCTTCCTCTCCCTCTCCTTTCTCTCTCTCTCTCTCTCTGTCTGTTGTCTGTCTGTCTGTCTGTCTCTCTCTCTCTCTCTCTCGGATAAAGAAGGATCCATCCCATCAAGATATTCATCCTGTCACTGTGGGTTGGTTCTCCTCAAGTACCTCACAGTTTACTTCAACACACGTAGAATTTCTCCTCTCATAGGCTGGTTGTAGATTTGGGGTTACAACTCAGGGTACCATGAGTCTGAAGGCCCTATATCTCAAAAAGTCCTACCAAGGAGCAGCTTTCTGTTAATTTTTCCTCTCCAACCTGCCATCTCCCTCACCTCAGGATCATAGTGTGGCTCTCCAGCAACCCTCCTAAAACATTCCTCTGGGACACTACCATAAAGGGCCTCTGTACCATGAGACAACACACAAGGGAGAAGTCCTGGCATGGCCAGGCTTTCTGATTGAATTGAGAATGCTTGCTTTGCTGCACCAAAATGTTTCCAAAAGCTGCGTGACTTCTTCCATAGGCCGCTGTCACCATTGCCCTCCTGCAGGCTCTCCGCTGCCTATCTATCTCCTGAGGAAGAGGGTTTACGAATTAACCATCATTTTTTTTTCCTCCAGTCCGTTCCCATTTAGATGCAAACAGACGTGAATCCAACTTTTGTGGCTTCGTTGGGTGGTGGTTAGTCCATGATTCCCACCAACCTTATATTCCTTTGACCACTCCTACCCAACTCAGTCAGTTCTGACCTCATACCACCATCATTCCCACAAGCTTGCCTCTAAATGTTTGGTATCCAACCCTCTAATGGCTGTCAGACAGTAGACCTCTGAACAGTACTAATGAGTGTCTTCCTGGGAACATTGTCCAGTCCTTTGGTGTGGTTTCCCTTTGTAGGTCCAGCGCCATCTTTCCAAACTCTTTGACAATATGGCGAAGATGCGTTTCCAGTTGGACGCTGGTGAGCAACCAACCAAGATAAGTCTTGGCATGTACAGCAAGGAAGAAGAGTATGTGGCCTTCAGTGAGCCCTGTGACTGCAGTGGTCAGGTAGAGTAGAAGTCCTGTTCCCTCCCTTCTCATCCCCTTTCCCTCTCAAGTGTCTGCATTCAAATATAGGCAGCCTCAACCTTCAGCATGGCCACCTTGACCTTGGGCCAGAACTGCTCTCTGTGTCCTGGGACTGCCAGCTCCTCTTGACTTGAACTGACATTGGAGAAGCTCCTAGTTCCTGCTCTCATCTCTCCAGGAAGGACACATGTCAATATCCATCTGTCTTTCTTAACCAAAGTCCTGCATGGAGAGGAATAAAATGCACATAAACAACTACCCTATCAATGAGAAAAGGACTTTTAAAATGATTAGCAGCACTGGGAGGCTTTAACATGACAACCCCCGGGGCACCCCACAGGGGAATCTGGCATGCTGACATTTTCCCCTGGAGAAAGTGCTCTTTGAAATCGACCATTTTCCTGAGATGTCATTTCTCTGTACAAATAGAGCTCAGAGTCCCTTCCTCCCACACCCCCAGTCTTGGGAAAGCCAGAGCCCATCCCACTCCAGGAACTACTACCTCTAAGTCTTCCTTGTGCAATTCAAGAAGCACAAAACATTGGATGGTTCCCTCCTTAACCCTCTTTCCTGTCCTCTCCCATCACGGCTAAAGTATAAGCCCTTCTTTGTTTCTTATGCTAAGTGATCCAACACAGCATTGTCCCTGGGGCTTCTAATTGAGTCTAGCATCATACCTGGAGAAAAGATCTTTTACAGAGGTCTCCCTTCATCCACGTATTTCTTGGAAAGCAATTCTAATTCCAGGAAATGATCAGACGTTCTTAGTTTTATGAGAAGGAACCCTAGGGTTTGATTCTGGATGTGTCCTTTGGTAGACCAGAAAACATTTAGTTGGAAAATATAATTGTGGCTGACATCTCCATCTTCAATGTGGAAGAGCTCATGAAGAACCCAGGACTTAATGACCTTGCTCAACCCAGATTAAAACTTCCTTAAATGAAGCCTCCTTTAACCTGCTGCTGTAACCTGTGTGTTCCAAATGGGCCTGTTGTTAATTAACTGAGCCTCATTCTCACCCATCAGTGTCCTGGGTCCAGAAACAAAATGGCTCCCTATGCCTTATGGTAGCCATCACAGTTGTACATTTTCTTCCCTCCCTCAGGATGAATGATCATACCTTCTTCAGAATCCAGCATCTCACTCAGAGTTCTTTTTCAGGTAGAAATATGGTTGAACCGTGTGCTTGCCCATATGAGGGCCACAGTGAGGCACAGCATGACAGAAGGTGTAGTTGCCTATGAAGAAAAGTCAAGGGAACAGTGGCTCTTTGACTATCCAGCTCAGGTATTCTAACCAGGACCTTCGTGGGCCCCTGTCCTTTGCTGGGTCCTCTCTCGGGGGCCTCCTTCTGCCTTCAAGGGACACCTGATCTTAAACTCACTATGTGCTTCAGTGCTTCAGTCAGGAGAGGCTTATCTGTGAAGGGGGTCAGCCAGAGGGAACAGGGGAATTGTCAGCCATGACCCATTCCAACCATCACCTTGGAGAATCGAGTGTTGGCCATCTTTACCCTCATGGCTACCATAGGGAGAAAATGTAAACCATTCAACTCATTGACCCAGCCTGCTTGGGATGTCCCAGGATCTTCACTGAGCACAGGTGACCCTCAACAGGGAACGAGACATCCTAAGGTATCATAACCCTGCCCTGGGGAAGTTTACAGACTGACGTGGAAGTCAGTCACTTACCAATGAGACCTGGTACTCTGGGAGCACAGAGCTAGCTAGTAGGGTTCGGGAACCACCTCTCCCCTTCCCCTGCTGAGGATATGACATAGAAGCTAAGATTTGAAGTAGGAGCAAAGAAGCTAAAGATGGAGGGAAAGAGCCACCAAGCATGGGGAGTGCCATGAGCGAAGGCTTGGAAGCAAGGAAGAGCATCTCATCCGTGGTTGAGGAACCGAATGTGGTTGCAGCAAGAGGAAGGGGAGGAGGGAGCGAGAGGCAGCAGATGGGTCCTGTAGAGGAAACTCAAAGCCAGTTCTGTGCACCACATGAGGGAGTCTGACTTGCTTCTGAGATGTATCTGAACCCTTTCCAGGCTTCTCAGGAGGAAGATGAGAGAAAGGCGTGAATTAATGAAAATTGTCTAGATGACTCTGGCTGCATGGTACCCTCTTGCCTTCCCCATTAGGGAAGGAGGGAAGCTGGCGCTGGTACATTCGGGGGTTGCAGATTTTTCCTGGTAATTGAAGCCATAGGAGCAGAGAGGACATCCCCCCGCACCCTGGAAAATATGTAGACGGAGATGAACACACCCTTGAGCATCATGCAAAGATGGGGTCGGCAAGGAGGGGCCAGTAAAGCAGAATGAGAAATGCTGCCTTTTTAGATAGAGGGAAAAGCAGGGAATGGTCATAGTGGAAACCCAAAAAACTGTCAGCAGCAGGTGAGAGGTCAGTCATGCCATGCACTTGGCAGAGATCAAGCAAAATAAAGAGGCTGAGGGGCGTCCATGAACTTGGGGGGGCCATTTCAGGGGAGTGCCAGGGGTGTCACGCCACCAGGGGGTGGAGACGGGAGAGGAAAGTGGCAAAATGTTGGCAGCAAGTGTAGACAAACAGAAGAAACAAGAAGGGAATCAGTACTTCTGAAGGGAAGAAATATTCTTTTAATTGTGCAGTTGGTATGTCACATTCAGACGATCCAATAAGATCACAGCACAGGCAGAACCATGTGTCTAAACCCAAAGGTAAAATCAGATATAAGAGAGAAGGGCACATTTATATGATGGGTTGCTCTTTTTCACAAAGGGAATCATTCCTGTCAGAATTTCTGTTTACCTGAATCAGAATTTTGGGGCAAGAAAACGTGTTGCCTCCTGCTATTCTGACAGATACCTGAAGCAGTGTCTCCCAGATCAAATGATACAATAGATGATCGATGTATCTAAGTTCTCCACCATGAATAATCAAAATTACGCCTTTTCCATCTTAAGTTTTTCAGCAAACAGAATAAAAGTTCCTTCAAACCCCTTTTCCCATTTATTTATTTCAAACCTCTGAAAGACACAAGTCCTGTTGATCACAATGAATTTTGCTGTAGTTCACCTTGATCTTCAATAGTAGGCTTTTTAAGGTGATAGGTTTTGAGAATTAAAAAATATATGTAGCAAAAGCATTACAGAAAAGCAAAAATATGTTGCGAGTGATCATTGCTGGCTTGCTAAGCTAGAATACTCAGACCACAAGAAGTTCAAGAAGAGCGGAACAAAGTCTGAGTGCTCTTGAGATGGTCAGTCAGCATATTGTTAACCTCCCAAGAACAGGAAAGATGCTTCACCTGGGCTGTAGAAATGGAAAGATCAGTGTAGTGATTTCTAAAAGCCACTGACATTGACCAGAATGGCTCTTTGGTTGTTTTCAACCAAAAAATACATTTTTTTTTTCTTCAAGAGTAGACTGCGCTTTCCCCACTTGGAACCACTTCCCATCTCCAAGGAGATGGAGACAAGTGGCTTGCTTAGTCAAGGTTAATTCAGTCGGTTCTGACCTCATACCACCATCATTCCCACAAGCTTTTCTCTAAATGTTTGGTATCCAACCCTCTAATGGCTGTCAGACAGTAGACCCCTGAACAGTACTAATGAGCATCTTCTGAACACATCGTCCAATCCTTTGGCATGGTTTCCCTTCAAAGGTCCAGTGCCATCCTTCCAAACTCTTTGACAATATGGCAAAGATGCAGTGGAAGAGGGAGGGAGGGGGCTTATGTCACCCAAGTGATTACATTTTGGCTTTCACTGGGGGTTCATGAGTGGGCTGGTTTGGGAGACAGTCCTGGCGATGGCTTTACTAAGTGGCTCCTCATGCCACAGGTGGCCCTGACATGCACTCAGATCTGGTGGACCACAGAGGTGGGCATTGCGTTTGCCAGGCTGGAGGAAGGCTATGAGAACGCCATGAAGGATTATTACAAGAAGCAAGTGGGCCAGCTCAAAACCCTCATCACCATGCTCATTGGCCAGCTCTCCAAAGGGGACCGGCAGAAGATCATGACCATATGCACCATTGATGTGCATGCCCGGGATGTGGTGGCCAAGATGATTGCTCAGAAGGTGAGTCCCAGACCTGCAAGAGGGTCCCCCTTGGTGGGCAGCTATGCCATGAACAGTGGCATAAGGGAATAGCTCACATACAGCTCAGAATTGGGGGTTGCAGATTCTGTGGCAGCCAGAGAGCTGGGAGAGGGTCATGGTGGCTGCCCCCAACGTCAAAGCAGCTCGTGGTCTCAGTGCCCTGGTGGGCTCCTCCCATGTCTCCTGTGGCCTGCAGGCCCCATGCTCTCTGCTGGACAGTGATTCACCCCCAGTACTCTGCACCCTCTCTTTAGGTAGACAGTGCTCAGGCCTTCCTCTGGCTGTCCCAGCTGCGGCATCGTTGGGATGATGAGGCCAAACACTGCTTTGCCAACATCTGTGATGCGCAGTTTCTCTATTCCTATGAGTACCTGGGAAATACGCCTCGCCTGGTGATCACGCCTCTGACGGACAGGTGAGCACGGGCATCATCCCCCGACAGGGAACCCGATTGTGGTGTGCCTCAGGCCAGCTGTGGTCAAGGCCACCATCACTTGCTACTTGTCCACAGAGGTGGAGGGGATTGGGCCTCACCACACAATACACGTAAAAATCAAACTGGAAAGGTGTAGGGCAGGGACCTTCTCAGAACGAACTCCCGAGCAAATCAGGCAGCTCTGATTAGTTTTGAGGAATTACTAGGGAGTCACACGCACCTGGATCCTCACACCAGCTCTAACACATACCAGCTACTTGACCTTGAAAAACTTGACCTAATTCTTGTTCTTGGTTTTCTTCTCTGTGGAACGGAGTTAGGAACTCACACCTCACATGAGGTTTGTAAGGACAAAAGGCCATAACGCTATAAGGAGTTCAGAATATCATAAGTGCTCAGTAGATGATCTTATTACTGTTCTCTCTTTTTTTAAGATTTTATTTATTCGAATGAGAGAGAGCACAAGTGGGGGAAAGGGCAGAGGGAGAGGGAGAAGCAGACTCCCCACTGAGCAGGGAGCCTGATGCGGGACTTGATCCCAGGACCCTGAGATCATGACCTGAGCTGAAGGCAGTCACTTAACTGACTGAGCTACCCAGGTGCCCCATTCCTATTTTCCTACCAATCATCTGGCACATTTCTTGAGCACCTCTCATGCTGGGAATCTGATCAGAACCAGGGAGTCCCTACCATGAAGGAGCTTATAATTTTTGGAGAACTGTAGCCTCTGACATTCATATTAATTCATGAATGAGTTAATTCATTCATTCATATTCATTCAATGACTTCACACCAGTCCCTGAAGTAGTCACTGGGCATATAAAGGTGACTAAAACATTTCCTGTCCTTAAACTCCTATTTCAGTGAGGGAAATAAGACCTACACAGATAAAAATATACATAGCCCAAGGGGAAAGCATGCAGGACCAGGTAAGATAGGGCTCACAGCCATTTGCCACCAATTTCCAAGCAAGTGACTTAGCCGTAAGCCCTCCGAGCACCGGAGATCCTGCCCACCACTGGAAGAAGAGGACCGGGAACGCGCCACAGAATGGGTGGTGTACGATCTGGACCTGGGAGGAAGTGTAGTACTCCAACAGCTTCACGGTAGATTAGAATGACTGCCACAGGGTCCGTGAAATTGTACAGAAATCTGTGTGTGCGTCGTCCCTGTTTCTGGTGAGAGAGTCTATGGCATCCATTACTTGTGAAAGTGGTCTAGGATCCTCAGAAGCTGAAGAACAACCGATAAGCTCTGGAAAATGGAATTTTGTGTGCAAAGGCATGAAAATGGGAAAATCCAAGACCTGTTCCTGGAGGAGGGGGTAGACTCTTGACTTGGGGGGGATATGGTTGGTCATAAGCCTGGTAAGATGGGTAAGAATCCTGACTATAAGGTATGAATCATACCTTCTTTACCCAGTAAGTAGTGATAAATTATTGGAGATTCTTCATAAGAGGAGCAAAACAATGAAGACTCTACTTTTAGGAAGATTTATCTGATAGCACAGCCTGGGCAAAGGAGAGTGAGGACAGGCTACTATAACTCTGTTGAGATTTCTGTAAAGTCTACTAAGAGTGCATACCCTTTTCCCTTCTATTTCCATTGAGCGCTAAATCCCTTCTCCAAACTGAGTCGTGTACCTGAATGACTGGCTTGCTCTAAGTAAGTGGCTTGTGGTTGGCGAAGACATTGTCATCGTCTGTGAAGGTTAGAATGGCCACACAGAATCAGTGACATCTTTTATTTTTTCTTGCCACCTGCCTTCTGGTCAGATCCTCAGTTGTGTTTCCAAGATACACTGAGTGGAATTGTGATCACAGTACTCATGGGACGAAATGGGATGTGGGAATATCCCAACATCATCCATAGAACCAGACCTCATGGTTCATCTCTCCTCTCTGCCCCCATGCTGTACATTTCTTTAATTCATCTTCCTGTCCAGTCTGGAAGAATCTTCCACCCAGAGTCCCCCTCAAACCTTTCCACATTTACTCTTAGATGCCATGTTTTGGGGGGCGGGGAGCCTGCAGAGGCCACATCATTGTCTCTGGTCATTCCCCACTGCACTTAGACTAAAATCTGAATTCTCTGTGGGACCTAGCAATTCCGGTCCACCGCCCTGATACCTCAGTCCCTATACCCCAGCCCCACTGGCCTCCTTTCTGTTCCTTGATCCCGTTAAATTAGGACCTTCTATACATGGGGGGTTCCCTCTTCCAGGAATGCCTTTCCCATGCTCACTGTTCCATAGTCACCTTCTCATCCTTTCATTCTATCCTCAGACCTGAGGAGACCTTCCACGACCTCTCTTACTAAAATCCCGCCTCACTCTGCCTCCTCACACACACAGCAATAACCAAGATGGTTCCCAGTGTTTACTTTCTTCCTAACATCTCCCACATTCTGCAAAGACCTTGCTTGCTTGCTTGTTGGCTATATTTCCCTTTGGAATGGAAGCTCTTTCCCATCAAGGAGCTTTGTCTGTCTTGTTCGTTGTTGTGTCACCAGCACCTAGCCAACCTTGACATTAGTATGTCGAATGAATAATTGGTGGTTGAGTATTAAAGACCCAGACTGTGGGAATAGACAGGATCAAAAAAGAGGTTGACTCAGAAGATGGGTGGAGGACTCATGCCTTGGCTCCCAAAGAAGGAGGAACAGCTACTCTGTCTTCTGCTCTGAGCTGGGGACCAGCACTCCTCCAGGCCCCAGCTTAGGAAAAAAGGCAGAGAACATCTGTTCCGAGAGAGACACAAATTTCTCTGCAGCTGGGACAGTGTTGTCAACAGCAGGTCTTGGGGGGGTTGGCCATCTTAGGGTTATACTTGGCCTTCACTCGGGATCAGTCCCTTCAAGGCGCTCATTCGGTGCGGCTCAAAGGAAAGGTTTTCCCGCCTCATACTTCATTCAGAGTGAACCCTCTCATGTGTCTTTGTCTTAATAGTGACTCCCGGGACGCCTGGGTGGCTCAGTTGGTTAAGCGACTGCCTTCGGCTCAGGTCATGATCCTGGAGTCCCGGGATCGAGTCCCACATCGGTCTCCCTGCTCGGCAGGGAGTCTGTTTCTCCCTCTGACCCTCCCATTTCTCATGTTCATTCTCTCTTTCACACACTCTCTCTCAAATAAATAAATAAAATCTTTTTAAAAAATAGTGACTCTCAGTAAGACACCAGCCCTAAGCAGGAAGGAAATCTGGCCCAGGATCCTCTTTGGCAGTGAGTTTTTCCACCAGCCTTGGAGGAGAAGCTAATAGTTGGGGAATTTACATCACTTGCAACAGAATGATGAAGCCATTATATATTTGAGCCATTCGATTAATGTCTATCTCTTGCCCTAGACTGTATGTTTCGTGGTGACATTGACCTTGATCTACTCACTGCTCTGCCATGTGGGACCCAATACCATGTGGGGCACCTGATAGGGATTCAAGAAATTCACTCCTGGAGCAAATTCAGTGAAACGATTTCTGAGACTTGAGTATATGTCCTAGCTTCCTTATACCTGTCAGATATCTCCTTCCTTTCCGCAGACATATCAGACGTTATCATTCCAAGTGATTAAAAAGTGCAAGACTTTCCGTTTCCCTGAGGCTTCATACCTGCCCAAGGGTCGGAGAAGATAATTGCCTCGATTGGGTTTAAAGCCTCTAGTACTCTAATGCTGAACGCCTTCGAGAGAGGGAGAGGGTAAAGCTTTGAAAAGGAATTATCTCTAAAACAGGAATTTATCACCCCTTCTATGGAACAATGCAAATAAGAACTAGGAAGGAACATTTCCTGCAAATAATGGTGAATACTGTATAGACCTTGACCTCATTTTGCACCTTACTTGCTTTTCTGACAAAATGGTACGTCGTGAATATTTATATGTAAAACTCTATTTTCTCATTGACTTCCATTATTAGCTCAAGAAATGTTTTGCCCAGAAAAATAAAAAAGAAAAGAGAAAATGGCCTTAGCACAGAAAATCACATTTTAAAGCGTGTTCACCCTTCGCTGGTGTGTAGCCTAAGTACATTTAATTCTCTCTTGCCGGAGGAATTAATCAAATGGACAATTGATCCATACAACCTTTGCACATTCATTAAAAGCATCCCCGCATTACAGTACATCCGACTGATTATGCCTACTTCTTTGGAATTTCCCACTGCCCGGATGGGACCTGAATATGTAAGTGAGTGCAGTGGCTTCACCACCATCATGGGGCTCGGGCCCAGCACTAAGCTGAAGAAGTAAATGGAAGTGCTTTTTCAGGCTGAACAAAAGCAATTCACATAAGTTGTTTCTCAACCTTTTGATGACATCCTCCCCCGCCCCATAACTCCCCTCCTGTCACCTTCACACCCAGCCGCCCCTTTCTGCCCTGCGCTGTGCTAAATACGGTTTTAATCAAGTGCTTATCGAGTTAGAGTACCTTCTAATTTCTCAGGAACTACTGCAAGCAGGTGAGATATAATTGACCCAAGAGTCTTTGAAGGTGATTGGCCAGGGAAGGGCACAGTTAGCAAAAGTCCTGCGCTTTCCAAGTTTTTATCTGCAGTTTTTATCAGAAAACTTAGTGCTCTGTAAACCAAGACGTAAAGTCACGCAGAGATGACCATTGTTAATATCTAGTCTATTAACTTCTGCCTGGAGATTTTGACAAATAGCAATTGCCATCATAAGCTTTATGTAAAAAATGGTAGATTGCTTTTTTTTTTTAAATTTATTTGTCAGAGAGAGAACAAAAGCAGCCAAACTGGCAGGCAGAGGCAGAGAGAGAAGCAGGCTCCCATGAGCAGGGAGCCTGATGCAGGGCTTGATCCCAGGACCCTGAGATCATGACCTGAGCCAAAGGCAGCGGCTTAACCAACTGAGCCACCCAGGCATCCCTGCCTTTTTTTTTTTTTAACATAACCTTGCATCGTGTGCATATTCTCGAAACATTCTTCTCAAACACTCTAAGAGCTGATTTACCTTCTCTTCACAAGCATCTCATCATTTCTGTAACACACCTGTAGTATGAAATGTTTGAGTCACACCTAAGCCTTTACTATTAAAAATGAATCTGCCATGAACTTGCTTATACTTTTTTTTAATGATATTTCTCATTATTTCTCCAGGAGAGATTCCAGGAGGCAGGATAATTAGATGACACATACTTTAAAATTATTCTTGAAATAAGTATCATTCCCACTCTCACTGGCCGTTTGAGAATGTTCACCTCTCAACATCCTCACAAGCATTCAGTATTATTGTTTAAAGTATTATTAATTTTGTATGTCAGTATAGTATCTCACTTGGATTTGGATGTCCTTAATTACTCATAGGCTTGAGCATTTTTGTGTGTTTATGGCTATGATATTATCCTCTCCTGTTAATTATTTATAACTATCATTGCTCTTTTTATTACTTTTATGTTTAGAAAGTCCCCGCCATTTCAAGATCAACTTAATATTCACTATATATTTTAAAGATTTTATTAATTTGTCAGAAAGAGAGCATGCACAAGCAGGCAGAAAGGCAGGCAGAGAGAAAAGCAGGCTCCCCACTGAGCAAGGAGCCTGATGCAGGGCTCAATCCCAGGACCCTAGAATCCTGACCTGAGCCGAAGGCAGAGGCCTTAACCCACTGAGCCACCCAGGCATCCCAATATTCACTATATTTTATTGTGGTTTATTTTATTTTTCCACTTTTCAGTGTCTTTGGTAAACTTTTTGACCATTGAGTTAGATGAGTGTTCTTACCAAAACATTTTTGGTTAGGAGTGATGAAGCCCAGCCTAAGCTAACATAAACAGAGGGAGGACCTGTTCTAGCTTGCTCCGTGTAGCAGCTCTGGGCCCAGAGAGGGAACTCTCAGCAACGGGACACTCTCCTATCATAGCTCTGTTTCCTTCTGATCATTGTCCTCTTTCTTGCATGGGTTTTCTTTGGATGGTAGCAAGGGTGGTCTCCACGCCCATGCCTTTGGGACTCCTGGTCCAGGAAGAAGAGGGATCCCTTCCCTGTCTTTCTCAGCAACATAGGTCTGACTCCTTCAGAGGACCCTGATGTGTCCCATTTAGATCCTGTGTCAATCTCTGCATCCATTACTGGATCCAGTGAGCCCAATCATTTTGCCCAGCCCGAGCCTTGTGCCCACACCTGGGAAGGTGGGAGATACTTTGATTGAAGGCCATGTAGACAGAGGGCTCTTACTATAAGTGTGCAATCCTGAGCAAAGAACACCCACAGAAATTATGGCAGGGAATATTTTATTTCTTTGGTTTCTAAGTAACTGACGGGCACATTTTTTAGTGAGTAATATGCCATTTCCCTCACCCATTTATGATGTTCGCTCTACAACTTCCAAAATTCTGAGTTACCAAACTGTCTCAAAATGTCTATTCTGTCTCATCTTCATGCCCAACACTATGCCATATTATTTAAAGACTGTGGCTTTGTCCTGAGTTCTATTTATATAGTTAAGGTCCACATCATCTTTTATTTTTTATTTCATTTTTTTTTTTTTATTTGACAGAGAGATCACAAGCAGGCAGAGAGACAGGCAGAGAGAGAGGGGAAGCAGGCTTCTCGCTGAGCAGAGAGCCCGATGCGGGGCTTGATCCCAGGACCCTGAGATCATGACCTGAGCCAAAGGCAGAGGCTTAACCCACTGAGCCACCCAGGCACCCCCACATTATCTTTTACATATGCACTATATGTATGTGCGTGTGTATATATAAAATTTTATTTGCTCTTCTATTTCTTTTCAAATGAACTTGAATCATTTTTTTCTTAAAGATTTTATTTATTTTTTTGACAGAGAGAGACACACCGAGAGAGGGAACACAAGCAGGGTGAGTGGGAGAGGGAGAAGCAGGCTTCCTGCCAAGCAGGGAGCCTGACACGGGGCTCAATCCCAGGACCCTAGGATCATGACCTGAGCCAAAGACAGACGCTTAACTACTGAGCTACCCAGGCACCCCTGAACTTGACTCATTTTTTCAAGTTACAGAATATAAATGGTTAGGGTTCTGGTCAGCAAGCCTTAATATCTTCCAGTTAATTTGGAAGGAAGAACCATTTTTTACAACATGTGATATTTTTATGTTGCTCCCTATCTTGAACTATGTATGAATATCTTGCAGTTACATCAGAAAAGTGTCTAAGTATCATTATATGGGTTTTGAGTATATCATATTATCACTAGGTGTTTTTTAAAATGCTGTTGCTATATAAGGTGGTTTTTTCACAATATATGTTTTTAAACAACTTGGTTGAGGTTTCTTTCATGCATCAAAAAGTTTTACCCTCTCCAAGTATGCCCCTGAATGGTTTTTAGCAACTTTACCAAGTGGTGTAACCATCGTCATAAATCAATTTTACGACATTTTTATCCTCCATGATAAGATTCCTGATGCCTGTTTATGTGTCCATTCCTGCCCCCAGCCCCAGACAACCCACTTTCTGTCTCTCTAAACTTGTCTTATTCCAGACATTTCTTAGAAATGGAGCCATACGATGTATGGCCCCTCGTTTCCAGCTTCTTTCAATTTACTCACAGTCCCAGGGCTTCGTCCGTGATAGAGCATGTGTCTGTAATCTTTTGCTTTTTATTTCTGAAAAACAATATCCCATTTTATAGACAGGACACATTTTCTATCCAGGCACCCATTGATGGACACTGAGGTTATTTCTGGTTTGGGGTTATTAAAAAACATGCTGCCGTGAACAAGTCTTTGTGTCAGTGTAAGTTTTCATTTCTCTTGGGCACACACCCAGGAGGGGAATTGCTGGGTGGTACCACTGTTTCATGTTTAACTTTTTGGGAAGCCGCCAAGCTGTTTTCCAAAGTGGCTGAATCATTTCACGCCCCCACTAGTAGCGGAGTATAAGTGTCCTTGTTTCTCCGCAGCCTAGACAACTTTGTTGTTATCTGTCTTGTCTATTACAACCACTGAGTGGGTGGGAAGTAGTATCTCCTCAGAGTTTTAATTGACATTTCCCTAATAAAGATGTTGAGCACCTTTTTATGGGCTCATTAGCCATTTGGAGATCTTCTTTGGCATAATCCCATTCAAATCTTCCCCCTACTGTTTGATTGATCTCTTTGTCCTCTCCTTGAGCTGTAAAAATTCTTTGAATTTTCTCATTATATTGCACACGTGTTTGTAAGTATCCTGTCCCTGTCTCCTGCTTACCCCTTCTCTTTCTGGATGGTGTCTTTTGAAGTGCAGAAGTTGTTAATTTTGATGAGGTCCAATCTGTCCGTCTTTTTTTTTTTTAAGATTTTACTTATTTATTTGACAGACAGAGATCACAAGTGGGCAGAGAGGCAGGCAGAGACAGAGAGAGGGGGAAGCAGGCTCCCCACTGAGCAGAGAGCCCCATGTGGGGCTCGATCCCAGGACCCTGGGATCATGACCTGAGGCGAAGGCAGAGGCTCTAACCCACTGAGCCACCCAGGCGCCCCTGTCCATCTTTTATGCACCATGCTTTAGGTGTTGTGGCTAAGAAATCTTTGTTTAATTTCACCATATCTTTCTTTATCCCTCTTTTCACTCGCATATATGAGAACACTGATTTTTATAAATTTATCTTTTATTCTGCCCATCTACTGCCCTCTGTTAAAAATTTGAAGAATTTTGTTTTGAATTCTCTTGAGTTTTCTAAGTGACTTCTAGAATGTCCACTCATATTCAAGACATACAGCATAAAGTATAGTTGTACCAACTCAGGTTTCATACTAGGTATGTTGTTATTTTTTTAAAGATTTATTTATTTCCTTTGAGGGGGGTGGGGCAGAGGGAGAGAGAATCCTCAAGTGGACTTCCCATTGAGTGCAGAACTCCAGGCAGGGCTCAGTCTCATGACCCAGGAGGTTATGACTTGCGCTGCATCAAGAGTTGGATGCTTACCCAACTGAGCCACCCCGGAGCCCCAGTGTGCTGTCATCTTCACTAAGAGATCACATATCAGCCAATGCTCTCAGTCCTTTCTGTCATGTTTTGAGAGCGACATTTACCAACTAGTGTGGGCAAAGAGAAAGATGACCACTGGGTGAGGAAGGATCTCAGAACCAAATGACATAAGAAACAGATCGTAGAATCGGGGGCATCTAGGTTGAGAACAGCGTTCAAAATTTAAATATTCAAGTGTTATCAGAGGGACAGATTTGTTTTAGGCTGATGCTGAGGACAGTCTTCTTCTGTTGATGGTGTTTCTCATTTTGAGCCTAGGACCTCTTAAAAGCCCTGGATCTTTTTTCTATGGACTGCCCTCTAACCACCTCTCCCCTCTACCCTGTTCTATATATGCGTAAGCCCTCAAATATTAATTTACATTTATCCTTCCTAACGTTCACGTTGTTGGGTCAACCCCATCATTTTCAACTGCTGAGATTATTTAGAATATCAGACTATCTTGTATATAATCAGTTTATGTCTTCATTCAAGTTGTCGATAGCAATAACAAAAGCAGGGACCTGAGTCCTGCTGATGTCACCAGAGGGCCCCCCCACCAGGGAGGGATTGTTGGATCCACATTCATTCCACAGTTATGATTACTGAATGGTGTGGTAGGGAGAATTCCAAGAACGTGATCTCTAGTGACCTTTTCCCTTGTATGCGCTCCTCCCCTTTGAGTACAGTGAAAACCATAAATATCATGGTATCATTCCCATGATAATGTTTTGTTTTATGGCAAGAGGGAAATTATTCAAGGTAATCATATGAGACCTTGAAAGCAGAGATTTCTCCTGGCTGAGGACAGAAGGGAAGATCAGAGAGATTTGAAACCTAAGAAAGCTTTGACATGCCCGTGTTAATTTTAAAGGCAGAGGGAGCCATATGCAAAGATGGGAGGTCCTCCATCCTGGAGGATGGCCTCCAGGAGCCAAGCCATCCTATGCCCAACAGCAACCAACAAGGACCTCAGTCCTACAAATGGTAGGAACTTAATTCTGCCAAGAACTTAAGTGAGTTAGGAGGCAGATGCTTCCCCAGAGTGTTCAGATAAGAGTCCAGCCAACTGATAATCTTGATTGTGGTCTTATGAGACCCTGCACAGAGGAGCCACTTGGACTTCTGACCTCAAAGAGGGAGGCAATAAAGGAGTGTTATTTTAAGCCACTTGGTTTATGGTGATTTCTTACACAGCAGTAGAAAATGAATACAAACCAACTATGATTTCACCAGCTCTAAGATTAGTCAGACCACATTTCTGGGATAGCAACAGGCTATTTATAGCTGAAATCAAGATGCCTTGGCTTTGATGTTTTCTCTAAGCTGCCAATTGAGTAACTGTATCAAAAAAGAAAAGCTACATTGTGTGTATTTGTTACCTTAAAAAATAATATCTTAAACTTGGATTGGCCTTCTCTTTTCAAGGCCCCTTCCTATCTCTTGTCTCATCTTACCCTCACAAAAGCCTGCTGGGGGAGATAAGAATAAGACCTATAGAAGTCATTTGCCCAAAGAGAACAAGATGGACTTCGCTTGATATCAGGAAAGCCTTTCCAACAATTACACAGGCCCACTGTGGATGGGGCCACTTCTGGGATCCTGCCCCGCTGGGGGAAGAGGCTGTGTGGTTCTCTTGGAAGGACTTGATGGGAGAGAGCTTGGCTTGGTGAAGAGGCCAGATCCCTGAGGTCTGTCCCAGCACAAAAGGGTCTGCGTGTCCAGGATCAACCAGACAAAATCAATGTGTAGGCGTGTTGGGCCTAGTTGGTCAGGTGAGAGCGCCTCCTACGGGAGTTCCTGCCATTCCCACAGTCGCTGTTTGTACAAAGCAGCAAAGGTACTGAACTTGGTGCAAAGCCAAACCCATGTGATGGATTCCAGAGACATCTTTTGAAAGGTACCAAGGGTTGCGATCCTGGTCGAGTTGCTCACTTTGTAGTAGAGGCGACTCTGACCTCCATCTGACTCCAGAGTCCTTGCCTTAGACCACGGTAGCGTGACCCACCATCCTCTGTGGGAAAACAGACACAGACTGAAGCAGATGGCTTGACGGTTAGAGACAGACAAGCCAACAAGACCCCAGATGGAGTGTGAGAGCAGGGGCCGGTGTCCCTAAGGCCTGGGACAGCGTGCTGGCCAGGGACCCAAGATAATGTCAATCCTCATGCAGAAGAGGGAAATATTGTTCCTTTGTGTTTTTCTTATGGCGCAAGCTCAAGGCCCATGGCCAGTGCCTGAGTTATTTAGAGCACTTTAGCCTGATTCCCCTTCCTAAACCTTAGGTTTCCCATCTATAAGATAAAAGTGTTGGATTAGCTGATCTCAGAAATCCCTTCTAGCTCTAGAGTTCTGCTATTATGGGAACAAAGATGTTCTTTGTGTTTTGTGTTGTTTTGTTTTTTGTACTCCCCCCCCTCCCACCCCCAAGTGCTTCTTTTGGAGATAATCAGAAGCTCATAGAAACTCAAAATGAGATGGACACCCAGTTCCAAGGATTTCTTTCCAGATTCTGGGAAAATTCTATTTCTGTGAAAACTTGGGCTTCTAGATTCCCAGATTCCTTGAGAGCCTTGCCCTGCAGAGAGAAGAGTTCTGGGATTTCTCTCCAGCCAGCAGAGGAGGACAGAGAGGGGGTGGGGGAGAGTGGGGAGGGGAGCAGACAGGTGGCTGGGATTCTGCCAGTCTTCTTGCCTTTCCTCCTGGGAGATATAGGGCTGTAGCAGGCCCTGGATAGTCCTGGCAGAAGCCTGAGGCTGGGAAGCATGCAAGGCACTGGGGCCAGTCTGGAGGCAGAACCCAGCCCACGAGAGCAGCTGTGGTTAATGTTGTGTGCAGGCCTCCATGATGATCTAGTTACCTGGGGAAACTGCTTTCCTGGGTTTCACATATCAAGGCTGAAATACATACAGGAATTTTGTGCTTCTTCTTCTTCAGTTGAAGAAGAATTGAGGGACTCTCTTCAAGTCTTTTCAAACCCAGTTTGCTTCTAGTGGAGACACAATCCCCATCTGGCATGAAGGGTGTTAGCCTGTGGTTTCAGGTGAACTTTAGACATCAGATTCAGAAACAGAATTCATTTTGGAAGTCCCCTGGTCCAGCCTGCAGGTGGAGAGCCTGTGTATTAATTTGCTAGGTTTTGAAAAATTAGGCCAATGGCACATTTTTAGTGGCTTTCTCAAGGTATAATGTATGAGCTCTATGGCTCTTCCATCATAAGTGTGCAATTCAGAGACACCGGGCTGGCTCCACTGGTGAAGCATGTGACTCTCAATCTTGGGATTATAAATTCGAGCCCCACATTGGGTGTAGAGATTACCTAAAATCCTAAAACAAATGTACGATTCAATGACTTTTAGTAATTTGTAGAGTTGTACAACCATCCAGTTTCAAACTTGGCCATCACCATTTTCCTGGTCAATCCCAAGTCCTCTTCCCAAGCAGCCACTGATCTGCTGTCTGTCTCTCTGTTTTCCAGACATTGCATCAATGAAATGATACACAAGATATTTTGCACCTTTGACTTAGCATAATGCTTCTAAAGCTTCCCCCTCTTGTAACATATATCCATACATACTTCATTCCTTTACATTGTTAAATAGTATTCTACTGGACAGATACATCACATAATTGTTTTCCCATTTGCCATTGACGGACATTTGGGATGTTGACAGTTCTTGGCATTAAGAATATTGCTGCTAGGAACATTTCTGTGTAAGTCTTTATCTGAACATAAACACTCATTTCCCTTCAGTAAAGTCCTGGAAGGGGAATTAGTGAATCATACAGTAAGCTTTATATTTTTGTTTTGGTTTGGTTTGGTTTGGTTTTTGTTTCTTTTAAAGATTCATTTATTAAAGAGAGAGTACAAGCAGGGTAAGAGCAGATGGGGAGAATCCCAAGCAGACTTCATGTTGACTGTGGAGCCTGACTTGGGGCTCAGCCCCATGACCATAGATCATGACCTGAGCAGAAACCAAGAGTCAGATGCCCAACCAACTGAGCCATCTAGTTGCCCCAGTAAGCTTTGCTTTTTAAGAAACTGCCGAACAGGGTGCCTGGGTGGCTCAGTGGGGTAAAGCCACTGCCTCCAGCTCAGGTCATGATCTCAGGGTCCTGGGATCGAGCCCCGCATCAGGCTCCTTGCTCAGTGGGGAGCCTGCTTCTCTCTCTGCCTCTGCCTGCCTTTCTGCCTGCTTGTGCTCTCTGTCTCTCTCTCTCTCTGTCAAATAAATAAATTAAAAAATCATTAAAAAAAAGAAACTGCTAAACAGTCTTCCAAAGTAGCTGTACCATTTTCCATCCCCACAAATATGTATGAGTCTCCTAGTTTTTTCACATCCTTGCCAACACTCCTGACCATAGTCATCCTCGTGGATGCATCGTGGTATCTCACTGTGGATTTGACCCACATTTCCCTAATGACTAGTGGTTTTGAGCATCTTTTTATGTGCTCATTACCCAAAGGCACATTTCCAACTAAGTGGAAAGGCAGGTCCTTTTTAAAAGTACCAGAAACGGGGGTCTGGGTTGCACAGTCAGTTGAGCATCTGACTCTTGGTTTTGGCTCAGGTCCTAATTTCAGGGTTGTGGGACTGAGTCCTGAGTCAGGCTCCACACTCATCAAGGAGTCTGCTTGAGTTTCTCTCTGCCCTGCCCCTTCTCCCCTCTAAAATAAGCAAATAAACCTAAAAAATAAGAAGTACCAGAAAGAAGCTTAAAGCTGATTTTATTTTGTTATTAGGAAAGATAGTCACAGGAGGGTTAAACAGATGCAATGACTGACCCTGTCATTCATGAATTTGTTTCATCAATAATTACTGAGGGCCTAATGTGCCTAGAGCTCTACTAGTCTCTGGAGATGAAACAATGAATGAGACATGGCCCCACCTTCATGTCCTCATGAAGATCTAGATGAACAGTGCATGTGGCTTATATTGTTGGAAGCTGGAGTGGAATACAGTGAAGGAGGAGCTCATCCAAGGGGCGTCTGCTCACTTCCCCACCCCGAGAGGTCCAGGAATACTCCTAAGTGGGGGAAACCATGTTAAATATGAGACCCAAGAGGTGAGTAGCCACCAGCTGGGCTATTGACGGCCGTGTTGAAGAAGAACATGACTCAGGTGGACAGGAAGGGCTGGGGCTAGATGGGGGAAAGAAAGAACAAGCACAGTCCTAGTGTGTCTGGCTCTCCTCGTTTACTTGAACTGCTGTAACAAAATACCACAGTCTTAGTAGCTTATAAAGAGCAGAGATGGATTTCTCACAGTTCTGGAAGCTGGTGAGTCCAAGATCAAGGCACTAGCATGGTCATGTTCTTGTACGGGCCCCTTTTCTGGCTCATAGCTGCCATCTTCTTGCTGTGTGTTCGCATGGTGGAGGGGACAGAGGGTTTTATAAGAGCACTAATCCCATTCATGAGGCTTCACCTTCATGAGCTAATCACCTCCCAAAGGCCCCACCTCCCCACATCATAGTCTTTGGGGGTTAGGATTTCCACGAAGGAACTGGGGGGCTGGGGCACGCAGACATTCAGAATATAGCATGGATACATGAGAGCAGCTCTCCATGAAGACACCTTAGGGCACTGGGGCTGGAGGGATGGAGAGATGGTCAGTGAGCAGGTGCAAGATCAGAAGGCTTGGCAGTGAGCAGTGAGCAGTGATGCCCTTGAAGGATCAGGCGACCCTTCAGAGAGTTCTCCCCACAGCACTGAGGGGAACAGGTGGAAGTGGGGGGCTCTGGCTTTCCTTTACAGAAGCTGTCGGGTCTCCCAGGGCCTAGAACCTGAGGTCTATCTCTCCAGGACCCAGCAGGGCCAGAGCCATTGGTCAGGCCACCTAGGGCCCTGGCAATGACCTCTGCCTTCCTGTGTTTCCCAGATGCTACATCACCCTCACGCAGTCACTGCACCTGACCATGAGTGGAGCCCCAGCAGGACCCGCAGGCACAGGCAAGACAGAGACCACCAAGGACCTGGGCCGAGCACTGGGCATCATGGTGTATGTGTTCAACTGCTCAGAGCAGATGGACTACAAGGTATGCCTCAACTCAGGGCTGGGGTGGGAGAGCGGGACTAGGAACTGGGTGGCAGCCCACATTGGGGTCTAAGTTTATTCATGCCACCCTGACCCAGCTCAGAGGCCAGGCACAGAGGTCTCTGCTGGCTTCATCCCAGGAGACCTGAGGATCTCTGATCCCTGGAGATTGGTTACCTCCCTGTAAGCCAATGAGCTTCATTTTGAGATCTCTTGTCACCTGTACAATGAAGAGGCTGAGCATCTATCCAAAGGCCTACATTCACTGTTTGATCTAGAACCACAGAAGGGCTCACAAGTGGCTCCCATAAAGTCTTCACGTGGAAGTTGAATTTGTGCTTCTCTGGAAAAGAGGGCACTTCCCCAGTATTTCTACAAGGGAAAAATACTTTTACAAGGGCAGGTGTGACTTCTGAAGGAGACTAGATTAACTTCCACTCCAACAAGTGATACCCATGAAGGTCAAGGGCAAGACCAATGTTCTTCATTTAGGCGCTTGTCATTTTTACTTTTTAAATGTATTCCAGGTTCTGTATCCTAGAGAAAAGCAAGAGGAACAAGAGGCCCATAGGTCACTTCTTAGCTAGCAATATTCTGCTAGAGGTCATATAGATTCTTTTTTTTTTAAGTGAAATAAGATTGTCTCACTTTCTCCTTATTTTCATTTTGTTTTATTGTATTATTTTGGTAAACTATCTTAAGTCCCTTTTGAAACAGGATGGCATGTAAATAAATTTAGAGTGGGAGGAAAAATAAAGCCTTACCATTAGTAGATTAAATATTTATATGTGTAAATCATCATAGATGGGGTACAAAATAAATTTAATTTAAGGATACTTTTAAAGACTGTGAGCTAACATACAGAAGTCTAAATGAGCTTCATCAGCTGTAAGTTTAATAATTTCTCTTGTGTGGAAAATTTTGCTGTGCAAAGAGTTGCAGAGACCTAAGCCACCATGTTTGCTCACAGCAAGCAAACTAAGTGAGGATTAAGAGGCCAAACAGCCGTCCTGCGCATATTCTACACAATTTACGTTTTACCATGGTTGCTTTTATTGATGAACACATTAAAGTGCTATTTCTCTTTAAAGAAGGTGGGGGGCGGCACCTGGGTGGCGTAGTCAGTTAAGCAACTGACTCTTGATTTCGGTTCAGCTTGCGATCTCAGGGTCGTGGGATCAAGCCACGAGTCGGGCTCCATGGTGGGTGTGGAGCCTGCTTAAGATTCTCTCTCTCCCTCCCCCTCTACCCCACCATGTGAGCATGTGCACACACACGTATGCTCTCTCTCAAAAAAAATTTTTTAAGTAATATTTCTCTTTAAGTAAGGCTAAAAGTAGGAAGTGGTTTTTTTTTTTTCCCTGTGAACTCAACCTTTAAGAATTAAGTTTCTAGATTCTTCTATAGTTGAGCAAAGGCAGCCTTGCTGAATATGTGTATTCTCCCAGAGTGACATTCCAGAGGACACGCTCATTTAGATGTAGAAGACCTGGTGTATCAATTGAAGGAGATCAGCAGGGTTTCTTCAAATTGATGCCTGGCAAGCAAACAGGAATAAAAGAGTTGGCCCCATGGTGAGGGGGTCACCAAGGCTATCTTCTCCAATTCTTTCAAAACTTACAGCTGAATCCTCATACCCTGCCAATGCCTCTGAGGGTACAGGATGAGAAGAGGGGTCTATCCATAGCTTGTCTGGACTCTGCAAAGCTTTGGTTGAGTCTACTGAAGACACAGATCAGAGCAAGAACTACAGGGATAACTGTAGGGAAACATGCCAAAATAATGGTGGTCTCTTCCTAGGCATCAAATATCCTATGTAACCAACATCCTCACTGAGCCATTTGCAAACCTCCTCTTCCCTTTGTTGTCCAGCTGATTAGAGTTATTTTCATCACAAAATGCTCTCCAGCAAGCAAGTTAATTTACGGAGTATCACCATTGCTCAGCATGTGTGTGCATCATGAAAGGACGGATGAATGGGTGGGTGGGTGGATGGATGGATAGATACATGATACCAGAGGAATACATGTAGGTAGATGGAGAAATGAGGGAGAAATGAGAGAGAGATGACAGGATGATATATGATGGATAGAACAGAGACAGACAAAGTATAACCTGGTCTATCTGGATAGACAATAGAGATATATGAAGTAATTGGGGAAGATATCAAATAGCATGTAGAATGTGTGTTCTACAGACTCTAATCCCTGGAATACTTCAGAGATGGGAAGAGCACAGAGTACGCTGGTCATGAACATCCTGGAGGATGTGAGACCCAAGGCTGTGTAAGGTTTAGGTGAGTGCCAAACAGGGCATGCGCCATTTTAACACCCCCTAACCCATTAGAACGTCAGCTTCAAACATAACCAAGTTCCCTGCATCATGGTCCTTCCCCTGCTCCTTGCTCTGCCTTCTCCCCTGAACTGTCCTCACAGGGCTTAGCTGGGACGAGGAGAGAATGGAGTGAGGGTCAGGAAGAGCCATTTCACAACTCACCAGGCATCATTCTGATGGGTCATTCACGACACTCACAACAACCTGTTTCTATATCCCCAGAGAACAAGTTACCAATAAATATGGAGCAGTAGCCAAGTGCATGAGAGCAGACTGGAGGATAGATTATAGGAGATAAGGGTTCCACAAGGAGGGAGGAACAAAAAGCCATGTAGAGAATATGCCCCAGAAGTGGTGGCCGTTAGGAAGATCCTGTGGGCTTCAGGACTCAAGTGGGAGCATGATGAAAATGGGTGGCATCTGAGGAAGACTCCTTGGGTAGCCAGATGAATGGGAGCAGGGAGAGACTTAAAGGTGGGAAATTTTTGCTGAGAACATTGCTGTTACTCAAACCAGGGACGGTGAGTCACCAGACTCTGGGGTAGTATAAATGGAAAAGAAAAAATGAAAGACTTTAATGAACAGAATGATACCTGGTGGACGTGGGGAAGGATGAGTGGTAAGACGGGGGAGGGGAAAGAGGAGAGATGGACTTTGGTCAGGGACCCTCACATTGCCTTCTGCCTCTGTAGGTATCAGGTAATGGGGTGGACACAGAACAGTGTGAAGACTTGGGGAAAAGGCAAAGTCATGGCTCCCCTCTGTTGCATCTGGTTGGAAAACCCATAAACCTAGTCCGTTCCTCTGGAAACCATTGCAATTTTAGTGCTAAAATGTTCTTTATGTCATGCCAGCAGTACTGTCCCCCTTGACCTTAATTCAGAGATGCTGTTGCTGAAGCAGCAAATGGTTTTGAACCTGAAAGTACCTGGGATTTTTTTTTTTTTGGACCTTTCTGTGGCATCAACACTATAAAACATGCATCCCTTCCTGAGAAACCTACTCTCTTGGTCTCTGAAACATTATATTCCACAATAACTCTCTGATTCTGCCATCTGGGTCTCCTTCTCTGATCCTCTTTTATAATTTCACATTTTATCTGGGTCTTGATGACTGTAGAATCTACCTTCCAGCCTTGCCCAAGAACTAGTCTTCCCAATTAGAAGGAAGGGTATTTAAATGCCTTCATGTTTTGTTAACACCCTTTTCTCAGACGTTTCCTGCTGACCTCTATCTTCCTCCCAGCCAGCTTCCCCAGGCCATGCATGCTAAGGTTCCCATTTTTCCAGTGACCCAGTGTGGAAATCTCAGACACCCTGATTTTTCACGTCCTTCCTTCCATAGTTGCAATCACTCACCAATGTTGATTCATCCTTCAGCAGGTCTTTCAAAGCTCCCAGATCTTTGGCCTTATTCCAGAAACAGTGTCTTGTACTAGGTAACACCACAGTCAGGCTCATAGTACCTTCCTATTATTGGGGTGGCATCAAAAAGTTTGGTGATATGGGGTCCCCGGCTGATGTGGGGTCTCAGGCCCACGGGGTAAAGTGTGGGGGTGACCAGTATCCACCTATGGAAACTTTACCCTTTTTTTTTGTCTTCTATATCAGATTTCCACCTGATGGAATCTTTAACAAGTTTTCAGAACCACTGTTCACCTGCAAAGACATGGGCTTTTGATTCCCAAACTGCCACATAAGTAACTGTGGCATTTGATATGTTGCCCAAAGACAGTAATGGACATAATATATATTACTATATATGCATACCAGGTGTTACATATACCCACACACACACACACTCATGAATACAATAAGAGTAACATCCACCTATAAGATGCAATGCCTGGGATTTACATCCCCTCCTCCATAGAGGAACCATCAATGGCTACTCAGTCCGAAATAACCATAACATTGTAGGACTCTCATGAGACTTGTCATTATCTGACCTTCTCTTCTTTTTGTGTCATTTTCTGTTTTCTCCCCTAGAATGTACATCCCATGAAGATTGTGGCTTTGTCTCCCTGCTCACAGCTGATTCCTCATGACCTAGGACAGTCCCTGACTCATAATATGTCCTCAGGAAGTGTCCGTTGCATGAATAGAGGAATCTGTTAATTCGGGGAGCTTAATGAAAAGTGGGGCTTATCCTTCCATCATTTTCACAGGCTAGCTTAAGGGATATTAGATCGATTCTCCTAAAATGTTGCTTTAATCTTGCTTTCCTCTGCTCCAAACCTCCACAGACCTCCACAGTCCCTTCTGATAATTCAAGGATTTTGTAACCATGACCTCCTTTTGTAATTCAACTTTCTAGCCCAAACAACAGCTTTATTTCTCCCTAGACATACTATGATTTTGCTCATACTTTGCCCATAATATTTACTGCTCCTGGAAAGCCCTTACCCACTTTCCTATAATCTTCCATTCTGCCTGCCCAGATACTTATCAGCCAGCATTCCCACTGCGTGTTCTGAACACAACATACAGTTCTGTGAGGTACCAGCACCCCAGATCTTCTGACTTCCCTTCCTGCATTCTGTCCACTATGCGAATGTTCACCAGCATGCATCCTGAGAAAACCAGGAGTCCCATGAGGAAAACAGAAAATCCTGGCCTTAAAACACTGACCGAATTTCATGGTGCAAGACTTTCCAGTCCTTCCCTTAAAATCCTAATATATGTTGTAAATTAGCAAAGGAGGGTTCTAGAATGCAGTGTTTCCTAAACTCAGTTGACCCAAACACTTTCTCTTCAAGCAGCATCTCTGGGATTTGGCATCCCATGAAATCAACTTCGGGAAATGTCCTAATACTGTCTGAAATTCAACTCTTTGGCAGCACTGATCACTAGCAAGTGCTTTAATTCACTCTCCTCTCTGAACACCATTAACAGCTGTGTCATTTACTATGCCCATTGGAACCACTGGTCCTGTGGCAATTTACCTGTTTTGTCTGTACACCTTCTGTCCACAGCCTAGCTAGAAGCACTTAGAGGGACTGAGCCCTTCTGCATCTAGAGCACAAGCTGTGCACAGCGCTGATGGTCAGCAAACCCTCATCACAGAAGTAAATGGGGCTTTTCCACTTGCCCAGTGCTTGAGCGACATCACCTTGCCGATGGCCTTGAGAGTGTCCCCCTGTAACCTCCCCCTTTGTATGATTCCATGGTTTACTGCTTCACACCGAATGCCCAGACAGTTTTTATTTTTAGGGCAGATATGCCATCTTCCCTTTGAAATTCTTTTCTTGCTCTCCTTTGAAAATATTTACTTGTCGTTCACTTTCTACAGATCTTATCACTTTCCCTGTCTATCTCCAGCTTCCTAGCTCTCTGGGAGGCCTGGGAGTTGGGGCCCGGATCTAAAGATACAGACATAAACTTTTTTTATCAGTACATGCCAAAGGCTGAGTAGAAGGCTTTTTTTTTTTTTTTTTGGTATGGTGCAAAAAAATAATAATAACAGTATTTTATTCATTTCCTGGGATTTTGAAAGCTACAGAATCAACAGTAATGGAACCCTGATGACATTTTAAAAGGATTTTAGTCCAGGTGTCTTAAAAATGTTCTGTTTGATCCCATGACTTACATGGGCACCCATGGCCATCGAGAATGTAAGTGCCCTTGAAATTATAATAGGAGTTTTTCAAACCGGTGGTCTTGAGAGGACTGAAAATATCCCTCACAAACAGGATGGGGACTGACAGATACACAACGGATGAGCCCAGCACTGAGACTAATTTAATCTTTGTACGTTTTGTTGCAGTCTTGCGGCAATATCTACAAAGGCCTGGCTCAGACTGGTGCCTGGGGCTGTTTCGATGAGTTTAACCGAATCTCGGTGGAGGTCCTGTCAGTGGTGGCCGTGCAGGTATGGGGGCCAGAAGTCAGTGGGAGCCCCATGGTCTTCTTGCTGCGTGCTATGGAAGCCTACATCCTCTTGCTGTCAAGCTCTGCTCATTCACTTCTGTGTCCCCTTCCCCACGTGGACTCCGTGCCCCCCTGCCCTCTAAAATCAGCCCTAGAGCAAGGATATGGGCATCCTGTGAGTCCCTACCGAGGTGGATCCATTTACTGGCCATGGGACTCCATTTCCTCCTCTGTGACAGGTTCCACCTGCTTCCTGGGGGCGAGGAGAGGATCAGACTGGGTGGGAGGGCCCAGCTCTTGGAAAGGCCATGGACGTTGGAAGTGTCTTCCTTGTTGTAGTTGAGTCTGGGAAAGCTGCTCTACCTCCCTCAGTTCAGTTCCCCTCATTGTGTTTAAAGCGAGGCTCCCAGGGTGCCCATTGCTGAAGGAAGGAAGTCATGTCTGGGTCACATCTGTGTGGCCACTTGTCTTTCAAGTCATCCAGAAATCATCTCCTCAGCGAAACACATCTAGCACAGTGAGTGCTATGCTCAGAACTAGGGGGAGAGGCCACCGGTTGAATAGGACTTGAACCCTAACTTCACAAATCAACTTTAGCTCTTGAGATGGGCTTGAGCGCTCTTCAGTACTCTAGGAGTGATTTGATTCTGGACTCACAGGATGGGGCAAGACTGCTAAATAATACGCCATCTTGAAACCAGGCCTTAAAAAAGGTGGAGATGATATGAATTAGGGTGAGGGTCTTTACAGACAGAGGAAGCAAGCAGAAAGAGAGAGAGGAAGGGAAAAGAGAGACAACCTCTGCGAAACTCTTTTCTGTGCCAACTACTTCTTACGTATAATCACTTATGTCATAGACAGACACTGGGGGGAGAATCCTTAGACCAGCTAAAAAGTAATTTGTCCAAGGACACATTGTCAGTAAGTGGCAAGGTTAGGGCTTGAACCCAGCGCTCCCGCCCACACTGTCGGGGTGCAGGTCTAGACACAGATATCTGGTATATGAGGAGTAAAATGCTAGAGAAGAACGTGAGGCTAGAGGGGTGGGTTCAAGGCAAACAGCAGACGGGTTCTGATGCCGTGATGTGTACTGTGCCTTCTTCAGTGGGCAGCAGGGAACCTCTAGAAGCTTCTGTAGGGGAAATTGCTCCCTGCTCGGCAATGGTTTTAAGGAAGGGCTGAGCAGCAGGAAAGTCAGTGGCCACAGTGAAGTCAGTGGCCTTTTGTGGTGGCCCCAGTTGGAGCTGCATCCTCAGTGGGAGACCCCCGGCCTTCCCCCAAGGCCCCCCAGTTGCCCCAGCGAAGCATAGCCTTTGCCAGTACCTGTTCTGTCCTCCTTCTAGTAAACTTGGTGCCCCGGGGGAGCTTGTAGTCTCAGAGACCCGAGTGCTACCAGCTCCACAAGGCATTATAAGGGTCTACGCAGTGAAGGAAGCGTGTGGTGACAGCACTTGGGACACTAGCATGACTGGCCTCCCAGTTCGTGCCTGCGCTCCATACAGCCCAACCACGTAATTTTCCTCCTGTCTTTTGCCTTGATTTCCAGAGCAATATGTATAGAGGACAGAACAAGGAAAACAAGAGCTAGGAAGGACTCTTTGGTCCCCCTAAGCCTCAGTTTGTTTCCTTCAATGAGTGGAATGCGCAGGGCAGTGGACGAGGCAAAAGCTTAGCTTGACAGACACGCTTATGGGGGGCAAGGGCACCACGGACCACCCTTTGTCTGCAGCAGATGGTGGTCCATGGTGGGGAAGCTGGCAGAAGCAGCACCCTCCTGCTCCTGCTGGCCTGTGCATCCTGACAGGACACCCCTCTGCACCCCAGCGTGCTGTCCCCATGCCACAGGCTGTCACCGTCCGCGTGCACTAGAACAGCAACAGAGCTCACACCATCCACTGATTCCATGGCTCACCTTCATCTCCAGATGGATCTGGGAGCCGTAAATGTTTGAGGGAGGGGGCTCTTCGGGAGTCCCTGCACTTCGCGTGTGCGTGCACACACACACACACACACACACACACACACACGCAAAGTAGTCAGGCTTTCCATCTCTTGTATTGGCCAGCCCGTTGGTGCTGCCATTCAGGGACTCTTGCCCTGTCTCTTGATGAGACTTTCGCAAGTTGCAAAACTGTGGAGCTCTTCTCTTGTTCCCGATAGCGATGTATGGTTTTTCCCTTTCCTTTGGATTGTTGGACTCAGTAGGAGTTGAGGGCAGCAGGAAGTCAAGGAGCCGGCTGGAACACTCTCTTGGACAGAGAACCCTCAACTAGCTTGGGCCACGGGCGCTGGCTGGGTGCATTTCACATCGGTGGCTCGAAATCAGGTGTGATAGGAGTCCTTTCACAATGGAAACTGGCAAATCCTACAAATCGAGCATTTTGTTCTCCTGGCGAGCTGGGTCTTCAGCATTTACCAGCACACCTCTGCATTGTCAAAATATGTCAGTGCTGCCAGATTTTTTAAATTTTAAAGAGAAGCTGAAATTCCAGATTTTTATTTAAAAAAAAAATCTCCAGGTTTCCGAAAGTTGGCAACTCATTCAATTAAAAAAAAAAAAAAAAAGAAAGAAAGAAAGAAAAGAAAAACACTCCTGAGCTGGCCAAAAACATGGCACTGGCTGCGTTCACCTCTGTGTAGCCACTTCAGAACTTAGAAGGACCAGGATTAAGGCCCCTTTCAGCTCTGTGTGAATTTGGGGATAGAGGATGTAGAATAACATGAATAAAATAGAACTTTCTCTGAGTACTAATTCTGGGCCTAGGATGGTTCTGAGAGTCGGGAGAGAAGCTTAAGCCCTTTGCAGCCATGAGTGTCGAGAATGATAATCATAATTATACCATGTACCTGGGAGTTTTCTCCTTCTTTCACTGCAGACACCTGGTAGCTCATGGATCACCCATCTTTTTTACTCCCTTGCCCACCATCCTCTGTTTGTTCTACCTACTGGAACATCCACCTCTCTCATCTCTGCTGGTAGGAGTTTCCACATCCTCCCTTCCAGCTGCTGGCCCAACTGCAGAGGGCCTTTCTCTTCCTCACCAGTCAGGCTGTGTTGAGATGACTGCCCTCCCTGAAATCCAGGGCCACTTAGCCTGAACAGTTACCCCTATGGTGTCCCAGCACAACAGGGTTGCCAAAGGGCCATCTCGGTGTCCTTCCAAGGAACCCTGGGGAAGAGCCAACAAGAAGCAGTGAGAGCCAGACTAGGGTCAGTGTAGAACTCATCTTGGGTTCCAGAGATTGTGGGAGCAACCCCACATGCAATTGGGATCTTAAACAGCTTTTTATAGGGTGGGATAAACCAGACAAGGAGGTGGGCAAGTACTTATGTGTGCAGTTCATGTCTGAAACCACACAACAGTGTTCAGCTCTGGTCCTGCCACCTACCAGCTGGGTAACTTTAGGCAAGTCTATGTCTCAAGTCCCACATCTATAAAGAGGGTCAATAATAGTACCTACTAGATGCAGTTGTAATAATTATTAAAAGAGTTAATGTGTGTAAAGCACTTAAAGCTCTACAGATAGTAGGCATGTGACAAGTATTAATCTCTGTGATACTGCTGATGGCGGTAATGGTGTTGATGATGATGATGACCATGATGATGGTGGTAGTGATGGTAGTGTTGGTGATGGTGATGACCATGATGATGGTGTTGATGGTGGTGGTGACAATGATGATGGTGGTAGTGATGATGTTGATGACCATGATGATGGTGGTGGTGATGATGGTGATGACCATGGTGATGGTGGTGGTGATGATGGTGATGACCATGGTGATGGTGGTGGTCATAATAATGATGGTGCTGATGATGGTGATGCATGATGGTGGTGATGATGGTGATGACCATGATGATGATGGTGGCGATGGTGGTGGTGGTGGTGGTGATGATGATGATGACCATGATGATGGTAATGCATGATGATGGTGATGCATGATGATAATGGGATGATGGTGATGGGGGTTGTGAAGACCATGATGATGGTGATGGGGGTGGTGATGATGATGGTGTTGATGGTGATGCATGATGATGGTGGTAATGATAGTGATAACTATGATGATGGTGGCAGTGGTGGTGGTGGTGATATTGGTAGTGATGATATTGGTGGTGGTGATGGTCATGGTGATGATGATCACTGTGATGATGGTCATCATGGTGATAATGGTAGTGTGAAAATAGTGGTGATAAGATGATGGTGATGGTATTGGCCATGATGATGATGGTGACCATAATGATGGTGGTCATGATGATGGTCATGATGATGGTGGTGGTGGTGGTGATGGTGACAGTGGTACTGATGACGGTGATGACTATGATGATGATGGAGGTGGTGATTACTATCATTATTATGTAAGCACTGCAGGCCACAGGTTAAAGGGCAATAAAAAGGACAGGGAAGGAGGGTCCACACCCAGGTCTCACAAGCCTCCTCAATACCCTTCATTCCTTCTCAGCTGGCCCAACTTCAGACTGTCTTCCCAAACATAGTGCCCTAAGTGATGAGGCAGTACTCACCAGCCATTTTCCCTAGCATAACAGATAAACACTGTATTCACCTTATTTTGAAACTGCCCAACAGAATGTCCTAGTAGGTTCTCCAAGGTTCCTTTTATAAAAGCTTCTGGTATTAAATAAGTTCAATCCAGAATTCCCGGATGCTTTCATATTCCAGTCTCGGCACACACCTGTAGGAGAGACATTCTCGAGAAAGTGGTCTGACAACAGCCTGGGCAGAATCTGATCCCATCCCATTTAAAATCCTACACCCGTCCAAGGAGAAAATTGCACTTAATTATTCCCACAGCAATCCAGGCTGGCATGTTGGTTCAGAAGCCACACCAGCTGTGATTGCTCTCCCCCATCCCCTCCACCCCCCTTCTCTGTCTCCTCCTCTGCCTCCTTGCCTGTCTGTGTTCCTCTTCCCCGTAACTTCTCCAAAAGTGCGTGTGCTCCAGCATTCTTGGAGGTGGGTATTTTCATGTCTCTGTCAGATTGGTCAAGCAGAATCGCATATGTGTTTGGGACAAAGTGTGGCATTTGTGAGAGTAATTACTCTGCTATTTCAAAAATGTATAAAATACTACTTACCCTTTTTCCCCCCAGAATTCTGCCAGTACCATCTCAATCAGCTTGCTAGGCCTTGTCTCCAGAGATGCATGTCTGCAGGACACACTCCACTGCCCCCCTCCCTCCAGTCCCCTGTCCCTCTCCATGCTCCCTGACCAGATATTTCTGTCATGTCCCTTCCTTCCCCATGGCACAGGTATGCTGGGGCCAAGGAAGGAAGCAGCAAGAAGCGACAGATCATTTAGCAAGGCCTTGAGAGGTCACCACAGCAGTGTTCCAAGGACTCAAAGCACCGAACACATTCTAGGGTCTCAGAACCAAGGGAGCTTCCCACGTACCACCCTTTATAGAGGAGCTGAAGGTCTAAGGTGAAAACACGGAATCACTTTTTTTTTTTTAAGTACAAAGTGTGAGTGGGTTGTACTTCCTGCAAACTCCAATCTGCTTTTGCAGAGAGAAGGATGAAGTGAACAAGGCAGGATTTTAGTAACACATGGCATCAGGGTGCAAGGTCTGGACCCTGAAGTGGGCCACTTCCCTAGAATGGAAAGGGCAAGGTAGAGGGGCTTGGAGGAAAAAGCTGGGAGGATTCAGGCAACACCGATCTAGTCGATGACCTCTTTGACACCTGTCACCTGCAGAAAAGATGGTGTGACCATTAGCCTTCACGAGTGTGTCTGACAAAAGTCTCCAGCCTAGGTGGGAGGATGTCAGGGTAGAACCCTCCATGATCCCCACCAGCTTTTAGCCTTGGAAGGGAAAGACCTCATTCTTAAGAGATCCCATCAGCACCCCCAGGGTCAGACATGCACACAAGGCTTGTGCAGGATCCTGAACCAATCATCTACAATCAGGGCTGGCCTGCAATACAGAGAGGTCAGAACTCTGACCCCCGAGCCCGAGCCCAGTGGGTCTTGATAGGCTCACTTTCTCTTCCAGCTTCCACAGCCTTTAATCATCCCTCTCTCGTGGAGCTCGATTTCTGCCTTCTGCTTTACATGCGTCTGACCTCAAGACCCACCAGCACGAGCCAGGCTGGCCCAGGTTAGCGGGCTGCAGAGACATGTCCTGTCCATGGCAGGTGGGGCAGGGGTAGTGGAAGGTACAGGTGCACCAAGGGGGAGGGGCCAGCCTGCAGGTCTGACGGGGACACCGTGAGCAGTGGGGAGGAGTGGAAATCCAAGAATTAACCAGACCACGGTAGTTCTTGAATTGAGCATATATCCAAATCATCTGGAGGGTTTACCCATCAACTGGACCCCATCCCAGAATTTAGGGTGTGGAGCTAAGCCGGGGGTGGAGCTAAGAATTTGCGCAGGAATTTGGTAGGCCCCAGGATGCCAAATGGTGGAGAAGCCCCTTGTACCTTCTTGCTTTCCTTGCCTTCAATTTCCTCACTGGTAAAATTATTTTGTGGATCAGTTTCCCCAACTTTGGCATGTTCAATGTCTTGAGCCTGATAATTCCCAAATTCTGCCCCCTCCAACTTGGGACAACAAAAATGTCTCCAGCCATGGCCAGATGTCCCTTGGGGAGAGCAGGTACAAAATCACCCCTAGTTGGGAACACTGGTTTCTACATAGCCGTGTGTGTTTGTGTGTGTGTGTGTGTGTGTGTGTGTGTTCTTTAGTGAGTGAATGTGCCTTTTCTTACCACGTGGAAACACAGGTCTCTAAATTATGATTATTTTCAGAGCAATACAAAATTCCCCTGAAATGTACATGTCTGATGCAGAGCCATGTGTGGCTGGCACACTGTCCTTCTAGTAAAAGGCAGTTTGGGGAAGGGCCTAATGAGAGCACAAGCTCTGGGACCAGATTGCCCGGTTGGTAACTCAGGTTGCCTCGCGTTCCAATTGTTAGACAGCCGGCAGGTTTCTTTTTCTTTTTTTCTTGCAACTTTTTATTTTTGATTGACTTTAGACTTACTATGACTCACAGAAACAGCTTTGCTTCCCCTTGTGCCCCTCCTCTTGCCTCCCTAAACTCGGCATCTTGCATAACTGGGGCACAGCTTTTTAAATGCCTCTGGCTCGCTTTCCCTACCTTTAAAATGAGGATCTGCCCATCTCGCCCAGCTATTGAAAGGATCCAACAGGATAAGTCAGGTCAAACACTGAGACGCTCCAGCTTTGAATCCGCTCCATACTCTCTCACGAGCGCCCCCTATAGAGTTTCACACAAAAGGACAGATGCCACGGTGCCGTGGTGCGCGGTAGATTCTCACTGAGAATGAGGTTCTGGGGCTCAGGTGTTGTAGGAAGGAAGGCAGAGTCATGGTGAGCCGCGGAAAGGGCCCTGGGCTCTAGTCTTCATCCAAGGGTATCAGGGCAATCAGTAAATGGCAACTAAACTCACTTCCCCACCCCATAAGATGGTGCGTGTTCAGCGTATTTGATAGCTGGGAGATCTGGGGCCGCAGGAGAGAGCCCATTCTTAAGCACCCACATAAGCTGTGGGGTGATGGGGAGGCGGGGGGTGCTGTGCAGGGCCGTGCCATGAGCCCCACATGTGCAGGGCGCTGGAGACCACCTGTCCCACAAAGGCATTGCCATTCTGTGTGCAAAAGAGAGGGTTCAGTCTCAAACTAATTGCCATGAGCTCAAATGCGTTTACAGTCTCGAGAGCTTCACTTTGGGGAAAGGAGAGGAATCTTAACTGTAGACCCGTCCCACGTTCTGGTGAGTTCCACCCAGCCAGACACTGGAGAGAGCCTTGCTCTATGGTAGGTGGCCCAGCTGCTTCCTGTCTTTCTCTTCCACTTCCTGCTGTCCATCTGTAGTCCTTCTGTCTGTCCATCTCTTCCTTCCATAAGTGTTCCAGCTCTGGCTCTGTCCTTCTCTGTTTCTGTCTGTCCCCTCTCTCCCAGACACGCACCTACAGTCCAGTCTTCCCCAAGCGCTTGGCTCTTCTAAACACCCTGACCATGACCAACATTACTTGAGCTCGCTCAAAACCTTACACTGCCCACCCTCTCCCCGTTCCACCTGCTGTCAGTTTTTGCTTTCAGGAACCCCGAGAAGCTGGAGATACTCGGAGACATTCCGGGGCCGGGCCGAACAAGTGTGTCCCTCTTGTCTTCCCTCCTTCTGTCATGGACCATTTTTGCACACACTTTTCCGAAGTGCTGTGTGTGAAAAACGGTGGTTCTGTTCCTGTCTCTGCTCCCACTGCTATAAGCATGATCTAGAATGTAGAGCTGACCAGGTCAAGCTTCAGCTTACGTCCCCACATTGAAGAACAAGTCTGATCTCTTCAGAAAGGCCCTCCTAGCCCTCGGGGATGTGGGTCTGGCCTTGCTTTGCCATCTCTGGGGCACCCGATCCCTGAAGAGGTGACCTGTGATCACGATGTCTGTTCTAGAGATGTGGTCAGAGGAGGTAAGCCAGGCTGAGGACCACATTAACAATTCCTACTGCCTTTCTTAAGGTTTTCTGTATGCTAAGCTCTTTGCAAGCTTGATTCCATTTAATCCTCAGCACAAGCCCTGGGGGTATGTCCTGGTGTTCCCTTCATCATGCAGGGCCAAGAGCCCAGGCTCCAGAGTCCCCTTGCCCGGATTCAAGTCCAGAACATGACCACTTACTAGTGGTGCAAGGCCAGGCAAACTACCCCACTGCCTAGTGCTTCTGGTTCATCATCGAGAAATGGGTTCGAAAGGTCTTGGTGGAGAGCAAATGAATTAATATGCAAGAAGCCCTCAGAACAGTGCCCGGGGAGTGGGATTAGACACCTGCTCGCTGTTCACTCCCAACCTCTTAGCTGCTGTGCTGCCAGTACAAATATGGGCGACCAGATTTCTTCTGGACAGGCAGGAGATGGTCCAGGGTGCCGCCACTGCGCCTGTCCTTCAGGGGCAGGGGCCCCAGACCAGGTGTCTGCGCCGGGTGTCACCACGCTTCCCAGCCTTAGCTAGCACCCCACCCTCGGAACATGGCGCAGACCTTTTCTGTCGACTCGCTCACCAGGTCAAAAGCATTCAAGATGCAATCCGAGACAAGAAGCAGCGGTTCAACTTCCTTGGGGAGGAGATCAGCCTGGATCCTTCTGTGGGAATCTTCATCACCATGAACCCGGGCTATGCCGGCCGCACGGAGCTCCCAGAGAACCTCAAGGCTCTCTTCAGGTGAGCATCCGCACTGCCCTGCACAAGGGCCCAGCAGAGAAGCTGCTTCTGTTTTCTTCACTGCAAATGATTGCCATACATATTAGAAGAAATCTGGAACGCATAACAAAGTAGAGTTTATAAAACCACCTTTCCTGCTATCACCAGTAAAATCATTTCTTGCTGAATTCTATTCTGTTCTCCTTTATATGGGTATTTTGAAGTCCTACATTTGTGGTCGGCACACAGTTTCATATTGGTTTTTGTTTTTTGTTGTTTTATTCCCACTTCGTACTCTATCATAATCCTAACAGAAATCATCTTTTCTGTTAAATGGTCTTAAGGTATCTCATTTCATGGCTACATTTTATTCTGCCAAGTACATGGCCCACGGTATAATTAAATACCCCCTGTATTTAAATATTAAGACAGTTTCTAACATTTAAAAGAAATGTATACATACTGCTGTAATGTGCATCTTTTTACATAAGTCCTTTTCTCCGTATATGTGATTATTTTCTTTGGCTAGCTTCCTAGCAGCAGAATCACTGAGTCAACAGGGAGGTGCGTTTTTAAGGCTCTTGATACACATCAACAAATTACTTTCTATACAAGAGTACTGCCAAACCACACTCCTGGTAGTGAGGCACAAGAACGCCTCTTCTGTTTCCCCTTGGCCACTGGTGGAGATTGCCATGCTTTAAAATCTTTATCATAGTAAGAAAATGCAAACGCATTTTCTAGAAGGGGCTGTAGTCTCCGTTCTTTGTCTCAGGGCAGAGAAGTCAGCCCAGCCGCAGAAGATGCCTCGTGGCTTCTGATTCTCTGCCTGTTGGACCGTGACCTAAGCCAGAAAGGCCCTGGGAGTCATGACACAGAGGTCGGCTTCATCTGGGGACCCAGAATCCCTGTACTCTTGGGGATGTGGGGCCCAGGAAACCGCTTGACCACCTCCCTGCGCACTTCGTCCCTCGGTCCGGTCCCTGTGTGCTCCAGCGGTGGCAGATCCCTGTGTCACAGGAACAGTGTGGGCATCCCCACATCCAGGCCCTTGGCCACTGCTACCAAGAGCTGGTTGGAATACCACCAGGCTGCCCCACGTGGTGGCTGTTCGTTTGCACAAAGTATTTAAGTGAGCTTTGTGTTCACAAGCAATTACAGAGGTAGCTTATCACCCTGATCAGAGCCACTCTTTACATTTTCCCCGCCAAATTTAAAGGGAACGTTTACACCAGAAAATTGGGAGGGGGGGTAGAGAAAAATATGCGTAAAAACAATAAATACGAACATCTACATTTATACTTCATTTTCACAAAAGCCCTACCTGTGAGCTGGGTACTTCCAGTATCCCCCTCGTACAGGGAGAAAACAGGGCCAGCACATTGTCCAGGTCGGAACCGTTCCTGGGGTTAGCTAGAAGCCCAAGCAGCAAGCCACAGAACATGGGTTCAGACACAGACAGCCTGACTCCAGAACCCTTGCCCTCCCCATCTGAAAACTATCATCCAGAGATGGTTGTAGCCCTTTGGCAACCTCCCTTCCAATATCCAGTGGGCCAAGTATTTATTTTTTGAACTTAGGATAAGACCCTATCTAAGGTAGGACCCTGCCTTCGTTAACTAATATTTTCCCATCCCACTAAATAGTTTTCCTCCTCTAGCATTATTTTCCAGCCTTCTGTTGTGTAGATACATACCTTTTATTTTAAGATTTTTTAAAATTTATTTATTTGACAGAGAAATCAGAAAGAGGCAGAGAGGCAGGCAAAGAGAGAGGGGGAAGCAGGCTCCCTGCTGAGCAGAGAGCCCAATACGGGGCTTGATCCCAGGACCCTGAGATCATGACCTGTGCCAAAGGCAGAGGCTTAACCCACTGAGCCACCCAGATGCTCCAGTGAACTCATACTTTACCTTATTTCAAGCTGCAAAATAATTTTGAGACTCTATGTGTTTGGTTCCCCCTTTGAATTTGAATACAATGAAAAACAATTTAAAGGAAAAATGTTCTTGAATGATATGTTTTTGAAAATTTTAAATTTGTCTGGGGAAAATGCAGCTAAGTGTAAACAACTTTAGGCTCCTGTTACATACTTAATAAATTAACTTTAAAACTAAGTAATTTAAAAATCAAATGTTTCCAGAGCTAGCGGGGGGGGGGGGCACCATATTAAATCCTTATAGACAAAAATTCCCCTCTGTATTCCCATATATGCAATTTTTTTAAAAACTTTATTTATTTATTTTAGAGAGAGAGAGAACATGAGAGCCAGGGGAGGGGATGGGAGGGGGAGAGAATCCCAAGCAGACTCTGCACCGAGCACGGAGCTCAGTGTGGGGTTCAGTCTCATGATGCTGAGATCATGACCTGAGCCAAAATCAAGTCAGTCACTTAACCAGCTGAGCCACCCAGGCGCCCCTCATATATGCATTCTTTGGCCAGATGGAGTTAGTGGGTATTTATTTTAGACCTTAGCATTAGATGTTCACATTTGTATGTACATAAGCACAGAATAAGCCCCAGGAGGAGATGTGCAGTTTGAAAATGAGAAGTAGATTCTTATCCATCTCCTTGGACAAGAGAGTCCATATCTTTTATCCTTAGCCAACTCATCCCTAAATTGGGAATCTCCGATCAAACCCCTGCTAAGGGCTAAATGTTTATATCACAGATCCCTCTGTCTGTGACCTCAGCCAATGTCACATGTCTTCCAAGCCTCCCTTCACCTGTGGGTGGGAAACCATCTTGGTCCTCTGTCTCCCCATCCACAGGCCTTGTGCAATGGTGGTTCCCGACTTTGAGCTGATCTGTGAGATCATGCTGGTGGCAGAAGGATTCATTGAAGCACGATCATTAGCCAGAAAGTTCATCACCCTTTACCAGCTGTGCAAAGAGCTGCTCTCGAAACAGGTACTCTCTCCAGTTTGGCTGGACCACCAGACCGGTGGGATGGCCTGGCTCTGAATGGGGTCTGGGCCAATGTAGGGGAAGCTTCTCAGAGAGAGTCAGTTTTCTGTAAGAATAGTATAAGCTCTCACCACTTCTACAGCAAAGACTCATGTTCATTTTCTTAGCCTAGCATTAAAACAAACAAACAAAAACTTATTTGGTCCTCAAACTTTTTTTTCCATAGTCTAGCATCCTTGGGCTGTTTCCATAGAGTTTCTCCTCCCTTCAGGCCTCTCTTACTAGAACCATCTTTGCAGCCATGGGCACACTCTGCCTCATGAAATCTGACCCAGGTGGATTTCTTTTAAAACCTCTTCTATTTCGGGACCCCTGGGTGGCTCAGTGGGTTAAGCCTCTGCCTTTGGCTCAGGTCATGATATCAGGGTCTTGGGACCGAGCCTCGCATTGGGCTCTCTGCTTGGCAGGGAGCCTGCTTCCCCCGCTCTCTGTCTCTCTCTGCCTGCCTGCCTCTCTGCCTACTTGTCTGTCAAGTAAATAAATAAAATCTTTAAAAAAAAAAAAAAACTCTTCTGTTTCTCCATGCTTTCTGGGGCTCCTTTCTCACTGTGTTATCTGCTGGTTCCCTACCACCACGGACTTGCAAGCCAGTAGCCAACATCCACCAACCAGCCCAAACCTCCCTTTTGAGCTCTAAACCTGTATATGTAGCAGTCTACACCACAGCTCCCCAAGCTGGGCCTCTAAAGCCCGTCCTCCTGCCCGTCTCCACCCCAGGCTACTTCTGCATTCTGTGCTTCCGAACGCAAACCCGCACTTACTCACTGGCTAATTCTGGAACTGGGAGTCATCCTTGGCACTTTCTTTTCCATCCAACCATGGATGAACGGTTGCGCGTTCCACTCTGGGAATCTCTCTTAAATCCATCTCATTTTCTTCCTACCACTTTATATCCAAGCACCCCTGCCTTTTGATTTAAACTCTTGCCTTTCTACTAGTTGCTACCGGTAATTTTTCTGCACTGCTTTTCTCAGAGCATTTGAAGGCCTCCCCAGTGTAGAGCACATGAGCTCAGCCTCGACCATCTCTAAGAGCTAACATGGCTTCCTCCTGACCATCTCTATGAACTAACATGGCTTCCTCCTGGATGCCCTTCCAGTCTCTGAACATGCAAGGAGTAACCAGATAGGTCGGGAGATTCTGTTTGCTTTCCCTGGCCCCCAACCTCCTGTATACCCTGGGTCTGCTTTGTGGTCAGTCATAGAGGGAAGAGTAGCTAATGCCAAACCAGAAGCTGGGATCTGCGACTACCACAATCTTCCGTGTCATTGATCCTTTCCTAAGCCTCTGCCCTGGCCTCCAAAGTGACCTGCCTATAATTTCATAGACGCTAGCACAGGCATAGGGCATCCTGCCTCCCAGCAAGCCTGCCTGACCTGTACTATCTTCCCCCAGGATCACTATGACTGGGGTCTGCGGGCCATCAAGTCTGTGCTGGTGGTGGCTGGATCCCTGAAGCGAGGGGACCCTGACCGCCCTGAGGACCAAGTCCTGATGCGCTCCTTGCGAGATTTCAACATCCCCAAGATCGTGACTGACGACATACCCGTGTTCATGGGCCTCATTGGGGATCTCTTTCCTGCCCTGGATGTGCCCCGGAGGAGAGATCTCAACTTCGAAGCACTGGTTCGGAAGGCAGTGGTGGATCTGAAGCTCCAGGCTGAAGACAACTTTGTGGTCAAGGTACGCGGAGGCTTTCCCTCCCTAAAATTTTTTTTGTCTCTCACAGCTTTTCTTGGATGATGGGACATCCTTAATCCAAAGTATTGCCTTAGATGTACAAATATGTGTCTACCTAGGCATAGTTCATTTCAAGAGCTCTTTCCTGGGGCACCCACACTGTGGGAAGGGTGGTGGGGAACGCAAGGGCAAGATGGCACCCCTTCTATCAGAAATCCCATGATCCAGCAGAGGACTAAGTCCCAGCCCGTTCTGTTCTTGCACATGTCCTCTTCCTGTGAATTACTTCAGACAGGATTAGAGAGGACAGATAGTGGTAGACTATGGGAGCCATGTTGGTTCTTTGGCATGTTTCTGAGCTTGTAAGCATTTTGAAGTGATCAAGGGCAAGCTTTCTCACAATTAGAAAGACCTGAGGGTGGTAGGCAGACTAATGCCACCCTCCCTCCCCTCACCTGAGACGTCTGCATCCCAGTCCCCAGAATCTGTGCTATGTGACGTAGCAATGGAAGATGAGTGTCGCTGATAGAATTAAATCTGCTAATCAGCTGACCTTGGGATGGAGGGATGGTCCTGGGTTACCTGGATGGCCCTGTATAATCACAATGGTCTTTTAAGTAGGAGGGTGAGTGTCCCCCCGCCATCACTGGCAGTGAAGGTGGAGAAAGGGGCCACGTGCCAGCAAATACAGGCAGTCTCTAGACTCAGGAAAAGGCAAGAAAACAGATTTTCTCATAGAGCCTCCAGAAGGCACTGGCCCTGTCAGCACTTTGATTCGTGCCCCATGAGACCCATTTCAGACTCCCGAGCACTGAAACTGTAAGAGTCATGTTGTTTCAAGCCTCCACACTGGCAGTCATATGTTAGAGGAACAACAGAAAATGAAGATGTTTAGCAGCAAGTATAGACTTTCAGGAAAAACCCTGAAACTTCAGGGAACGTATGACAGGTTCCGTGGCCTTTGGAACCATGATTGTTTCTACTGTGTTCTGGGGAGGCTCAGGGCAGGTGAAGACATTTCTCCTTGCATTAGAACAGTGGATGGCTGAAGAAGGCTCTGTCTAGAATGGATCTTTAACCGTGATTAAAATGGTCTTGATTAGAAGTGAGTAGACTCATGACCTACCTCTTCGAAAAGGAAGCACTGGTTGGGGAGCTTGGCTGGTTCAGTCAGCAGAGTGTGCGATTCTTGATCTCAGGGTTGTAAGTTTGAGCCCCACTTTGGGCATTGCAATGACCTTTAAAACATCTTATAAAAAATAAAATAGAGCACCTGCCTGGCTCAGCTGGAAGAGCGTGTGACTCTAGATCTTGAGGTTGTGAGTTTGAGCCTCATGTTGGGTGTAGAGATGACTAAGAAAAGTAAATAAACTGGGACGCCTGGGTGGCTCAGTCATTAAGCATCTGCCTTCGGCTCAGGTCATTATCCAAGGTCCTGGGATCAAGTCCTGCATTGGTCTCCTTTCTCAGCGGGGAGCCTGCTTCTCCTCCTGTCTGCCTCTCTGTCTGGCAAATAAATAAAGTCTTTAAAAAAAAATAAAAAAATAAACTTAGGAAAGAAGGGAAGGAGGGACGGGGGAAGAAAGGGAAGGAAAGAAGGTTGGTTGGTTTATTGGTTAAAAGACCAAGCTACAAGGGATTGGCCAACATGGGGCAAGGACCAAATGCTGTAGTGATTTAATGGCGCTAGATAGCATTTTTATCAAGGTTACAGTGCATTGTTACATCTTTTGGGTTTTGGATGGAAAGTTCCGTATTTTCTGAGTGGTCTGCCCTCATCCCGTTTTTCCGGAAGTTGGTTATTTTTACTGAGCAACTTCACAGACGCTAACGTTCCAGAACACACAGATGTTGCCACAGTAGAAGTGCATGCACACGAGTAACTGTATATTGGAGCAGAGTGTGACAAGTCCCACAAAAGAGGATCCTGGGCAGTAATACCTTTGGGAAGCCCATGACCACCACCATAAAGTTCACAAGTGCCTTTATGTGACATATGGCACCAGACCCCCCTGCAACCCCTGAGGCCAATGGAGCAGATGAGGAACTTCACATACAAGGACACTGGGCTGGCGTTACTTCTCCAGGATACCCCGCAGAGGGTTCTGTGAGAGAGAATGTGTTCCGCCCTTGAGGAAGTTGCTGGCGGGGGGGGCGGGGGGGCACCTTCCTTCTACGCCATACCAGACAGCATTTCGAGCACGGAATACAATACCGTTGGTAGATATTAAGCCCTAGGTCTAGGTAAATAGAATTGTAAATTGCCGTCGGCCTCCATCTCTACATCTTGGAGCTTCCATGTCACCGAAGAAAGCAAAACATGACCTGGTCCTTCCCAGTTGTGGTCGGTTTTGCCTGTCCACTGTCCCCATGCCCAACCACCCTCCTCCCAAGTGCAGTGGATAGATGTCGTCAAGGTAGAGATGGGCTTGAGGGCCTTCCTGGAGGAGGCAAAAGGTGGGTGGAGGGCTGGATGGAGAAACACAGAGATTGTCCACCCAGCAACAGGAAACAGAAGGGCACAGGGGCAGAGAGTGAACAGTAGGACTGGAAGGTAATATGGAACCATGATCCAAGGGGCATTGAATGCCAGACCAAGGGCTTTCCTCTTAAAAGCTCTGATCCTAAGAAGTGCCCCTTCCCTGGAAGGGAGTTAGGTTTGACGAGGATCCTGATAGACGGGGCATGGGAGCTGATAACCTTGGTGACCAGAACAGTCCACATCCTTCCCAGATGCTCTGGGAGTCTCCTGAGGTAACATGACCTGACCTCCCCATTTTCTGCACTTTTTCCTATTCAGAATCTTACTTTTCCTGTTTTTTGGTCAGTTGGCCCACATTCTGTGTCCTTTTTCTTTCCTCCTTTTTCATGATTGCTTTCTGCTCCTCAGATAAGACAGATGCTCTCTGTGACAGGCTCTTGGTACAGCCGGCATTTTCTACCCACTTCTCATTCATGCCATCCGCCTCTCCTCCCAAAAGTCTGTTCATTGAAAATACCTAGCGAGGCTCTGCTTTGAGATAGCCTACTGAACTCCTTAACCGTGGTCATATGAATTTGTTTTTTGAGAAAACGGAATTAGAAGTATGGAATCTGGAAGGGGATTGTTTGATCAGTTTCTGGAAAGTGGATGAAAGCAGGTTGATGGAACCCACGGGGCAGGAGGGCCACAAGCCAGAATCCACTCAGAAGGGCTTCAGGAGAGGAGGGCCCTGGAATTAGCCCATCTGCCCAGCCAAACCCTGCGGAGGCCCTGGTCTTGGAGTCGCTAGCGAAGGAGGACAGGAGCGAGAAAGAGAACTGCAAACCGCCAAGGGGGGAACATAAAGTCAGTTTACCCTAAAATTTTTCCACCTGGCTCCCTACTCTCTTCTCACAGCTCCCCCTTCTATCCCAGATTCCCAAGAAGGCAGACCACATACAGCCAGGCACTTAACCCACAACCGGAAAGAAGAATCTACAGTAACCTAAAAAATCTGAGGGGAAGCTCTGACTGCTCTTGAAATACTAGTGCGTCTGTGTATGGTCAGCCTGTTCTCTCTGGGGCCCCTCAGCATGGAGGCCAGTCACCTGCTGACTCCTCCACAAGTGAAAGAACAAAGGCTGAGCTCTAACCACCGGCACCAGCTCTCATTCTGGGAGGACATCCCTGAGCATATCCAGCCATCCCTGCCTTCTAGAAAATGCAGTGCCGCTCTTCATTCACACTTGAGGCTCCCCAGATCTTGGAGAAAGCCAACAGCCCGAGAGACAAAGGCGGACCGATAGACACTCCCCACCACCTCCCCACCCCCCCTCCACATGTGCACACTTGCACAAGCGCGCACACACATACACGCAGTAGCTGATGCCAGTGTGAATAAGGTAGAGAGTGTTTCAAAAGTTCTAACTAGTATCCTTTAAGAAAATTTTTAAAATGTTGCCCAAAAAAAGGGGATGAGATGCTATAAAAAAATAAGAAGAACTATCAGAGATTTGTAAAGAGCTCTTTGAAATGTATAATCATATCATGGATAACATAAAATTCAGTGAGAGCATCAGGAGGTAAAGTCAAGGAACCCCCCAGGACAGAATTATGTATATGTGGGTACAGTAAAAAAAATGTATATTTTATATATATTTGTTTTTATTCAATGTATATGTTTTATAAGGATAGGGATACTTATGTCTATATGTAAATATAAAATGTGTATATAAAAAATATATATGATACACAGACAAAGTGCAAGAGTCAAGATGACATGGAGAAGATTGATATCTGTGCAACATGTTGCCAATGGGAATTTTAGAACTTTCTAGAACAAGAGAAACATGAGATTAGAGGGGCTCAGTACTGAACCGAGTAGATTCAAATAGACTGTTGCAGAGACGCATCATAATGGAATTTCAGAAGTCAGGGGTCAAGTGCAAACAGTAAGTTTCCTGGTTGGGTGAGGGATTGAAGAGATAGGCCCAGGGGGCCCAAAGTAGGAGTGAGGTTCAAGGCAACACGGGAGCTTCTCATCAGCAGTACTGGGTCCTAGAAGACCAGGAGACCACTCCTTCAGAGTTCTGAGGGAAATGGTTTCAAAACCAATTCTGTGCCAACCAAGTTGTCCCTCAAGATATTATCAGAGTTTTATATTTTACTTCTTGTGCACCCCCTTTTTTAGTTTGTTTATTTATTTATTTTTGCTTTTTTGCTGTTTGTTTTTATTTAAATTCCACCTGACACACAATGTAATATTCAATCCAGGCATACAATATCGTGGTTCAACACTTCCATACGTCATCCACTGCTCATCACAGGTGTGCTCCTTAACCCCCATCACCCACATCACCATCCCTCCACCCACCTCCCCTCTGGTGACCATCAGTTTGCTCTCTAGAGTTAAGAGTCTCTTTCTTGGTTTCTCATTTTTTTTTTCACCTTTGCTCATTTGTTTTGCTTGTTAAATTCCACATATGAGTAAAATTCTGTGGAATTTGTCTGTCTCTGACTGACCTACTTCACTTAGCATTATACTCTCTAGCTCCATCCATGTCATTGCAAATAGAAAGGTTTCTTTCTTTCTTACAGCTGAGTCATATTCCATTGTATCTGTACCACTTCTCTATCCATTCATCTATCAGTGGACATTTGGGCTGCCTCCATAATTTGGCTACTATAAAAAATGCTGCAGTAAACATCAGGGTTATGTGCCCTTTTGAGTAAGTTACTTCAGAATATACTATGGAAAAATGGGAGTGAAAAATGAAAATACCATTGGGTTTCAAAAAAATCAAGAATCAGAAAAAAAAAAAAAAAAGTCCTAGCATTTTAGCTGTCAGAGGACCTAGAAAACAGTAAATCCAAATTAGGGCAGGAAGTCCCTGGTGTCCAACACAAGATCTCAAAAATGGATACATTAAAAAAAATGGATACATTCAAAACAAGAATAGGTCAACAGGATGAAAGTTCTTATGTCTTTTTATTAAACTTCTCAGTTATGGGGCCTGAGGCATATCTCTTTTAACAAAGTAAAAGGAAAGCAATTAAGAACACCAAGAGAAAAAAGTCATGGTCCAAATATTTGTTTTAAGTAAACAACCTGATATTGATCACCATATGGAGTATAAGGAAAGAGTATCCATTTGACCTTGGGTTGATGCTGAGAATGTCTTCTGTCAAGTCATGACTCTAGGCCCGTAGAGAACACAATGTAGACCAGCCAACAACTTTCTCCAGTAGTGAAAACTCTCTACAGCTGGCCGAATGTAAGCCAGGATCGATCTTCAACCCTCGATCATAGCAAATCAAGGCCATCGCGCTTGTGATGAGCACTAGGTGACATATGGAAGTGTTGAACCACTATATGGTATGCCTGAAATGAATATTACATTGTGTGTCAAGTGAAATTTAAATTAAATTAAATTTAAAGAACTACAAGGCCAGAACAGAATATAAATATTATCAAACATAGCAACGTAAAGGTATAACGTGTCTGGCAGAAGTAGGGGAAAGAAAGATAAAGGGAAGGATGGGGATACTTCTATATTTACCTTGCAAAAGATACTGTCAAAAGTGGATGGATTCCTAATTGGCTGAGTGTGGAAATAGCTCATTCACGAGTTGATAAATGGATAAACAACTTTTGAAACCTACACAGTGAACTTTCACTCAGCGACAGGGAGGAACGATGTACGGATACATGCCTCAGCACAGATGAGCCCTGATGTATTACGAGTGAAAGAGGCCATTCACAAAATGCCCCATACTTGCATAAATCTATTTATATGAAATGTCCGGAAGAGTCCGATTTAACAGAGGCGTTGCTCAGGGCAGAGGTAGGAGTCGGGGATGGGGAGTGACTCCCCATGGGATGTTTTTTTCCTTCTGGAGTCGAAGAAAATGTTTTAATAGTGGTAATGATGGGATGGTTCTGTGAATAGGCTCAAAACCATTGCTTCGGACACTTTCAAAAAGTGAATTTTATGGTACTTGCCTTCTATTTCAATAATGCTATTTAAACGAATGAAAAGAAGTTGATGGAACTAGAAAGTGATTTTAAGGCTTTCGGGATCAGGAAAGCAGTCAGTAGTTGTTCATGGGGGGAATATCTAGGAATATAATACAATCTCTGTTCAATAACCAGAACACTGCCTCCACTTCCCTCCCTGCCCCCCTCCATTTTTAAATGCAATGCCCTCAGGCCAGTTTCATGCTAAAAACCCTCCAATGCTTCTGTTGTCCTTAGAATAAAATTCCAAGTACCAGTTCCTGCATCCTGACCCATGCTTACCTCTTTTATCTCATCTTATACTCACCCCCCCACACCCCTACCTTTCTTTGCTGTTCTTTGAGCCCTCCAAGCTCGCAGCCAGAACCTGAGGACTTTACTTTCTTTCAAGATTTTATTTATTCACTTGAGAGAGAGAGAGAGAAAGCATGAGCAGAGGGGAGAGGCAGAGAGAGGGAGAAGCAGACTCCCCACTGAGCAGAGAGCCCAATGTGGGGCTCGATCCCAGGACCCTGAGATCACGACCTGAGCCAAAGGCAGATGCTTAACTGACTGAGCCACTCAGGCACCCCAGAACCTGATGATCCTATACTCACTGTCACTCCACCTGGAATGTCTCCCACGGATCTTCACATGGCTGACTTTTTTCATTCATATATTAGCTTACACATCAGCTCCCCACAGACACTTCCTGATACTTCCCTCATCCTTATCTCAAAAGACCCTTCGTTAAGTTCCTGAAGGGCAAAAACAAGAGCCAGGATTGTGAATCTGCTTTGTGCGCTCTTGGGCTCTGAACCAGAGGAACCACAATCACTTACGACAGAGAAGAGGAAAATAGAGATGCTGTGGAAATCACAACTCAGCTTCTCAGTCAGTGATCCTGCCACAGTGGAAATGAGTCCTCTCATTCCCCCAAACAGAAATGCATTTGCTACCTTCATATTGAGCCTTGGAGTGATGCTCTCCTCCTGATCCCCGGGTTGTACAGTTCTAGAAATTTCATCTGAACACCTGTATCACTTGTTTTTTTTAAACAGAGAAGTTCCTTTTTATCATATTTTGAAATGTAGAATAAATAGGATGTATGGCAGGGGGTGGGGAATCTTGATATTGTACCACACTGTGCAGATTCTAGTACCTTACCCCATCCATTCACATTCCTCAGCCATTGAGGGTCTTATAGTGCAAAATGTGCTTGATCTACATTAATGTTCAATGTCTTAGCCCCTGGTGCATGAGATCCTTCACAAGAGGAGCCACTCAGCTTTTCCAGCCATCCTTCACATTTTCAGCAAATATCTGTTCAATGCTTAGTATGTGCCCGATTCTCTGCTAGACACTGGAAATGAAAAGATAAGAAACCCAGTCCTGCCTGCCTTCATGGAGCTGATAATCTAATAGGGAGAAGAGTAGCCATGGCAATGTTGAGTACTGAGATGTAGGTATGGGACACCTGCTTCCGGCTAAGGGATGTGTAGGACCGACCAGAAAAAGGTGGGAGAAAGGATAACATCTGAACAGAAGGCGCCATATCTTAAAAGATGTAGACTCAGGAAAGAACATTATTAAGGAACCGCTGTTGTCTACCTGGAATGTGCATGCTGGGTGAGGGGAAAGAAGAAGCTGGTTTGGGCCAGTCTGCAAAAGAGCCTCTTAAGCCAGTCTGAGGGTTTGGGATATCATCATCAAAGCTATGGAGAACCACTGTAGGGACAGAGTGATGGCAGTGACATGATCAGATTTTCATTCCAGTAAATGTGCTCCTACAAGCATGGAAAGGTAAACCAGGAGGCAAGCCAGGACAAGAGTGATAAAACCTTCAATGCTACCATGTCCCCAAAGAGCTCCTTAACTCCAGACTCATCAGACTGTCTGGTCAACCACTTCAGGCTCTGTAACACCACAAGCCTCCATGCTGTTATACCTCGCTTGCAAATGCCCCTGTTCATCTTGGCAAACTCAGCCCTGAAGCCCCAGTTCAAATGCCTCCTCTTCTTCAAAGACTTTCTTATTCCCTTTATCTGTACAAAATCAATTGTTTTTTCCTACCTGTTCCCATAGCACTTTATAAATAACTCAATTATAGCAATTATTATGCTTCCCCTTTAGCCTGTAAGATCACAGAGAGGGGAGAGTCCTCTCTGAATCTCCCTCACCTGGAACACTCTCCAGCACTTAGTTGATGATTAATAATTATTAATTATTGGGATGTCAATGAGTGACAGGTTTGTCCCTCTGGCTGAACTGTGTGTCTCCCCAGGTTGTCCAGCTGGAGGAGCTCCTGGCCGTGCGACACTCCGTATTCGTGGTGGGGGGCGCCGGCACTGGCAAGTCTCAGGTGCTCAAGTCCTTGCACAAGACCTATCAGATCATGAAACGCCGCCCTGTCTGGGCTGACCTCAACCCCAAAGCAGTCACAAATGATGAACTCTTTGGCATCATCAATCCAGCCACCAGAGAGTGGAAGGATGGTAAGAGCGGGACACCCCTGGGACAAAATTCCTGCTATCCTGAGCCCCACAGGCAGGCTTGAATCTACATCCAAGGGTGAACTTCAGAGGGAAGAACTCTGGCCTGATCAGTCTGGAGTGGGAGAAGGAAGTGAAAAGAATCAAAGAAAGGAAGACCCCAGTTTTGGCTTGGAGGGGAACCTAAACCCTTGGGAGATTCTCTCTCCTTGGAGACCCTTCCAGCTGCTCCTTGAGAATGGGCACTGAAAGAGGAGAAAGCAGGGCAGGCATTCTCAACTGTGGTTCTATGATTGTGTAGCTGAAGTCAGAGTCCCTACATTGCCTGGCAGTGGATTTAAGACATGGGTTGAGGTAGGGAGTTCATAGCTCATTTCCCAAAGAGGTGGAATGGCAGGCTCTGGCTTCCCACAGTGGGCACCTGTTCCTGTCAGCCCCCAGGAGTGATGGGGAGACATCACTACAGACAACGGGGCCTCAGGGCCTGGCTGAAGACATCATTCATCCCCGTTCATCACAGATGGGTTCTAGAACCATGATCCCTTCTACAGTGATTCAGAGGGTCCCAGACTCCTGTTCACTTAGTGCTAACCACAGTGTCCCCTTCCAAGATTTAGAAATCACTGGTAGATCCTGGAAAGGGGCACTGTCATCAGGAGAGAGCTGAAAAGAGAGCTCTGAGCTGATAGGACCTCTTTCTAAAACCCACGTGGCTTCTGGAATGAGGGCCTCTCAGCTCCCTCCTCCCATCTCAGTGTCTGACTACATCAAGGTCCAACTTTCTGGGGTAATTTAAGGCCTTGAGTCAGAGGCCTAGAACAAGGGGACTTAATGGGCAGCCTCTCTAATTTTTATTTCACTCACCACTAATGAGGCTTAGCATCTTTTCCCCCTTCTTGGCTTTAGTCATTGGCTCTTTTCTGATTTTATTTCCCTGTATTATTTTTTATCCATTTGTAACAGTTCCTTATATATGAGAGATAGTAACACTTTGTCCATTCTGTGCATCACTAATGGTTTTTCCTGTCTACCGTTTGTCTACAGGCACTTTGTGGCATATTTACCATGCACTTTTTAAAAAACTTTTTTAAAGATTTTATTCATTTATTTTAGAGAGAGAGAGCAGTAGGGACAGAGCAGCAGGGACAGAGGGAGAGGGAGAGAGAATCCCGAGCAGATTCCACGCTGAGCACGGAGCACAACGCCAGGCTTGATCTCACAACGCTGAGATCACAGCCTGAGCTGAAATCAAGAGTCAGTCGCTTAACTGACTGAGCCACCCTGGCGCCCCAACCACACACTTCTTATTTATAGTTTTTTTTAACTTTTAATTTTAATTCATAGGGTTCCAACCACACACTTTTTAAAAGAGGAAATTATGTCTGTCCATTCTCTTAGCATTTGGCATTCCTCTTCAGTTGGTTACTCTTCCTCTTTTTCAGCTATAGACACAGTATCACAAATTGGGTCCTGGAGATTCCTTTTATATGAACATTTCTTTTATCTATCTGGGATTTATTTTGGGACTCAGTATGAGGTAGGGAATCCACTTCATATTCGCCTCCAAATGGATAATTGAATGTGTCGAGACCATTTATTAAGCAATCCATCCTTTCCCTCTGCATGTAAGCACCAGCCTGTCATATATACTGAGATCTGATTCTGGGTTTTCGGTTCTGTCTCATTCATTATTTAATCCTATACGAGTGTCATTCTACTCCATTCACAGTCATTTTATAACATTTTAATGTCTGATGGCATAAGTTCCTCCTCAATATTCTTTCATAATTTTCTTGGCTAGTCTCAGGCACTTCTTATTCCATATGAAATTTAAGCTCATATAATTCAAACTTGAAGCTGTGTTGTAATTTTAATTGAAGTTTTATTAAATATGTGGTATTCATCAAATATGGAGACATCGACAAAGATTTATAATCATAAATCTGTATTTGCAAAGAAAGAGCACTACTAAGTAGATGGAGGGCCACTTTTTAAGAATTTTTTGGGAACTTGGGAAAAATAGGAATGTGGTTGATATTACTACTATACTTTTTTCAAAATTGGCAGATTCAATAGACAGAAAAATAAGCATAGTCATAGAGAAATTGAGAAATACATCATCAAACTCAATAGAACACATCATTTTAAAACTTTGTGTCTTAGAAGTAGGAAACATTCCTTTCTTGGTATATTCCTAGAACATTTATACATTTGAAGTTTAGTTGGGCATAGAAAAAACTAATGAATTCAAAAGTATCAATTTACAGGCCACATTGTCTGATAATCAATAGATGTAGAGATGGACACTAAGAAAATGACCAAAAATAATTGTACTGATTGCAAATCAAGAGAAGCTTGCAGGGCAGCTGGGTGGCTCAGTCAGTTAGGAGTCTGACTCTTGATCTTAGTCAGGTCTCGATCTCAGGGTCTTGAGTTTGAGCCCTGCATCAGGCTCCAGGCTGGGTATGGAGCCTATTTTAAAAATTAATTAATTATTTTAGAAAAGAGATGTTCTCTTAAACACCTGGGTGAAAGAAAAAAAATACATTGCATTCCTTCTTGGAAACTGTAAAAAGAACAAACAAAAACCAAGGGGGCATGCCAAAGGCCAATAAAGAACTCTAAACTCTTCTTATTTTGGAAGATGGGCTAGAAATGAAGGTGGTTGGTATCTGTCCTAAGAAATTATTCAGAGTAGTAAACTGAACCTGAAGAAAATTGGGAAAAAGAAACTTAATAAGGATACAGTCTGAAATTAATGGGAAGGAACAAAAAGAAATCCAATTAAGAATTAAAAGCTGTAATAGCAGATAAATATTAAAGTGAAAATTTTCTGATACATGTTTGGAAAACTAGGAAAAATAAAAGTGATCCTTTAACAAAATATAATATTAACAAAATTTACTTAATAAGAAGCAGAAAACAAACTAGTGAAAAAGCAGTTTAAAACAGTAGCAAAAAAAAAAGAGTTTCCAACATGGTAGAAAAGGATACCTCTCAATTCATGTTATGCAACCAGAATAACCTTGGTATCAGCACTTATGTAGAACCAAAAAAAGAGCTCAATTTTACTTAATCATATAGATTAAGAAATCCTGAATAACAGTAGATCCCATCTCTATGTTAATAAAAATAAGAATACGCTTTGACTAATCTACTCCAAGAATGCAAGGATGGATTAATTTTTTTTTAAGTTTTCATGTAAAGCTTTGAAAAATTAGAGGAGGAAATTACGAGCTCAACAGTAGGTGCTAAAAGCTCAGGAGCTGTTCCTAACTTAAAAATTCTAAGTAAAATACAAATAGATAGAAATCCCTTAAATATAGTAAATTTAAATCTTTATAAATAAATCTTTACCTAAAGCCCAAAGCAGGGGGGAGCATTCTGAATGATGAGAAACTAAAGCCATTTCTATTAAAATCAAGAATAAGTCCAGGGGAGCTGTTACCAACATTATTATTCAGTACTCTTGGCATGGGATTCTAGAAAAATGCAGTAAGACAAGAAAACAGAATATATGATATAAGTTAGAGGAAAGGAAAAAACATTACTATTTTGCTGCTTACACAACTTTATGCCTAGAAAATTCAGGAGACGTTTTGAAAAAAAATCAGTAAAATTAATATGAAAATCTACTAATGTAACTAGGCATAAAATAAATACACAGAATTTGATACCTTTTCTCTCTATAGCCAGCTAAAAAGGGGAAATACAGGGGGGAAAAAATCCGATTCGCAATAGCAACAAAACTAAAAAATGTTGAGGAATACTTCTAGCCAGAGATACATTGAAAACACTGTAAAAGTTTATTAAGGAACATAAAGTAATATTTGGGTAAATGAAAAGATATACCATAGCATCGACTGGGAAAGCTTACTATCATAAAAATCAATTCTCTCCAAATTAAGATCTAAATCTCATGTGGTGCCAATTAGAATCACATTGGGAATGTCTCTCAAAGCCTGGGCTGTGTCACGAGGGATGAAATCTCACCTGGAACAGTTTTCTGTAAATCCATCCCATACCAGTTGCCTGCTGAAGTGATTCTCCAGGTCCCTTGTCACCTAAGCCAGTACCATCAGATTTCGTTGACATTCTGCCAATGTTCTTCCTAAAATGGTCTGAGGAAGACTCAGAGACAGCAGCCCCTTGGCACTCCCTATAAGATTGCAGTAGATTAAGATACAAATCCAGTCCCGACCTGCCTTTTCCATTTACACCTTCTCCTGGGTGTTGTAACTAAGAGAGAAAGGCTGTCTGATGAGAAAGGGCATCGACGATGAGATGGTTGGTGAGCGATTCATGGTTGCTTTTAGGACTGTTCTCTTCCATCATGCGGGAGCTGGCCAACATCACCCACGATGGGCCCAAGTGGATCTTACTGGATGGCGACATAGACCCAATGTGGATCGAGTCTCTGAACACTGTCATGGATGATAACAAGGTATGGGGGGGGGAACCCCCACGCCATCCCTCATCACCTAGGAAACCAGCTTCCCAGGTGCATTTGGAAATCTCGATCCCATCCAAGGACTGGCACCAAGTAAGGAGTTACTTGAAGACTAATGTCTTTATCTTCTTCCCCAGCTTTATTGAGATAAATTAACATATAACACTGTATAGGTTTAAGGTACTGATTTGAAATATGTATCTCTTGTAAAATGACCACAATTAGGCTAGCTAACAACTTTGTCCTAGAATTGCATGTGCGCAATCCCTGCATTTTTAGCATTGTTGTAACTACTTTCAGAATCGTCTGCCCAGAGATGGATTTAATATTCAGAGCTGGAGAGAATCTTAAGTCCTCCATTTAAATCTCTTCCCTTAAGTTTTTCCTTCTTTATAAATAAGGACGCCAAGGGTCAGAAACATTCTGAGCCCGTCGGCCATCCTCAGTGGTGACAAACCATTATCCTGTGAGAGTATATTTTATTTGTCGTAAACAGTAGACACCAACACCAATAAAGTGGCTGCTGAGCTGGTAGCCGCTCCTGAATTTACTCAGAAAACACATCCAGATTAGAAGTGTTGTGATGGTTTCAGCATTGACAGAATCATTAAACTAAAAATGTGCCCTCCCAGAGGGGCCTGCTTTACATATTTCTTACAGAAGTGCAGCAGACACACAATGTTACACAAGTTGTCAGTGCACAACATAGTGATCGGACAGCCCTCTGTGTAAGGGGGCGCTTACCACAAGAGGGGCTCCCATCTGCCACCATACGATGCTATGACAAAACCACTGACCATATTCCCTACACTGTGCCTTTCATCCCCATGACTTGCTCATTCTGTAACTGAGAGCCCAGTACTGCCCCCTCCCCTTCACCCATTTTGCCCATGCTCCCACCTCCTTCCCTGGACGGACTACTTTATCTTTTTTTAAGATTTTATTTATTTGGGAGAGAGAGAGAGAGTGCAGGGGGAGGACCAGAGGGAGAGGGACCAGCAGACTCCCAGCTGAGCCTGGAGCCCGACATGGGGCCTGATGCCATGACCCCGAGATCATAACCTGAGCCAAAACCAAGAGTCGGACACCCAACCAACTGAGCCACCAAGGCATCCCCCGAGGAACTACTTAAGGAGAAACAGTAATATGAACCCTAAACCCTTCTTAGAAGCAATCTTGTTATTCCAATGTGGTCTAGCTCTTTCGAATCATTGACCGTCATTTACTCTTTTTAGAGAACTTGTTTTTTTATTCACTGCACACACACGGATGGAGGTAGAGGGGCTAGAGGAAAAGAGGTAGAGGATTCTTGTAGAAAACTCAGTAAGTACTCGTAATCATAATGAAGAAAATAGTCCTCCTTAATCCCTGCCGGGAGGGATCAGTCCTCCGTCCTTCCTACTTGGCATGTCCCTCCCTGTGTCCAGGTGCTGACCCTGGCCAGCAATGAGAGGATCCCCCTGAATCCCACCATGAGGCTGCTCTTCGAGATCAGCCACCTGCGGACAGCCACACCGGCGACGGTCTCCAGAGCAGGTATGACCCAAACAGGGAGAGAACCTGCCAGGCTGCTCACTTGGAAACAGGTGCTTTCCGCCTCACATAGGGTGCGGCCAGCTCTGAAGGAAGCTCCAGACAGGAGCCAGACATCAGTCCCGTGGACCTCTGGCCAGCTTCTGGCCCCGATCTGTGTCCATGAGGGTGAACAGGTGCCCTAAGGCCAAGGCCACGGGCTCTTCTTAATTCAGAGATGGGAAGGGACAGGCCCCTGTGTTGGGCCACTGTCCTCTGCCCAGAAGGGCCTCAGCTGAGCCTGCTTTTAGGCTAATTCCCGCCTCCCACGTCAGTGGAGATGACCAGGGACTGCACTTCTCACTGCATCGTGGTGAGAGGTGACAACCTTGTACCTTAACTTACCTCTGACTCCCCTGTGAAATTGATCAGCATAGCCTAGAGCGTCTGATCTCCACCATCACATCAGATTACCTCTTGAGGACCCAGCTGAGGGTGGCCACATGGGTCTGGAAAAGTCTGTATTCATTCCCTAGGGCTGCCTAACAGGCCACCAGAGACTTGATGGCTTTCCAGACAACGGGCATGTACTCCCTCACAACTCTGGAAGTCAGGCATCCAGCCTCACACTGTCAGCCCTCCAGGGGAGAAGCCTGCGTTGCATCTTCCAGGCTAGGCTGCTGGCCCCATGACTCCAGCCTCCACCTCCTTAGTCACGTGGCCGCCTACTCCAGGTGTGCCTTGCCTCTTCTGTCTCTTACCGGGACACCTGTAAAAGTTCCAGCCAGATAATACATAGCGATCTCATTGTGAGGTCCTGAATCACATCCACAAGGGAAGGGCTTTTTGCCAGTTAAGGTCATGTTCACAGGCTCCTGGGATTAGGACAGACACATCCTTCTAGAGCCCACCATGACCAGGATGGGTCATCAGAGCCTTCTTTCCTCCTGAGCCTAGACTTGGCCGTTTGACTGGTCCCCACCCAGAGCAAACCCAGAGCAGACCTGCTTGCCCTCTTGAACCAAGGCCGGCTCTCTGTTTCTTCAGAGTCCAGGCTTCCGTACATTTCCTATGCAGAGAGAGTAACTCCTGGGGGTAAGGAGCCCCCGTCCTCTGTTGAGGCTTCACTGATCAGAACTCCCTGTGTCCCCAGGAATCCTATACATCAACCCAGCAGACCTGGGGTGGAGCCCTCTGGTGAGCAGCTGGATTGAGAAGAGGGAAATGCAGACAGAGAGAGCCAACCTCACCATTCTGTTTGACAAGTACCTCCCGGCCTGCCTGGACACGCTTAGAGCCAGGTAGGCCTTGAAGCCCAGCGCAGGAGCCCAGGAGCTGAGCTCACACCTGATAGCCTGCTGATGTCCTGTCCCGTCCCTGAGGCCAGATGTCCACAGAGCCTTCCCCTCTGGGCTGGCAGGGGGCAGAGGGCGGTACATGTTACGAGATGCCTCTTGTCTGCTCAGGCAAGAACACAGAGGAAGTCCACAGAGCCTGTGGGTTGTACTGTGAGGTGACCGTCCTGAGATCCTTCACACTGCAGGGCACATAGCTGGCCTCCTTAGAAGTGATACACAAGTCCGCTGAGCAGACCTGGAGGTGATGATGACACATGTCAGGGGTAAACAGGGCCCGCTTCCTGTCACCGGCTGAGTATGCCCACCACCCAGATAATACAGGACCCAATATAGCATGTCAGTCCTCCCGTCCGGCCCCTGGGGACACTGCAGATTTGCTTTTCCCCTTACGGGTTTGCAAAAGTAAAAGCAGTAAGTGCTAACCACTTAGCCCATAAACAAAAGTATGAGTGCTCTTAAAATAAGGAGACTTATTACAGCAGGAATTTTGCAGCTGCCTGCAGAGGGAGGCTCGGGGTCTGGAACCTGGTTTTGTTCTATCCTTTCTTGCCAGTCGATGTGCCAGTCGACTTCCCTGAGTCAGGCAGCCAGCCAGCCTCCTAGTTCAGCCAAGTCGAACCATCAGCGGTCGGGGCTGGGGAAGCGGCATGGCTCGGGGATCCAAAATTCCTGAACCTTCACCGAGGTAGGGTCAGGATGATATTTCTGGGAAATGAAGGCCACTGCTCAGAATGATCCCTGAGTGGGTCTGTGGGGCAGTGCAGAGCTCACAAGCATGGAGGTGGAGGGGAAAGAGATCTGCCGGTGGCAGGAGCCTGAGGCACTGTCCCGACCAAGAAGTATTTTCCCGATCTGCCCCATTTTCCAAAACCCTTGAAAAGTCTCCAGCCTCTGTGGCCTGTGGGCTCTTTATGGCCTTGGGATCTAATGAGATAAAGCAGCCCGGGTGGCAGGCGAGGCTGAAAAACGGGCACGAGTGGTCAGTGGTGCAGGCGGGCCAGGGAGGTAATACTCCACGGGAAGGGCAGGTTTTGGGAAAATAGCGAGCGTACCCCTGTCCTACATCATTTTCTGAGACACTGATCTGGTAGAGCCTGTGGCTGAAAGTTGGGCTCTTTCCGACTCTGGGCTTTTAGGACAAGAGATGCCAAACTCCTATCTGTGTGTATGTGCACGCGCACGTGCCAAAGAGCTTGCACCGGCCTCCGCACCAAGCTTCGGAGATGCTGGCAGTGTGCAGTCTCTCTAGAGAAAGTCCCCTGCCCCATGTCTGAACTCTGTGGCCACGAAGGACGAAACACGTCTGTGGTGTATGGTGCCCGCGTGGGGTGCGTTGAGTGTTCACACAATTCCTAAGAGGGCAAAGCATCCGTGGGCAGGGGGCTGAGGTTCCGTGTTGTGCCCTGGGCACCATGGCTGTCAGGAACCAGGCACAGGCTTCCAGCTCGGACTTCCCTCATAAGGCCAGCTTTTGGGGGGCCCTGGTACCACAGAGCTGTGGGATGTCGACATGTAATAATTTTTATATTGAACAAGCTGGCTTCATAATGAGGGGGGGGTTATAAACCAACTGGATTTTGTTTCCCACTGCTCCTTCAAAAACCCGTTTTATGAGGCTCCCGCCCCTACATGAAATCTAGGTCCCCATTTCTGACTTTCCTGGTCATTCTGCAGTCATTCAGAGACACGTCTTTGCTTGTGTCTTGAAAAAGCAAACTTGAAAACTTGGAAAAGCAAACTCCATTTACAGGGAAAGCTTCTGTCCCAGCTCCCCACTCAGGCCTGCTCTCACCTGCAGTGGGAAAGGAGTGCTTGACATCTTTTCTCCTCATTCCTCTGCCCCCCACCACCACCACCAACCCCCAACCAGCTGTAGCTTCTGCCCTCTTGGGGTCAAACAGGGACAAAGAAAAGAGAAAGGGCAGGAAAGGCCTTAATGGCTGGAACCAGCATGGTCTGAGTTACCCTAAGTGTGGCAGATGTCAAATCCGACTCTCCCTCGAAGATTCTGAGTTCCTTGGCCCCTCCGCCATCACTGGAGACCTCTGAGGTGCCTTTCTTGGAAGTAAGAAATGCCTCTCCACCAGCCAGTCATGCAGGCTCCTCCTGCAAAGCCCTCCAGTGGCCCTTGGCTTTCGGACCACCCCTGGATCCCAGGAAATGCTCACCCCTCCTTGCTTTGATGAACTGGGGTACAGGCTGCCCCAGCAAGCAAGCTCCCCACACTCCACTGCAAGATAAGCAGGTGTCCTTGGGCTTCCTGGGCACCTGTTCCTTCCTGCCTCATAGCAGCCGTGCAGCCCCTTCCCCAGCGCTGTGCCAGGGGAAGCCTTCTGTGCCGGGCCAGCACCTGCCTTTCCTATGAGCTCTCCTCCAAGCCCCAAATGCTAATTTCTCTCTCCTCCAGCATCTCCCACTTTGACACTCTCTATCTCCTGAGAAGACCAGGGGCCCCGCAGTTGTCTAGAACCTGTTGGCAAGGGTCTGTATAGTCGGCCCCTGTTGCCTTGGTGCCTCACCCGGAACCAGGCCTGAGACTGTGAGATGTGAACTTTCCATCACAAATCGCAGTGAGGAAAATGAAGGCAAGCCTGTCAGCCCTTAATTTTCTCATCCCTCGTGGAAGTGGTGCCTAGACCATGGGACAGCCTCATGGTAGTGTTGCTGTAAGGCCCACCACCTGGCGAGATCCGAGCATACATGGGACACTGCAGAGGGGTGCCCATGTGCACGTGAGTGCTCAGGGGGATGAGTGTGCCTGTGTGTGTGCACACGCTCACGCTCTTGCTCCCTCGTGCATAGAGGCATCTCTTAGTCCCTGCCTTTCGGTCAGGACCTCCAAACCCCGTGTGGAAAGTTCACAGGCCAGGGTGAAGAAAGCTGTGTTTCCAGAAGATGAACCCCATCAAGCAAATTCATGAGTGTGTAAAGTGAACATCTGTCCAGGCCCCCTCTGCCTCCACCCCCAGCAAGACTCTGGGTCCCAAGAACAGCTTTTCTGTATGGTTGCACTAAGAAAGGACCTGAAGGAGAGGAAGGACCAGCCTCAGCCCTACACCCTCCTGACCCTTGAATAAATGGTGAGGGAGTGACGCTGAGATTTTTACCCCATCATGTCACAGTGGCCTACACCCCCACCAACGACGGAGAGGGGCAGTCGGTGTGCAGAGAAGGGAAGAGCAGACGGAGAGGGTCCCAGAGGAAGGGCCATGAGAAAGAACCTTCTCAAAGCACTCCGGGCCCCTCTTACTGAGGAGCCAATGAGAATGAAGGCTTACGTTGTCTCCACGTAATCCCAAAGAACTGACGGGTCACAGGTCACCCCAAAACCAAGTAGATTCCAACAGGCCTCCAGCATGGAAAATCCAGTGTCATCCGGCGTATCTGGGTCTCTCTTTGCAGATTCAAGAAGATAATTCCGATCCCAGAGCAGAGCATGGTCCAAATGCTGTGTCACCTTCTAGAATGTCTCCTGACTGAGGAGGACATCCCCGCGGACTGCCCCAAGGAAACCTACGAGCTGTATTTTGTGTTTGCGGCCATCTGGGCTTTCGGCGGAGCAATGGTCCAGGACCAGGTAAGAGGACGTGCCGTGGTTAGCCTCCATGTGCAAACCCACAGTGGCAAAAACCAGTCTTCCAGCAAAGATCTGGAAAAAGAGGACCGCTAAAGGTCAGAATGAACATGAAGGCATCAGACTATTTGGTTATGCATCCGTTGATCTGCTAAAGACATCAGCCTCCAGAGAAGGGCCTCCTGGAGCGAGACAGATGAGCTCAGGCTATGTTTCAAGCTCCTGCTTTTGGACTTGGTGACGTATCCCAATTTCTTGGGGAGTTGCAGTGTTTTGGAACAGAGGTGTAGGTCCACTGCTTTGCAAGGTGATGCGTGTTTGGTGGATGGAGTGATGCTGTGTTACAAAAGCTTTAGAGGATGGAATCCCCTTAGCATTCCAGAACAAGTGTGGTACGGACGACTCTGTGCCAGACCAGAATTAATCAGCATGTCTCCAATACCCCGAAACCCCAAGCTGTCCACAGGAGCGTGGACCAAAGGTTAAATGACATCTAGGGCTAGGAAATGAAATCACTATTTCTGTCATGGTATTGGCTGCTGTGGCCTCAAGTATGGGGGTAGGGATGTTGGCTTGGAATATCTTGGCGCCCTATTCCTAACCCTTCCAATATCCCATACTTCTTCTTTTCTTTTAAAGATTTTATGAATTTATTAGAGTGAGCATGAGCTGGGGTAGGTGACCGAGGGAGAAGGAGAAGCAGGGAGTCCGAAGCGGGGCTTGATCCCAGGACCCCAGGATCATGACCTGAGCCGAAGGCAGACCCTTAACTGACAGAGCCAAACAGCCCCCCACCCCCGCAGACTTTTTCTTGGCTTAGTTTTCTCCAAATAACAAGTTCTTTATCTGGAAACATATTCAAGGTTAGGCAAGCAAGCCTTGGACAGCCGCCTCCAGCTATCAGGCAGTGTCAAATAGGGGCTGAGGGCATGGACTCTGAATTCGAATCCTGGCTTTGCCACTTAGTACCTGGGGGACGTTGGGCAAATCTCTTCCCCTCCCCCCACCTTACTTCCCACCTGTGTACAAAGGCGATGAAAGGTGCTGACAGCGGTACCCAGTTTCTATGGCAGTTGTAAGGTTACAGGAAGGGATACTGTTGTGATCGTCCAACACAGATACATGCGAAGTCCTTAAAATCATGCTGGAGCACATATGTGCTTATTAATAGTCATCTCGTACCAGAAATACTCAGTTTCAGGGCAAGTGTCCGGCACCCCCCGCATTGCAAGGGATCAAACCAAGCTGCAGTGGGTGGACAGTTAGATTTATTCTTTCTGGTCTGGGTTGATTGGAGGCTCTTTTGAGGAGAGAGGTAGAAAGTTTCAGCCTCCCAAGGTAAAGCCGTGTTCTAGAATCCAAGATGGCGGTGAGCAGGGAGGGAGAATTTCGAATGAACAATTAATTTCTTGTCCATTTGCACAGGCCCTGGGTGTTAGCATCTGTCTTCCCTCCCTTCCCTCCCTGAGATGCTCTTTGGTGCTCCACATTCAGAATGCAGCTCTTGCAAGCTCCCAGCAGACCTTTCTCCCCATTGCCAGAGCCAGATGTTGGGCAGGGGCAGGGGATGGGGGGCAGATGCCCAAACTGGGAGTGAGGCATCTGAGAATTTCACGCTGCCTCTCGTAGTCTTTGGAGCTTCTCCGTGGACTATTGCTTTGACAGCTTTCCATTTCTCCTTTGAGGCAAGGAATCCAGCAGGTTGAACGAGACCTCGCCCAGCTACCAAGATCCAAAAGGCACAGGTTACTGCTTTCCATCAAATGTAGGCCTGACCTTTCAACGGCTGGCTTGTGTGTCAGATAGCAGTGCTGCTGGGCTTCTCCCCCATGTTGGTGCTTAGCAGGCAGTAGGGGCTCAGGGTGAAGACCTTGGTCAATTTCTCTATGGCAGTATACATTTAAATCCACTCAACTCTCTTTAAAAGCCTGGGAGAAAGCATGCCTCCAGGCATCCCAGGCCTTGGAGCACTTGGAGCCGTAGGCAGCCATGCTAGCACATGGGGAGAGGACGAGAGAGAAAGCTTTTAGCAACAGAGAAGGCCAGAGGCCCTGAAACCAGCTGCATTCAAGCCAAACACCAGAAATAGTGCCCTAAGTAGAAAAACAGGAAGCCAGCCAAAATATTCACACCAGGAACAGTGGTGGGGCTGATGTTTGTAAAGCTGTCATTAAAGCCAAGGAGAAAGTCGATTTGCAGCCCATACCCGAGTTGGAGCTTCAAAAGCAAGACAAGGTTCTCACTGAATACTTTGCAGGGATCACAGGAAATGGTGATGTCTCAGAGAGCACCAGCTCTCTGGGACCAAACAGCTGAGTCCAACTCATGGTGCCTCCATGTGCTTCTGGAAGCCATCCTTTTTAGTTTCTGTCTTTTCATGTATCAGATAGGAACAGCTGTTATTAGCCAGGAGAGCTCGAAGCCTGGGGAGCATCAGGTGAGCTGATGTTACAGCCCAGACTCTTGTGCAGTATACAGATGGACCTCAGTGTCCTCAAGTTCAAAGGGCAGGAAGGGGCCACAGGACTGTCCAAATCCAAAGGCAATGGATTTGGGAATGGAAGAGGTCCAAAGGGGTCTTTTTGTGAAGGTCACTGCTGAAGAGACATCCAAGGAACTGAACCGAGACAGCACTCCTGGCTGACTCAGAAGAGGTGACCCTGGCTTTAGTGTCCAATTACAGTGGAGGTGAGGTCACATGCCGATACTGGAGAGGAGACAAAGCTGGTAGGGCCCATCCAGTGGGGGGGGGGGGGGGGAGGGTTGTGGGGGGTAGTAAGGGAGGGAGGCTGATTCCCTGACCCAGAAGCTCAAGGTCGAATTGGAGGCAGGGAAAGGAGAAGATCCACCCAACCTCCTTTGTTCTAGAGGTGGCCTCGGATTTTCCACAGAAACATAGAACCAGGTTTTTTAATAAGAAGTTAATAAGAAGTTAAAAGTCTTGAAGGGTTTTATCCAGGAGCTAAAAATGGGGATTTTTTCCAGATCTTCTGATGGAGAAGATAGAGCACTCCCTTCATTTTGAAGTCAGATCAGAAGAACCTCAAACAAATGTGTCCTTCTATTAGACCTTGTTTCTGTTCTCATTCGAAAGCAAAAAAAAAAAAAAAAATTTTTTAAACACACTCAAAAAAATTAAAAAATAAATAAGAAAGCAAAAGTACTCAATCGTACTTACCCAGTAGAAGACAGAACGAGGAGTTCCATTTCCTGCAAATCCAGATTCACTGCCATGTGCCCAGCTTCCCCATTTATCCAGCCTTCAAATTCCATCTTTGTCCTGCCCTCCAGAAACATTTCCTAAAAGGCCCAATCCAGGGGCACCCCAGTGGCTCCATCTGTGAAGCGTCTGCCTTCGGCTCGGGTCATGATCCCGGAGTCCTGGGATCGAGCCCCATGTCGGGCTCTCTGCTTGGTGGGGAGCCAGCTTCTCCCTGTCCCTTTGCCCTTCCCTCCACTCGCACTCTCTCTCTCCCAAATAAATAAAATCTTAAAAAAAAATAATAAAATGCCCAATCTGGGTCTTTTTTTAGGTTTTCTTTTTTGGGATGTTTCCTAGGTCTGTCTGTTCAAAGAATAGGCTTCCTGTCAGTAGTAAACGGGTATGCTATGGGGGTGTGTATATGTGTGTGTGCATGCATGTACGTACATGTTGTGTGTTTCAGCTTGGACACAATGAGATTATTTGAGTCTACTGGATGTCCAGCCCTATCCTGAGGGGCTCTTGATCTAATGCATATGCATGTAAATTATATGTCTCTACCTGTTCCTTCTGTCAGAAAAACCAGCACAACTTTGTCTCTGCTACTCCTACATTTTAGAAATTTTAGCTCTTGGAGGGACCCTAGAAGTCCTCTTTTCTAGGATGCTCATTCTACAGATGAGGGAACTGAGGCTCTTACCCTGCCATTCCATGCCCCCCGATGACAACAGCCACCATCTTACTCATTCTGTCCCTGACCACCACCCTGGGATGGCTGAGTCTCTCAGCTGTCTGGGAGGCTGTGGGTCCATCTATCTCTTCAGGAGCTCTTGGCCACATTTTGCCCATCTTGGGGTCATGGGTGCCCCCCCCCAGTATTCTTACACCCCTCTCCCCGCACCCCGCAAGGATGCTCAGGAGCAGTGTCAGCCACGTGGTCCAGCAGTGGCACATGCACCTGCTCAGGGCTGGCCCCCCGCGCCACTGTGTCTCATCAGGGCTGATCCTTGAGGAAGTAGCATTCTTCCTGGAGAAGCTGCTCCTTCGAGCAAAGCATTTCACGTCCCCCACTCTGACCTCCTGCCTGAGACCAGGGCAGCATGTCCAAGCTTCGGAAGCCCTGGAGAGCCTTGCCCCCTGACCCACTCTGTGTTGGCAGCTCGTGGACTACCGAGCGGAGTTCAGCAAGTGGTGGCTGACGGAGTTCAAGACGGTCAAGTTCCCCTCCCAGGGAACCATCTTTGACTACTACATAGACCCAGCAACAAAGAAATTCGAGCCTTGGTCCAAGCTCATCCCCCAGTTTGAATTTGACCCTGAGATGCCCCTGCAGGTGAGTGTGGCCAAGTGACCAAGGATGTATGGTTGCCCCAAGGACCTTTAGTGGCTCTGGTGGCAGCCTCTTTATCAGCAGCCAAGCATTTTAACCTTGCAGGAACTAGTCATCCCCTGCTACACAATTTTTGAGAGGAAATTCTAGTGCGAGGAACCCACAGATCCACACCCCCCCCCACAAAGACTAGGTAACTTGATTACCAGACCCCACTGGTGTCCTGGGGAACAGAGCGGGGAGACGGCAGGGCAGAAGGTTCCCAAACCCCATAGGGAGACCGCAGGGAGGCAGACAGAGCTGGCAGAGAGGGGAGGGCTTGCTCTCCACCCAGAAAAAAGAGCTTATGGGATGGTCTTACTGTGCATATGAAGGAGGAAGACCCTCCTGCCCAGGGTAGCCAGCCAGCACTGCCATGCCTCTTCTGAAATGCTCCAGAATGTTCTTTTCAGGCCCCTGTCATTTCCACGAGCCCCTGGAGCACTCATTGTGTTCTCACCGCAGGCTTGTTTGGTGCACACGAGTGAGACCATTCGAGTGTGCTACTTCCTGGAGCGGCTTGTGCAGCGGCGGCGGCCTGTCATGCTGGTGGGGACCGCGGGCACGGGCAAGTCGGTGCTGGTGGGGACCAAGCTGGCCAGCCTGGACGCTGAGGAGTACTTGGTGAAGAGCGTGCCATTCAACTACTACACCACGTCGGCGATGCTGCAAGGTGAGGGCCCAGAACACGTGGAGGTCAGGGGGTGGGGGGGGGGGGTGTCTGGCCACATGCCCAGATGTGAAAATGGAGCAAAGCATCAGCACCTGTTCGGCCTGACGTCCCCTGTGCCCGTACTCCCCTCTCGCCTCCTGTCCTTTCACCACCCCAGCACCTCTGTTCCACTCCTCCTGCACCCTCAGCACTGACTTTCTCATCCCACCTCCTGCCTTCCTCCCTGGCCTCTCATATCCCTCCCAGGCCAGGAGTTCAACACAGAGCAGTGCTCGGTACCTGGATGCCAAAGAGAGCTGACACCCAGCGAAGGATTGCCACAGTCTTGTAGAAGTGGCTCTAGGGATCATTTCCTTTGCCCTTTCTGTCTTAGAGATAGGGAAACTGAGGCTCAGGGAATGTACATGATCACCCAAGGTCACCATCAAGCAGCAAGGCAGGTGGGGTGCATCCAGTCTTCTGAGCATGCGGGCCGTGCTTTTCATGGGGAGTTGACGTGATAGGCTCTTGAGTGGACTCAGGTCCTCCAGGTGTGGCTTCAGGGTCACACATGGTGTAATATTAACTTCAGGTATACAACAGAGTGATTCAGTACTTCCATAACTACCCCCTGCCCCCGTGCTCATCACAGGTGCCCTCCTTAATCCCCGATCACTTAGTTCACCCATTCCCCCCACACCCCGTCCCTCTGGGGACCATCTGTTTGTTTTCTATACTTAAGAGTCTGTTTCCTGGTTTGCTTCTCTCTCCCCAGTCCCCTGCCCTTTTCTTATTTATTTCTGAAATTCCAGATACAAATGAAATTATATGGTCTTTGTCTTTCTCTGATTGTCTGATTTCACTTAGCATTACGCTCTCTAGCTCCATCCACATCATGGCAAATGGCAAGATTGCATTCTTTTTTATGGCTGGGTGATAGTCTATTGTATACACACCACATCTTCTTTATCTACTCATCAGTTGGTGAACACTTAGGCTGTTTCCATAATTTGGCTATTGTAGATAATGCTGCTAAAAACATTGGGGTGCATGTATCCCTTTGAATCAGTTTTTTTTTAATCCTTTGGGTAAATACCTAACAGTGCAATTGCTGAATCTTGGATAGTTCTTTTTTGAGGAACTACCATGCCCTTTTCCAGGTGGCTGCACCAGTTTGCATTCCCACCAACAGAGCATGAGGGTTCCTCTTTCTCTGCTTCCTTGTCAACACCTGTTGTTTCTTGTGTTGTTGATTTTAGCCATTCTGAGAGATGTGAAGTGATAGCTCATTGTGGTTTTGATTTGCGTTTCCCTGATGATCAGTGATGCTGAGCAAAATGGATAAAAGACCCAAATGGGAGACCTGAAACCATAAGAATTCTAGAGGAGAACACAGATAGTAACCTCTTTGACATCAGCCGAAGCAATTTCTTTCTAGATATGTCTCCTAAGTCAAGGAAAGCAAAAGCAAAAATAAACTACTGGGACTACATCTAAATAAAAAGCTTATGCACAGAGAAGGAAATAATTAACAAAACTAAAAGGCAACCTATGGGATGAGAGAAGCTATTTGCAAATGATGTATCTGATAAAGGGTTAGTATCCAGAATATATAAAGAACTTAGACAACTCAACACTCCCCCAAAAAAATCCAATTAAAAAGTGGGCAGAAGACATGACTAAACTTTTTCCAAAGACATCCAGATGGCTAACAGACACGTGAAAAGATACAAATTTACACTTTTAGTACATATATGTACCCATAAAAATACACAATGTTGTGTTACAGTTACACTTTAAATATATATTATACTGTAACTTCCTTTAGCAACTTTTTAAATCATTGTCTATTTCGATACATGTAGATCTATTTCACTGGTTTTCACTGCTGTGCGGGATTCCATTGTGTGAATAAGTCAGCCTGTTTATCCATTTTCCCACTAAAGGCAGCAGATTTTTTTCAACATTTTCCCTTTAAAAAAAATAATTGAGTTATAATTGACCTACAACACATGGCACATATTAAAGTATATGGTTTGATAAATTTTGAAATATTTACACACTCGTGATGCTATCACAACAGTGGAAATAATGAGAATATCCATCACTTCTGAAAAGTGCCTCTCCCTCTTACCCTTCCACCCTTCCCATGCCTACACAAGCACTGACCTATTTCTGTCACAATAGGTTAGTTTGCATTTTCTAGAATTGTCTATAATGAATTACAATAGGCACTCTTTCTTGTCTGTTTTTTTCACTCAGCGTGATCTCAAGATTTGCCATGTTGTTGAGCGTATCAACAATTCATTCTTTTTTTTCTTGAATAGCAAGATAAAGTATGTAAAACACTCAGAATGGGTCCTAGCTTGCAATAAGGGCTTAGTAAATGGAAGCTATTATTATAATAATATCAAATCCTTCTTGAATTTAAGGATCTATAAATACTATGCAATAATTTCAAAACCCTACTGCCAAAACAAAAGGAACCCAAGCAAAAGAGGTGGTTAGGGGGTTTAACTTCAACTATACTAAGGACATAAAGGACATGTTTTATGTAATGTTTATACTGTGCAAACTTTGGGTCTTACCCCCTTGGTTCATTTAACCCTCCCTATCCAATGAGACAATGTCAGTAATGCCTTTGTCTGCATGCAGCAGAAAATCTGAGAATAATGACATAAACAGATTTTTTTTCATGCAACAAGGAGTCTTGAGGTAGGCAGTTGTGAATGCTAAGTCAATGGCTCAATGATATCAATGCTGTAATTTATATTCTCTCAGTTGCTCCCTCAGGGTGGCAGAATGGCTGCTGCTCCAGCCATCACATCTGCATTCCAAATGGAAAAAAGAAAAAGATGAAGGGGAGAGTTAGTGCCCATGTCAGGAAATAACAGCTCTCCAGAATCCCCAGTGATCTGGAACATGGCCACCCTAGCTGGAAAGTAACTAAAGAGAAGGAACCTGGAAATGGTGATGACAGATCCAGTAGTCTCTGTTTCAGCAAGATGAGAAAAATGAGGCTTGCAGGTGTTAAGTGACTTCCCTGAAAGTCACACAATGAGTTAATAGCCAAGCTGTCTTATTTCATTGGGCTTATAGCCTCATTCTGCTTTGATAAGACTGTAAGTCATGCTTCTCGCTTTCCATAATAGAATGCCAGCTCCACTTCTGTTCATCTGATATCTAGAGCACATGGATATCTTTCCCTTTGATAGTAAATAAAATAGGCCCTTCAGGTAGTCATCAAAACATCAGATTTCTATTGACTTCTCTCCAATAGCTGCCCAAAGCACAGATTTAGAACACTGACACCTCATGCTGAGGGAGGCAGGGACCCATGCGCCTCCCCATTACCCCAGCTCCTGCAACCCCCACAAACCCACTACATTGCTTTCATTCCCTTTCCCGCATTACAATTTAATGATCTACCCTTGGGCTCTGTTCAGGGTTAGTATGATCAAAGATCATTTTAAGTTACTTTTATATCTCCTGTGAAACCCCAGTTGAAGGTTATGCCCATTCTGTAACCTGATATTCCTTTTGTGAGTATCCCTAATACGTGCCCTTTAGAATTTAGTTCCTGGAAAATTTTTGTTCGTACAAAATGAGAGGCGGATTTGTTCCAGTAAGCCAGGATGACGTGGTTGCTGTCATTAAACACAGATTTCGTTCTGAGATTTCAGGTAGGCAGTTCATAAAGGACAGTGTGCAATACATTTTGATTTGGTTGTGATAACAGGTGGATCCAAAGATGTTTCTTCTCCAGTATTATTTTGGAATCCCTGTTTAGTCTCTTAATTGGTCTGTTTTATGTCTGTTTAAATACTTGAAGCCCCTGCTCATTCTTTTAGAAAATATAAATAATTTTTAAAACTAAAGAAATTTGCAGTGACCCATAGACAGGATGGTCTAGAAAAAGAAAAAGGAGAAGCAAAGAAATGTACCAAGTCACCGATGGGCTTATATTCGCAGCACAAAGAGAGGAGGCTTAAAGATGATGCTGTTCACAATTTGGAATTCTCTTACTAGCCACCTGTGATTTAAATTATTAGTTGAACAAATATTTGAGCGCTTAATTGCCCTAATTGGTTAGAAATTCAGGCATCAGAACCTTTGTGTAATAGGGCTCTCCATAACCTTTTCATGAAAAGTTTGAGGTTGGACAGGACCAGAAAAGACCGGACTCTTGACCTCAAAGGAGCCCCATCACACTTCTGTCATTACGACTGACAGGTTTTGTCCACCTGCCTTGCTGTCTTTCTAAAAGGAGATAACACAAGATGAAATCACAAAAGATATGTCACCTCATGGGCAGGACAAGCTGCTCAGGACAAGCAAAGGTAGTTTCAGAGTATTTTCTTAAAAAATGGAGTACAATATATGTTTCAGACAACAGAGAAACCATCCCGTAAATTTTGGTACCTCCAAATTATGGAACACAGTGCAGCAATTAAAATCGTGTTTTAGGAGGACATGTTTTTACATAATGGTGTTTATGGTACATGGATTGAATATATATACATATATATATATATATATATGTATATTTTATAAATGGAATGTGCAGTATAATTCTGATTTTGTAAAGGAGAAATGGAACGGAGTGAATAGACTGGGATAAAATGCATTACAATATTGAAACTAATAGCTCCTGAGAGGTGATCGAATCCCAGATAATTTTCACTTTCATCATTATGATTTTCTGTGTTTTTTAATCTTTATATCCTGAATATGTATTTGTTTTGCAAGCGTGCAGAGCACGTTACATTTGGAGAGAATAAATGCAAAGCCCTTCCAGTAATAATGGAAATGTCTTAACTCATGAAGAAACTAGATGATGCGGGAAGAAAAGAGTTCAAAGGAAAGGAAACTCTGTGTGAAGTCAGACAGGATTTACTGCTAAGGCTCTCTGTCAAAAACGTGGTCAGGCAGTGAGTTCACCAAACTGGGGCATCGTCAGGGGCAGAAGCCACGTCATGAGAGCGTTCAAGTGGCTCACGGTACAGTGACACCAGGTGACCCGGGTTAGAGTCCTGGACAGGAATGGCCAGGGCAGCTCTAGATGGGGACTGGGGTATGAGGGCTTCTAAGGGTTTTCTCCCTAAGAGATGTATAAGAGAGGCACTAGAATCAGTTATCGACGGACCTATATCCTAATTCCAGCAGGACTCGTAACCTGCCTTAGCCTGTTTTCTTAGTTACAAAATGGCAGTAATGTGTCTTTCGTTGCCATTCATGGGGTTTGTCATAAAATTCATTCATTCACTTCTTTGTAAGTGTCTTTCAGACACCCTCCTGTGTGCTAGATAATGTTCTAGGTGCTAGGGTTAGGACAGAAAAACAGAGAAAAATGCCTGTCCTCATGGAGTTTATAGTGTGGAGAGGGTAAGATAATACATAAGACAAATAAGTAGAATATAGAGCATTTTTAAGTGAAATTTTAAGAAGAAATGAAGCAGGCACAGGGAATTGGGGGTGAGGAGTTAACTCTCGCCCTAGTGCAGGGCAGGGTTCACTGAGAAATGGCATTTGAGCAGACAAATGCCCGATGGAAAATGAGGGAGCAAACTGGGCTGGCCTTTGGGAGAAAGGATGGCAGGCAGGAGCATCAGCTAGAACAAAGGTCCTGTGGCAGCAAGTGTAACAGAGCAGGATGGCTGGAGCAGAGAGTGTGGAAAGGGGAGAAAAAAAAAAAAAAACAGAAAGAAAAACAGAGATACAAGGTTTACGGATGTACCCAGACTGGCTTTTGCCCCAGGCTAGATGGGATGCCCCAGGTGAGTTGTAAGCAGGAGACTGGCAGGATCTGATTCACATCTTGGCAAGGGGACTCCTGTCTGCTCTTTTGGGAATGCTACACAGTGATGGGATCCAGAGCGAAAGCAGAGAGGCCACTTGGGTGAATCTAGCAGGTGAGAGCCGATGGCCAAAGGGTAATCACGGTGGAGACAGTGAAATGAGAACAGATGGGAATGGAAATTGCTCCTCGAATGCACGTTGATGTTGAAATATTACAGAAGGACTATGTGACTAAAAGCAGAGGGCAGCCAGCACAGGACATGGCTACTGGCTGAATGTGAGGCCAGTCCATGTGGAGAAGTTGGGTAAGATGGAACCGATGGGGGACGCCCGGGTGGCTCAGGCAGTTAAGCATCCAGCTCTTGATCTCAACTCAGGTCATGATTTCAGGGTCATGAGATCAAGCCCTGCATCAGGCTCTGCACTCAGTAGGGAGTCTGCTTGAGGTTCTGTCTCTCCCTCCCCGACTGTCCCCCAACTCACGCTTGCTCGCTCATGCTCTCTAAAGCAATCAATCAATCAGTCTTAAAAAAGAAAGAAAGAAAGAAAGAAAGAAAGAAAGAAAGAAAGAAAGAAAGAAAGAAAGAGAGAAAGAGAAAGAAAGAAAAAATGGAGCACATGAATTCCAGGCCCAGGTATGGACTTGAATGTCAGGACTCATTTATGACAAGGCAGAACCCAGAAGATTGGGGGGAGGATGACAATTCTTTATACTTCTCGTGTGTTGAGTGCCTTCACCGCCAACCTGTTTGCTAATGCTGAGATCCACCTCTGTCCCCCAGTTCTGCCTAGAAAAAAATCACTTGACCCCCATGCCATCCGAGATGTGACTCAGAGGAGATCTTGGTCACACGGGGCTCAAAAATGTGTGTGCCTTTCCCGACGGAGTCCTCCCTCCCTGGAGGACTTAACATCCTCCTTTTTGGGTGACCCAGTGTGTTCCAAGTGCACTTGCTAACTGACATGCTTTCCTCCTCAACAGTCCTTTAGAAGCAAAAGAGCTTAATCAACCCAAATTATAGGGGTCTGCCTCATTCCAGGGGTTGATTTGAATATCACTGCTCTGGGGGAAGGAGAAACAAGTCTTCTTAAGAGGAGATTTTCCCTACTTGTTCTCAAAAACATGTCCTTGGCAGCCCATTAATTATATTTCATTTTGACAGATCTCGTATATAGTTGTTATATCTTTAGGGGGAAAAAGGGTGTTGGGTGATTAATTGGTTGATAGGGTATGTTAATTGAATGCTAATTAAATTTAAATCTAATTCATATTTGAAACACTTAATTTAACTCAGGGCCAGAAAATTAGAATATTCAAGCTTCTTGAAGGAACTTGTCTTCCTATCTGTCACCTCCAAATGTCTATTGACACTTTCTCCTTGTTTACAAACTTGTTTTTCAAGAGAAGGAATCAGATGGTTCTTAGAGCTTCCAGCTGTAATAAGTGTCAGTTCTTGCAATACATATTTAATTGCTTTATTGGGAGGGAAAAAAAGTACATATATCTCCACTGCATTACTTAAGGTCACTCTCAACAAGTCCCATCAGGCTGGGCAGGGTGTTGCGAAGGGACGATTCCAGAAGACTCTAGGTCAGTCTCCAGAAAGGTGCCGAGATGCTACGCTAGGTCAGTCTCCAGAAAGGTGCCGAGATGCTACACGTGGAGCCTGATATTAACCTGAAGGCAGCAGAGGAACCCTTCAGGATGCTGGAAACTTCTGGGAAATTCCCTGAGGCTGTGTTCACCCCAGGAGGAGAACTCTCTGAGACCTCTGCTGACAAGCTACCTACTAGCTCCTGTCTTATCCCCCCCGGGGGAGAAGGGGCCCCCACCCACCCCGATGTGGGAGCCATAGAGCCTCTGTGCTCCTGCACTGTGTGATCCAGAGGAGGCAGGTCTACCCACGATCCAGGTATCTGTAGATTTCCTTGGGAGTCAAGCCCCAGGCCTCCCGACTGTGAAGGTTTCTTCTGTTTCCACTCCGTAAGCCAAGAAAACTGGGGACCACAAGTATGACAGATGGAGCGTAGGCTCTGAAACTGCTCCAGATCTGTACCCCAGTTTCACTTTAGAGAAGTGCCTTTGTTCTTCTGTGCCTCAGTGTCCCCATCTGTAAAATGGAATGGTCATACTAATCTTGCACATATGTTGCATGGCTTCAGTGAGATTGTTTGTGCATGTTTGTGAGGACTTGACACAGGACACATTGTAAGGTGTTGAAAGTCTGGTCAATGCAGTTGCCCTCTACCAGCTGAGTCCTGGTGTCACCGCTGGTCCCATAGAATATCCCAGATCCAATAGTAAGTGCTGCTGTTGGCAGGCAGGTGCACACTGCACCATTGCCTGTCCTTCACCCCTGTTCTGTCTCTGTGCTGGCATCTGAGGTTTGAACCTCCCTCCCTTACCAACTGGCTCATCTCCTCAGCTGTCCTGGAAAAGCCTCTAGAGAAGAAGGCTGGCAGAAATTACGGTCCCCCAGGCCACAAGAAGCTTATCTATTTCATCGATGACATGAACATGCCGGAGGTGGATGCCTACGGAACCGTGCAGCCCCACACCATCATCCGGCAACATCTGGACTACGGCCACTGGTAAGAGCAGGCATGCAAAGGGCCTGGGGCCTATGGGGTGGTGGGCGGGAGGGGGAGGCCTAAGGCAGGGCTGAAGGCTGTTCTGCTGGAGCCACAAACCACAGGTGAGTGCTGGTGCCCAATGAGAAACCCCACAGCAAACCACATTCCTCATAGGATTCTGTTTCCTGGGGAGTTTCCAATGGGCATTCATGGCTACATAGGAAGTTTAGTCCGGGATTCTCATCTCTGCATTCTCATCTAAAGGAAAAAAAAAGAAAAAGACGTACTTTGTTCTTCAATGTTCATCTCAAAAGTTGCCTTCTCCAAACCCCCAAAGCAGAATTCACCACTCCCATCCCCCAATGTGGCCCCACAGCCCCAAGCAGGTGCTATTGAGAACAGACCCCACGCTGTGGAGCGCACAAATGTCAGCAGATCTTCGCAGCCTGTGTCTCCTTTGGAGCAACTCTCAGGGTCTCACACTGTCTCTTCAAACAGCATAATTTTTCATAGCAAAAGGTCTGAACTTGTCAAAAAAAAAAAAAAGTCCATGGTTGGACACCCCACTCTGACCCACCTTCCTGCATTGAATTATCTGCTGAGAAAATGGGTCAGTGCAAAGAGGGAACTAACTCAGAGAGAATGATGGTTGTGATGATGCCCCGAGTTCCCTATCAGTCATGCCTCGCGTCTTTGCAGGATGCCTGCCGTGTATTGCCATCTGCGGTGTGCACACCAGCATCTGGACTGTACCGGGACCCTTTAGCCCTACACATACACTTCAGACTTAGATGGGCAGTAGGAACTCCCTGGAAACCCTGCCCTGTTGCCTTGGCATGTTTGCATTTCCTCTCTCAGAAATGGCTATTTCGTGCCTTGGGACTGTCTGCAAGCTTCCCACCCCACCACTGCTGGTGACCATGGGTGCCATCTTTGTTTCTTGCTTCCACATCTGTATAACTTACTTGCTTCCCCCTGCTTCACTCTCTGCCTGTTCCTGGCACACCTTCCCTGAAACTGAACCATCACCAGCTTCTCGCTTCTACTCTCTTCCACCTCCTGCATTAACTGCCCCTCATCTCCTGAAGAGTTCCTTCTCCTCAATATGGAGACTCACCTAGATTTCCTCTATTGTGTTCAGAAACACCATTTTCTAATTATTGGCCCGTTCTCTCTCCCTACAAAGCCAATGTCTCTGCTCTGTTTCCACTTCCCCACCTTCCCTGTCACTGCTCACCCCACTATATGGTTTCTGTTTCTTCTGCTTTACTGAATGGTTGTTCTTGCTCAACCCCTAACTCTGTCTTTCTGTAAGATCCAACAGACCCATTGGGTTGGGTCACTGTCTTCTTCTCTCTACAGCCCTGGACATGGTTGACTGCTTTCTCCTTTTGGAAATACTGACTTCCTTTGCCTTCTAGGGGGCCGCACACCCTGGATTTATACCCTACCCCTTAGTCCATTTTTATGGCTTCTTTCTCCTACACTACTCCCGTTGATGTTGGATCCCTCCGGATTTGGGCCTAGGCTCTTGTCCTTTTTCTCTACCAATGGATCTAGACTTTTTTTTTAAGCACCCAAACTCACGAATGATAGGACACATCCCACCTCATCTTAATAAGGCACTCACCTGCCTGGCCCCTCACCCAAATCTCACTGTGGTTTCTGTCCATCCCAGGTATGATCGGAGCAAGCTGTCCCTGAAGGAGGTCAGGAATGTACAGTACGTTTCCTGTATGAACCCCACCGCAGGCAGCTTCACCATCAACCCACGCCTGCAGGTATGGGGGGAGCCGAGGTACCCAAATCCTGAATAAAGTCTACCTTACCAAAGCAGATATCACTCAGTGACAAGTAATTATTGGCCCTTCCCCCATCTAGCCTCTGAAAGTAGCAAATCATTTAGGATGCTGATTTGAATTTCTAGGGGGACAAAGGTACTTCCAGACCCAGAGCCATGAAGCTTTTTGAGCTGGAAAGGGTCATAGAGTCCATCTGATTTGGCTCATCTTCAGAGAGATGAAATGACTCTCCTAAGGTCATGTGGACCTTCAGTATCAAATACTTGTTGGGACTCAAATGCTCTGAGTTCAAGTTCTGTTCTCTTCCTACCTGCTGACATCTTTGACTAAAGGCCCAAAGCCCATTACCCCTCTAGTCATTTAGATTCAACCTAACTGTAGGTTCAGCGTGAGACATGTGACCAGATTATAGAATCCAAAGCCCTTCTATGAATTCCTCATTATTTTACCCAAATCCCCAAAAGGCAATTTTGACTCTAACTCATGACCCTAACTGATATGCCTGCTCCCCTGGGCAGCGTCATTTCAGCGTGTTTGTGCTCTCCTTCCCGGGAGCGGACACCCTGGCCTCCATCTACGGTGCCATCTTGACTCAGCACCTGATGCTCGGACGTTTCCCAGCATCCCTGCAGAAATCCAGCCCCCAGCTCATCAATCTGGCCCTGACCTTCCACCAGAAAATCGCCACCACATTCCTACCCACAGCAATCAAATTCCACTACATTTTCAACCTCAGAGACTTTGCCAACATCTTCCAGGTGAGTCCATCTGCCCGGAGACACAGTGATGATCTGGTCCCATCCGCTCTTAGTAAAACAAGAGTTAACACCAAACTCTTAGGCCAACTCACAAGTCTATGGAATCATGAGCATAATAAATAGATGAACAGGGTGCCGTGGGATCCTCAAGGAAGGACGTCAGCCAGATAGAGTTCTGTTTGCCAATGACGCCATTCCCCAGGACAAATTTTTGAGTTGATTCCTTTGGATTGCAGAAGGCTCGGCATTTTGAAGAAAATGCTATAGAATGATTCTACTGTGCTCAGAAGAAAAGCAGAGGAAACTATTTTGCAGGCCCTGGTGCTCTACCCATTATTCTTGGGCACAAAAAGAATGTCCCCTGAGTCATGCAAGAGAGATCTGCTTCCTGAAAAAAAGTCATGTTGTAATATTCATAAGACACCATCTGCCAGCCCCTGGGAGGCCTCGGTTTAAAAACTCCAGGTTCCTTTCCAGGTCACAGCCATTTGAGTCTCTCCGAGCTGCTCCTCTGAGTAGTGATGGCCTGTCTCTGCCCGTTGCTTTCTGCTGCTTGACCCTGACCGCCAAAACGCCCAGAGGGCAGTGCAGCGAACCCCAGCCCCCTCTTTGTCTTGGTCAGGCACACCATCCTCACGGGGTGGGGGGAGTCCACAACTTCCCATCCTGGACAGGAATCTGCAGAAACTACTTCTCAGAGAAACTCCTCCCCCAGAGAGCCCTGAGCAAGGATAAAGGGGAAGGATGCCTCTTACCCCAAGCAGAGGCTACACCTGGAGGGGAATGTCTGTCTGTCTGTCTGTCTGACTGATCAGGGAGTGAGACGGGCCCTACCACGGGGAGCACGGCTATGTGGAATTTATTACCCAGGACCCTACCTGAGCAGGTGGGATTCCGGGGAACCTCAGATTAGCAAAGGCCCCGACCATGAGAACACAGGGCCTGCATGGTCCAGCCAGGCCTTTTGGTTGGAAAGAGAAGAAATTTCCTAAACATTAGTTCAGAGATCTGACGACTGTGTTCCAGAAGGGCTGAACCTACTAGTGCAGACACCGAGCCCCACATGAGGGCAGGACTTTGAGAACACACCTAAGCTGACTCAGGACAGCCCTCCTGGGTCCTAGGCCCCTCGCAGACATTAGCTCTGCTAAACACGAGGAGAAACAGAGACACTCCAGGGCTTCTGTAGATTTTCCTGAGAGCACGCCGCAGCCAATGAAGGAACTTGAACATGAATCTGGGTCTTTGGGTTCCTGGCCAGACCCTCCGTCCTCCATACCATTCTGCCCGTCTCATCTGTGCTTCTGATGAAGAGAATGAGCATAAGGTAGTTGAGGCAGCAAGAAAGACTGCTCTCAAAGCCTTGTAGCATGAGGCCAGGACAATTGCCAATTTTGTGTGTGCCCACTCTCGTCTCTCATCTTTTGAGTATTAACAGAGAAAGACCTCTTTTTTTTTAAGATTTTATCTATTTATTTGACAGAGAGAGAGACACAGCGAGAGAGGGAACACAAGCAGGGAGAGGGAGAAGCAGGCTTCCTGCCAAACAGGGAGCCCGATGCGGGGCACGATCCCAGGACCCTGGGATCATGACCCAAGCCAAAGGCAGACGCTTAACTGACTGAGCCCCCCAGGCACCCCAGAGAAAGACCTCTGTTATCACACATCCCCTCTCTGAAACCTCACTGCAGCTTAGCGTGGTGGGGGAGTCACCCTCTGCATTTCCGAAATGCTGGAAAGGGAGTTAACGTCGTCGGAGCAAATTCACATCACTCATAGGGCAGGAAGAGAGCCTCAAGTCTCTTTTATCAGAACCATCCCACTCCTGTCCGGACAGACGCCTTGTCACCCTCACATCCTGAATTGTATATTCATGACAAGCCTTTGGGATGCACATTGTTATCCCAATTTCAGAGAGGCTCGGGGAAGTTACCAGCTAGGTGACAGCATGAATGGTCACGAAGGTAGAAAGTACACACCACGTTGGTGGAACGAATAGGAAAGCATCTGCCCTGTGGGAATGGAGGGAAAGGTGGAGGGGGCCGCTGAGAGACGAGATCGGAAAGATCACTGGAGGCCAGAGTGGACCCCACATAAAGAGTCTATAACAAGAGCTAACATTTACTGAGCACGGTCCGAGGCCTTACACGTCTGTTAGCGAACAGTTTCATCCTCAAAACGATCAGGTAAGGTGAAATACCGATTCTTTCCAATTGGGAAATGATAATGCTGTGCCACAAAGAAATCGAGTACCTCAATTGTGTTTGCACACGCAGCAGCACTGAGACCCAAAGCTAGAATGTTCAGCTCTGCCATGCAGGTAAGCTTGGGGGTGGGAGGTCAAAGGTGAGGGGGAAGGTCTCTTGTTCCACACACTCCCCCGCCCCCAGCCCGTGTCTTTTGCCTGACTCAGGCAGCCTGAGTGGCGATACCCTAGGCTTTCGGCAGCCTGCCAGCTGTCAGCCGCCTGCCACAAGAGTGGGTAGGAAAATGCATCCCTCCCCGGAGTGCCTGCCTCCCTGCAGCCGCACAGCCCCCCACCCTCCTCCTCTAGACAGCTTCAGGCTCAAGCTTGACCACAGCTTTGCCTGCCTCCTTCCCCACTTCCTTGTCTGAAGGCCTGATGATGGAAGCAATGGCATGGGGTAGGGGTGGGGGGATCTGTTAAATGCCTCCGAGAAGACAGGCGTCGCCTCGAGAGCATGCTGCTTTCCTCCACTCAGCTTGACCCAAGGCTCAGTAACTCAGACCTTCTCTGCACTTCCCTCACTGTCCTGATCAGGGCACGATCAGGGGCTCTGAGTAGCAGAAATCATTAACTGCTCCCATCCCAGTGTGACTAAGGTGATACAGAGGCTGTGCTTGGTGGGCTCCCATCGACTCAGCCCTTAACTCCTGGGCATCCTGAGCAGTTGGCTTTCCTGGGGTTATAAGTTCCAAGTGATAGCACACGTCACTGTGCAAGACAATCCAGGGAGTTGGGGTTCCTGGTCGGTGCTTCTCCCTGCCCTCTGCATCTCATCCCTGGCTGATACCTAGGAGAGCCAAGAAGGAGGTAGGCTGAGACACAGGTGTGAGTAGGGCCAAAGGGACCTAATGGAATTTCTTTCTTTGCAAAAATAAACTTATCAGAGTATAATGTACATGTAGGAAAGCACACAAGTCATAAGCTCACAGCTCGGTTAATTATCGCACTCATCACACTTACATAACTATGAGAAAGAGATCAAGATCTTTAGATCAAAAAACAGAACATTCCCACATCCCTAAAGCTCTTCCTCTTTTCTCCTTTTGATTTGGTTTTTCTTCCCCCGCCCCCCGCAGAGGTAAATGCTGTGTGGACTTCTAGTCGAACTGATCCCTAAGTTCTTTTGGCCTATTTTGGGATGTTATCAAATTAGAATATTATTTTTGTAACTTTGTAACTCATTTTGTAACTTCATTCAGTGTTATGCTTATACTTTCATATACAAGCATGTTATTGGTAAAAAATACTAGTGATGATTTCTTTCGTTCCAATCCTTTAATCTTGTAATTTCTTTTTCTTGTCTTATTGTGGTGGTTACAACTGCCAGTAAAATGTTGAAGAGAAGTTGTGAGAATGACTTCTTGTTGCATACCTACTTTTAGGGGGAAAAAGCTTGTAATAGTTGACCATTAAGTGTGACACTTACTATGGGTTTTGGGAGATGTTCTTTGCCAGATTAAGAAAATTCCTTCCTGATTATAATCTCCTAAGAGTTTTAGCCATGAATATATGTTGAAACTTAACAAACAACTTTTCTGTAGCTCTTAAAATAATTACATTGATTTTTTTCTTATTGTTTCTAGAAATGTGATAAATTACATTAATTTTGAGTCTTAGATCACACTTACATTCCTATAATCAACCCAATTTAATTGCTACATGTTGAGCCTTTTATATTTTGCTGGGTTCCATTTGCTGGGTTCCATTTGCTATTTTTTTTAAAGATTTTATTTATTTATTTGACAGAGATCACAAGTAGACAGAGAGGCAGGCAGAGAGAGAGAGAGGAGGAAGCAGGCTCCCTGCTGAACAGAGAGCCCGATACGAGGCTCGATCCCAGGACCCTGGGATCACGACCCGAGCCGAAGGCAGAGGCTTTAACCCACTGAGCCACCCAGGCGCCCCCCATTTGCTATTTTTTAAGATGCTTTTTGCACCTCCATTAACAACATTGTCCTATAATTCTCCTTTCCTCATAAAATGCATTGGGAAGTGGTCCCTTTTTCTCTACTCTCTGGAAACTTTTGAAAAACACTGTAGTGAGCCTTCCTGAAATGTCAGAAGAATTTACTGCTGAAACTCTCTGGAGTATTTTTTTTTTTGAAGATTTTAGTTATTTATTCGACAGACAGAGATCACAAGTAGGCAGAGAAGCAGGCAGAGAGAGAGGATGAAGCAGGCTCCCTGCTGAGCAGAGAGCCTGTTGCAGGTCTTGATCCCATAGGATCATGACCTGAGCTGAAGGCAGAGGCTTTAACCCACTGAGCCACCCAGGCACCCCTCTGGAGTATTTTTGTGGAAGAACCTAAGTTATGAATTCTATTTCTTTGTACACATTAGACAATTCAGATTTTCTATTTCTTCATGTGTCAGTTGTAAGATATCAATGTTCTCGATCTCTAATTTATTACCATACAATCATTTATAATATCCTGTGATTGTCTTTTAGATACCTGTTGTATCTGACATTATCTCCTCTTTCTTATACCTGATAATGATTATTTGTGACTTTTCTCATTTTCTCTTTTTTTCTCTTTTACCAGTCTTACTGAGGAGTTATCAATTTTGCTAATCTTTTCAAAGAAACTGATAAGTATACACATATGATATCCTTTTTTTTTGCTTTATTTGCTGTCTCTATTTCCTGTCTGCTTTTATATTACTAATAATTGCTCTTTCCTTTATAATCTTTTTCTTCATACCTTTAGGTTTGGGTTCTCCTTTTTTCTAACTTCTTGACATAGCTATTTGTGTCATCAATCATCAGCCTCTCAGCTCTTATAAAACATTCATTTTAAGGCTATGAATTTATCACTAATTATGCCATATACTGTACCATGCAAACTTTTATATGTTATATTTTTATTTTCATGCACTTCATAATATTTCTTAATTTCCCCTATGATTTCTTCTTTAACCCATGGGGTATTTGGAAGTATATTGCTTTTTTTTTTTAGAATTGAGAGATTTTCTAGTTATCCTTCTCTTATTGATGCTTAGCTTAATTCCACTGTTGTCAGAAAATATACTTAATTATTTTATTCCTTTGAAATTTGTTGAGATCTGCTTTATGTCACAAGATCTGACAAGTGTGGCTTCTTAAATAGTGCTTTCTTCAGGTGCTGAATGTAGTTGAATCAATACATCAATTAGGTGAAATTTGTGAATCATGTCATTGAAATATTTTATATCCTTACTGACTTTTTTGACAACTTGTTCTGTAAGTTTCTAAAAAAGTTATGCAAAAACCTCCCACTGCGATTGCGGGCATGTCCATTTCTCTTTTTGTTTATGTCATATTTGGTTTATGTATTTGGAAGCCATGTTATTATGTGCACACACATTTAGAATTAGTATATCTTCCTAGTGGACTGACCTTTTTCTTATTATTAAATACATTGCTTTGTTTTTTAAAATGGCTCTTGCTTTAAAGTCAGTTTTTTAGAGTAAGGTGGCTATTCCACATTATTTTAGTCTGTATCTTCATGCTATATTGTTTCCAATTCCTTCATGCTGTATTGTTTTTCAACTTCTTATTTCAGCCTCTTTTTTTCTTATGTTTAAGGTATATCTCCTATAGGCAACATCTAGTTGGATTTTTTAAATCTAGTCTAATAATCATAGTCTTTAAATTAAAATATTTAGTTCATTTATGTTTGATGTTATTTTATATACTATATATTATGATTAAATCTACTTTATACTATTTGTTTTCAGTATGTTCTACCTATTCTATGTTTCCTTTCCTCTCATTTTTTTTGTATTCTATCAAACTAATTACTTTTTATTCTTTTATTTTCTCCCTCTTTTAGCAGACGTCTTTTTACTGGTCATCTAATGGTTACCAAATGCATCATTTTGTCCCTTTTTCTTTTATAAGTTAGTAGTATATCAATTGCCATATAATTCAAGGGTTCTAGAACAATTTACATCCCTCCAATTTTATTCTATTGTATTTTTAAAATTCAGTGTATATTGAAAACCCATATTACACTAATATTGTCTTAGTCAACATTTATTTTTTTAATATTCATTTATTTATTTGAGAAAGAGAGTGAGCAGGAGAGAGAGTGAGCAGGTGGGAGGAGCAGAGGGAGAGGGAAAAGTAGGCTGCACTTGAGCAGTGAATCCAACACAGGACTCAATCCTGGACCCTGGGATCATGACCTGGGCCAAAGGCAGACGCATAACAAACTGAACCACCCAAGTGCCCCAAGTCAACATTTAATTGGATTTACTCACATATTGCTCTTCCCATTGCTCTTGTTCCTGTTGCATTTCTGATTCTTCCATTTGGAATCATTTTCATTCTGTCTGAAGAACTACTTTAGTATTTAGTGTACGCTCCATCTGCTACAAAATAATCTCTCAGTTTGTTATTTAACTGAAAATACATTTATTTCTTATTTTTTAAAAGAATTTGGGAAGGGAGTTTAGAATTCTAGGTTGACAGCTATTTCTGTTGGTATTTTGAAGGTGTCCTTCTACAGTCCTCTGGCTTCCATGTTTCTCTTAAGAAATTATCTCTGAGGGGCACCTGGGTGGTTCAGTGGTTTAAGCCTCTGCCTTGGGCCAGTTTTTCTTGATTTGGCCATATCTCCTGGTATTCCCAGTAATTTTTGTTTGATTGCCAGACATTAAGTGTTTTAAAATGTGCAGATAATTTCAGGGTTTAGATGATGCTATTTTCCTTCAGTGATTACTTCTGCAT